>JAHRHZ010000212.1:688315-700438 GCA_024137785.1 Ginglymostoma cirratum | reverse complement strand
GCTTGTTAACCCGTGGTCATGTTGTGTTGGTTTGCCAAGGGCTGAGGATTGGACTGATGACCAGTTGAAGATGATGCACCAAGTGTGGCTTCACTCCCTCACCATCCCTACAAACTGTTATCTGTTCACAGGCAGAGCTGGGTCCTCTGCAAACAGATAGAACATGATCCAAGCTCTCTCATCTCAACTCGGGCCAGCTCCCCAGTTCTGTAGACAGGAACGGAAATGCATTTCCTTTTCCTGCTCTGCTCAAGACTCTGGGAAATGATGGCAATGAAGAGTTAACATAGTCCTCAGTAGTGGGGAAGCTTGTAGAAACAATTACCTTCCGAAATTCCGTGTGCTTCACATTAACGGTGTTACTCCCATTTCCCCTTCAAAACAAAATCTCCCAAGTTAGGTAAACATGATTTCCCCTTTAGAAATCCGTGCTGGCTGTTCCGAATCAGCTCACTGTTTTCCACGAGGTTACCAAATCTATCCTGAGCCTTGGTTTCTACAAGCTGCCCCACTGCTGAGGATTAAGTTCGCTCTTAATTGCAGTCGATTCCCAGTGCCTGGAGCAGAGCAGAGAAAGGAAACTGAAACCATTTGTGAGATCAATGCTTCTGTTGTTTACTGCCAACCGTAAAGGTTACTTTGAACAATGTGTGCCTTCCAGCTACCTGGGCGACGATGACCTACCCAGAGATCAGCGCTCTGGTCTTGGATGCTTCCTTTGATGATCTGATACCCCTTGCGTTGAAGGTCATGCCAGAGAACTGCAGTGAGTAACGCTTAATGGGATGTTGGTGGTATCACTGTAGTGTCACTGGGTTCCTCATCCAGAGGACCAGGCTGATTTTCTGGAGTTTGTGTGTGTGTGTGTGTGTGTGTGTGTGTGTGTGTGTGTGTCAGGGGGTGGGGAACAGTAGGTGGGTTCAAATCTCACCTGCTTGGTCTGGCCTGCACATGACTCCAGATCCACTGCAATCTGCCTGACTCTGATTCTGCACCGTGCTCTGGGTAATAAATGTTGGCCCAGTCAGCAACCCCTCACATTGCCATCAGTTTTTAAAGAAAAAAAACACCCCACCACATGTGAACCTACAGTCTGGTTGCACTAAAGAGAAGCTTGAAGAGTTTAGAAGGAATCCTAAAACAAAACACTGTGGGTTTTCTGGGAAATCTGGAATAAATTCAGAAAGAGCTGTGACAAATCCTCACAGCGGAGAGAGGGAGAGAAACAGAGTGAACCTTTCCAAACCTTACATTGGTACTGGCAAACTGTTCACTTTGTTTCTCCCTGTGCATGTCCCTCTGGGTTTCTTGCAGCTTTAGTTTTTTTTTGTGATGTTCCTCAAAAACACTCTCTTCGATGTGTTCACTGACCCGAATTAGCCCCCTCCGGTTCACCATTGTCCTTCAGGGAGTGAAATCTGCTGTCCTTCCTCAGACTGGCCTACACATGACTCCAGACCCACCGCGATCAGTTTGACTCTTAATGGAAGATTTAATTGAATTTAACTTCCTGAACCCTTAGCCCCAGGGCGTTAGCTGGTGTTTTGTCCCAAAGCAGATTATACAGGTGACATTGTCTGCCTGTTTTATTCTGGGGTATTTGCTCTTGTTGTTGGTACAGTCAATGATGATGACCTTGGACTCTAACTCTCTCCCTCTCTCTCCTCCTCCCTCCCTCCCTCCCTCGCTCACTCCCTTGCTGCCTCCCTCTCTCTCCCTCCCCCTCTCTCTCCATCGTGTCGTCACCAGAGGGTCTGGTTACACGGACAGTTCGAGACTACTTGAACCTCAACAACGCAGAGCAGCTGTGCAAGTGAGTCGGTGAGACTTAAAGACGCAGGCAGTGACCCTGAGGCCAGTGTGTGACACACCACTCCCCCACCCCACCACCACCACCACCTCACCATCAACCCTACTGACCCTGGTCCCCGTGACCCTACGATCCCCATGTAAACCATTCTCCTTAAACCCTGCGGGGCACAGTCAGCAGCACCGGGCACCTCTGTGGGCCCACAGTGTCAGATTCTGCCCCTTTTGTACCGAGGAGGAGGGGAGGGGAGGGACAGGGAGGGATGGCCCAGCTTTCGACCCTGGGTGGTTATACGGGAGACCAGAACCCGGGATGGGGAGCGCGGACGGCAGCTGTGGTCTCTGAGAGCTGCAGTTCTGGATGACGTTACGGTCAGAGCCAGTCGCTGGGTTGGGAATTCTCAAATCGCACTGCACTCCCCCATCCCTGAGCGGGGATTATTGAAGAAAGCTCCACCAGCAGCACCTTGTTTGTCGGTTGTGAATTGTATCTGAGTGAGCTGACGGTTGTGTGCACGCGGCTGAAATGTCTCCTTTTGGTTTGAAGGTACCAGGGGCCTGTGTTACTGATCAGGAGGACAAAGGATGAAATAATCACAACCACGTGAGTAGGAGACACTCCTCCTTTCTCTCTCTGTCTCAGGGTAGTCTATTTCCTGACCTCCCACTGTCCCCTTGCCAGCTCCCTCCCCTCCCAGTCTGTGTCTGTGCCTGCCCTCTGCCCCTTTGCCTACCAGTCGTGTTGGTCACAGCCTGTCTTGTGACCCTAACACCATCGAGAGCGCCGCCGGAAGCTCAGCACCGTGGGAGGCCGGGGGCTCTTATGGGCAGACCCTCGTTGTACCCCACGGCCAGTTGGATAGACCCTGAGGCCCGAACAACAACAGGGTGGTGGTCACCAGGCCTGCTTTACACCAACGTCGGTCAAGTGCACGCAAAGGTAGATCCTCTGCCGTTCTTTGGAAAACTGGCCCCAGGGTTTTATCTCAGTGATGTCTGCTGTCACCCTGAACTGCAAGATAGTCCTCATTAATCCAGAAACGAGCATCACTGTTACTGTATCCCCCACTGTCAACATCCTGATGGGTTACCATCTTTAACAAGAGACAATCTAAAGCATCACTCCCTTGGCATTCAATGGTGTTCCCATCACTGAACCCCCCCACTATCAACATCCTCGGGGTTACCATTGACCAGAAACTCAACTGGACGCCCCACATAAACACAGCGGCTACAAGAGCAGGTCAGAGGCTGGGAATCCTGTGGTGAGTAACTCACCTCCCGATTCCCCAAAGTCTGCCCCACCATCTACAGAACAAGGCAGGAGTGTGATGGAATACCCCCCCCCACTTGTCCCTGGATGGGGGCAGCCCCAACAACACTCTAGTAGCTCGACACCATCCGGGACAAAGCAGCCCCCGCTTGATTGGCACCACATCCACAAACATCCCACTCCCTCCCCCACCGACGCTCAGTCGCAGCAGTGTGTACCATCTACAAGATGCTTTGCAGAGATTCACCAAAGATCCTCAGGCAGCACCTTCCAAACCCACGACCCACTTCCATCCAGAAGGACAAGGGGCAGCAGATACATGGGAACACCAGCCCCCTGCAAGTTCCCCTCTAAGCCCCTCCCCATCCTGACTTGGAAATATATCACCGTTCCTTCGCTGTCACTGGGTCACAATCCTGGAATTTTCTCCCAAGGGGACATTGTGGGCCAACCCACAGCAGTATTGCCTGGAAGCAGGTAGAATAGAAAGGAAATTGGATAAATACTCTCCTATTTAAAGGACAAAGGTTTAAGCTGGGATCTGGCTCCCCCCTGTTTTCCACGTCTCTCCTCAATGACATATCCTTCCCCATTGAGTCTGACATTAATGTTTCCCCAGTCTAACTGTAAATGTGCAGTGCAGCCTGCAAATTGCACTGAGTACATGAAGGGCTGACGTTTACCAGGTTGAGTGATAGAGTAGGTGGAGCAAGTGAGGGTTTTGGGGAGGAGGGTGTGAGGTGGGCGAAGGGGATTACAAGTGGGGAGAGAGGGGTAAGTGAGGGTGGGGGAAAGTGGGATTGACGGGGGAAGCGAGGGAATAGGGGGAGAAGGCTGTGAGAGTGGGATGGGGAGGGGGTATAGGGTAGAAGGAGTGGGAGTTGCGTGAGAGAGAGTCAGGGGGTGGGGTGTGGGTACGAGGAGTGTGGGGGGGGGGCGGGGGGGGGGGGGTGGGGGGGGGGTTTGTGTGTGTGTGAGAGAGACTGACTACCACAGCAGCATGAAGCAGTGGTGGGTCATGTCTGTTCTCAGGAATAACTGAGGGCGGAGAGGGGTGTAGGGTGGTGGGGCTGTGTGGAAACAGTAATGTGGGGTGGGGTGGGGTGGGGTGTTGGTGGTGGGGGAGGTGATGAAGTGAAGCCTGTTTTTTGATCTAGTACCTTGACCAGCTCCAATTGTATCCTGCTGTTCTCAGGGGTCCTGAAGACATCATGTCAAATCGGGGAAACAACCTTCTGCTGCGGCTACTTCAGTTCAGGTAATCAACCCCCCTCTCCACCTCCTCCCCGCCCCCCGTCTCCCCTCTCCACCTCCTCCCCGTTCCCCCCTCTCCACCTCCTCCCCGTTCCCCCCTCTCCACCTCCTCCCCGTTCCCCCCTCTCCACCTCCTCCCCGTTCCCCACTCTCCACCTCCTCCCCGTTCCCCCCTCTCCACCTCCTCCCTGTCCCCTGTCCCTTGTCCCCCATCCCCCATCCCCCATCCCTCCTCCCCCCCGCCCCTCCTTTTGTCTGTTGACCCCATTCTCACCCCCTCCTTCTGAAATCAGGATTTTTTTTCCAGCATCCACATTCCCCCCTCAATGGCTTGCTTAATCACTCTTTTCTTTCCCTTTCTTCTTTTCTTTCTCTCTTCTTTCTCTCTCTCCTTTTCTTTCTCTCACTCCTTTCCTTTCTCTCTCTCCTTTCCTCTCTCTCTCTTCTCTCCTTTCTCTCTCTCTTCTCTCCTTTCTCTTTTTCTTTTCTATCTCTTTTCTTTCTCTTTTCTCACTCTCTTTCTCTCTCCACTAACTCACTCACTCACTCAGCCCAAGAGTCATAGAGTCACACAGCACGGAAACAGACCCTTTGGTCCAACCAGTCTGTGCCGACCATGATCCCAAACTAAACTAGTCCCACCTGCCTGCTCCTGGCCCATATCCCTCGAAACCTTTCTTATTCAAACCTTTCCTGTTCCTGTTCAAATATCTTTTAAATGTTGTGACTGTACCCTCATCCACCGCTTCCTCTGGAAGCTCATTTCACACACAAACCACTTCCTGTGTTTAAAAAAAACTGCCCGTCTTCTCCTTTATAAATCTTTCTCCCATCTCCTTAAAAATAAAATCTGTGTGAGAGTGCACGCGTATGTGTGCGTGTGCGCGTGTGCGTTTGTAATTCAGTCTGGGGGTGTGGGTGCCGCTGCCTGGGTCTCGTGTTTATTGGTCTCCTGGAGAAGGTGATGGTGAGCTGCCACCTCGAACCACTGCAGTCCATTTGGTAACCGTCCCTGGTCCTGCTGTGTCCCCCTCCCTGCTGTGAGGGAGGGAATGCTGGGAATGCGGTGAACGGTGAGGTTCCCCACGTTGGGAGCAGGAAGCGAGGTGTAGCCTATCTCTGAAACAGAGGGAGATTGGCAAATGTTGATGTTTTGGTTCATACCTCACCAGGTTGTTTGCAGCAAGTAGTTTGAAAAGCAAATGATGTGTTGGATGCAACAGGATGTGAATAAAGACCCTTGCTGATGGAACACTGGCCATTATACCTCAAGGACTGGAGTGCAAGGATGCACAAATTACATTGATGTTACACGGGACCCTGGTTAGAGCCCATTTGGAGCGGATTTGGGCACCTCACCTTGGAACAGATAGACTGGCCTTGGAGGCAGTGCAGTGTGTGTTTACAGCAATGGGCTACAGGGGTTAAGTTAAGTGGACCGATTCTACAAATGAGGCCTGCTTTCTCTAGATTTAGGAGTGATCTGATTTAACGATATTAACAGGAAAAGACAGGGTTGGATAAAGATACACTATTCACACTGGTTGGGGATTCTAGAGCCAGCAGTCTGAGAACGACGGCCACAGCCTCTTCAGGAGAGATGTTAGAAAATACTTCCACATGGAAATAGTAGTGAAGGTTTGGAACTCCCTTCCTCAAACACCCAGTAGGTGCTAACTGAATTGTTCATTTTAAATCTGAGATCGACAATATTTTATTAAGCAGATGCGTCAAGGGATAATGGGCCCAGGGCAGATATACGGAGTCAGGCCGCAAATAAATCAGGCACAGAACCATTAAATGGCGGAGCAGTCTAGAGGGGCTGAATGACCTGCTAATGCTCTGAGGAGACAGCATGCGGAGTGGAGGTCCCTGTGCCTAAGTAAACAATGGAATTGCCATTACAGGGAGTCTATCAAAGGTTCACCAGATTGGGATTCCTGGGATGCTGGGCCTGTGTGGATGTGGGAAGGATGCCTCCCCCTCTCCAGGCTTTGGGACTGGGGGGGCCCTTGAACAGCCTGAGGCCATTTAGGACTGACCCCCTGACTATGCCCAGCCTTCATGTGGGAGTTTGTTGGAGATGAATGACATGGATGGATGTGGGAAAGTGGCTGTGATTTCATAAATGGTGGAGCAAGATTGAAAGCAGCTCCTGCACCTGACTTCCTGAACAGTGAGTGTAAGCAAGCTGTTTGACAACGGGCGCCATTGTGAGCGGGCCTCTGACACTAGGCTTGCCTAGTGTGTACTCACATGCACTGTCTGCCTGGGGTCAGTGGGTAGCACCTTGGCAAAACACCATCTGCACAGTCAGACAGAGAGAGAGAGAGAGTTGTACCCACACACAGCGTGCACACAAATAGAATGCACACACAGTGTGCACACAAACACTGCGCACACACCCGCACGTGCGCCCACCCACACACAGCGTGCACACAAACACAGCGCACGCGCGTGCACACAAACACAGCGCACACACCCGCACGTGCGCCCACCCAAACACAGCATGCACACCCGCACACGCGCGCACACTCACACGGCGTGCACACAAACACAGCGCGCACACGCACATGCACACGCACACACACACACACACACACTCTCACACGGCATGCACACAAACACAGCGTGCACACGCGCACACACACACACACACACACACACACATGCACAGAGTGAGGACCTGGACGGAGTAGACGCATGGAGCTGTCGCTGCTCGTAATGGATTGAGAAAGAGTGTGCACAGATTTCAAGTAACTTGGAAAAAAAAAGCTTTCTGCTCGGAGAAGGAGCTGCCTGTTCTCAGTGAGTAGTTAGGGATATTGTCTAGAATGTGAACCTGACTGACTGAACGTGGAGGCTTTGCAGTAGTGTCAGGTGTTAACGTGAACAGGAGCAGTGTGCAGGCTTGCAGGGAGAAGCGCAAAGTCATGATGCCCACTTGGAGGGCCGGTGTAGAGATGATGGGCCGAATGGCCTGTTTCAACCCTGTAACAGTTCCGTGGCTCCAAGTTCCACATCCTCACACCCCCGCCTCCCCATTCCTCTACTCTCTCTCTTGAAACCTCCCCTCTCTTTCTCCCTCCACCCCACCCCACTTACTCTTGTGCTCTCGTTTTCTCTCCCTCTCCACTGAACTTCCCAGTTGTACTTACATAGCAGGGATGAAGTATTTCATTTAGATATTTGGTCTTATGGATGCGACCCTGAAAGGAGTGAATATTGCTCCTTCTCGACCCGGAAGATTAAAATGTACAGTGCTTGCTCACTGTTGCCGGGACATGTAATGGAAGTTCTTTGGTGATGTCCATGGCTGCTATCAGAGTTATCGAGTATATTACATATTCTTGACCGGGTCGGGGTGTTCTGTCCTTGCAGTAGCACCCCACCTACACAAGATGGCAGACCTGAGCTGTGGCTCCAACCCCATTCAATGGCAGGCCTTGGGGGATTGGGGACTACCTGGATGAGAGGGGAAGGGGGGCAGCAGTGGTGTCGGTCATGGTGGGGGGATGGGATCCCATCCCAGGTCCAGTTGCGGTGGTGGGGTCTTTCGCGGCTGATGAGTCCAGAGCCCAATCCACAGGGTGTGCCATGTGCGGGGCCGATGGTGGTTATAGGGAGGGTGGGTGGGGGGGGTGTTTGCAGGGGTAGGGTCTCTCACTCTGACCCCCACAGCCTCACATCTACACATCACCGACTGAACCTCTGTGTGTTCAGTGTCTGCTTCAGTCTTCATGGGAATGTCACTGTATTGTGGGTCACCAGGTGGGAATGTCGCTGTATTATGGGTCACCGGGTGGGGACGTGGCTGCGACGCGGGTCACCGGGTGGGGACGTGGCTGCAACGCGGGTCACCGGGTGGGGACGTGGCTGTGACGCGGGTCACCGGATGGGAGTTTCCCTAATGAGGGTGTAATGTGATTTAGCGAGTGGGGATGAGTCTCTATGAGGTGAATTGTTCCGATTGTTATCAGCAGCGTCTCCCAGCCCCAGTGTTTCCCTGTTTGACCCCCTCTTCCCTCCTGTTTGCAGGTACCCGCAGGTGATGGAGGAGGATGGCACCAAGGTTGTTGAGGAATGGCTGAGTACCTCAAACTCACTGCAGCAAAGTAAGGCTGGATCCCATTCCCATTTACTGCGGGCACACTGCTCCGGGAGTCTCCCACTGTCTGTTAGCCTAGGGCAGATCCTGCTAAACATCTGGGCCTGGCTTTGGTCTCACATTAGCACGGCCGGTGATAAGGACCCAGGTTTAGTGTCATTTGGAGAAGGAACTTTCAGCCGGTTGGTTGCTTGAACTGGAAAGGTTCCTGGAGCCACGGGGAGGGTGGGGGACAGGGGTGTGATTAATTCGGTTGTGCACTCAAAAGTGCTAGCCTGGGAATGATGGACTGAATGGACTTGTTCTGTGTCAGGCGAACAAGATACAGGACCAGTTGTGTCAGTTTGATTGCTGCTTGGATGGCGCATGTCCGACCCTAGTTGTGCCCCCTTGAGAAGGTGGGGGTGAGCTGCCTCCTTGAACCGCTGCAGTCCATGTGCTGCGGGTTGACCCACAATGTCCCTTAGGGAGGGAATTCCAGGATCCTGACCCAGCGACACTGAAGGAATGGTGATATATTTCCAAGTCAGGATGGTGAGGGGCTTGGAGGAGAACTTTTTCTCCTGTTATTCTTCTATGGGATGTGGAATGTCACTTGCAAGGCCAGAATTTATTTGCCCTTGAGCTGAGGGGCCTGTTTGGGGAGCAGTTAAAATTCGAACCCATTGCTGTGGGTTTGGAGTCACGTGTAGGCCAGACCGGGTAAGCACGATGGATTTCCTTCCCTGAAGACATTGGTGAACCCGCTGATAACCAATGATCGTTGTTGTCACCGTCATTTATCAATTGAATTTAAATTCCACCCGTATGCGATTAAAGAGGAGACAATTCAGCCACTCGAGCCTTTTCTGCTGTTCTGATGAGATGGTGGCTGATCTAACTTGGGCCTCAGCCTGGTTTTTAACCACTGTCTCCCTTGTTAGCCCAGAGTCTGTCTACCTCTGCTTCCAAGGGTGGGAACCGGGGTGTGTGTGAGAGTGTGTGCCTGAGAGTGGGGTTGGGTGGGAGGGGTGCAGCCGAGGGGAATGGTCAGTATCAAAAGGCCGAATGGCTCCAATCTGCACAGGAGGCAGCTGTCCTTCAGCAAGGCTGACGCAGTGTCGGAGGTTCGGTCCGGAATGGTGTGCGGTGAGGGACCAGTGGGGTTAGTAGGGCGGGGCTTTGACATTACTACTGTGTTTGGGACAGGTTCTGACAGTGACTCCCTGTCTTTTGTCGCCAGCTGCTGTCTACAGTCGGTATGAAGTGGATGATGACTGGTGCACCTCAGTCCTGCAGTCCTACAAGACTGAGCATGGAGGATATTTCCCCTGGACAGTCGGTGAGTGAGTGAGGGCAGGGTCTGAGCCGTGCACAGGCCTCAGGGTCACTTGGTTCAGCTGGGTGGGGCAGCCTGGGGGGAGGTGGGGAATGGGTGCAGAATTTAAGCTCTCTCTGCCTGACTTTCTCTTTCCAATATCAGTGTAACCCTATCACGCTCACACTCTTTATTCCCCACATTACAATGGTGTGCTGCACTCTGAGATCTGCAGCATAGAAAAAGGCTCTTTGGCCCATTGAGTCTGTGCTGGTCAGAAACAGCCACCTCACTATTTCTAACCCCATTTCCCAGCGCCTGGCCCACAGCCTCGGTGCCCCATGTACACATCGAAATCCTTCTCCAACGTTCTGAGGGTTTCTGTCTCTCCCACCGATCCTCACAGGCAGCGAGTTCCAGATCCCCCACCACCCTCTGGGTGCCAAAGGTTATTCCTCACATCCCCCTCTAATCCTCCTGCCCCTCACCTTCAGTCTATACCCCCTGGGTCATCGATCCCTCCACCAAGGGGGAGATATTCGTCACATCCCCCTCTAATCCTCCTGCCCCTCACCTTCAGTCTATACCCTCTGGAAATCTACATTCCCCCTCAAACTCAAACATTGAAAAGGCATCTGGATGGGGACATGAATAAGAAGGGTTTAGAGGTCTAGGGGCCAAAGTGGGAGTAGATTGAATTAGGATATCTGGGTCAGCATGGACGGGTTGGACCGAAGGGTCTGTTTCCGAGCTGTATGACTCTATGGCCCTTTGGCTGAAAGTGTCTCCCACCTCCCCCAGTTAGAGAGTCCTGTATAAGCCCGATATGAGAGGGTGGGGGCAGAGTGTGAATGTTACTGAGCTGGTCAGCCAGACTCCCAGCACTAACGCTGTCAGAGACACACTGGTTCAGTTGGTGGAGTTTAAACCGGGTTTTATAGACCTGGTCTGTAAAGCAGGTCACGGTGATGATGGCCTCGAAACCCTCTTGGTTCACTGATGTCCAATCGGGAAGGAAATCTACCATCCTTATCTGGTCTGGCCTCGTGACACAAGACTCCAGCCGCCTTCACCCCTCCCCTTGCAATTGGTGCAGTGTAAGATGTAATGCCCTTTGACAATTGGTATTCTTGCAACCGTGTCCTGACGACAATTCCTGGACATCCACCTCTTCTCTCCGCGATAGTCCACACTACCCAGCAGCTAGCTCGCTGCCTTCGCTGTGCTTATCCGTTTTCTGCTCTCTTCCGTCAGGGGAAGACATGACAACAGAAGGGAGGAGACAGCTGGCCATATTCCTGGTGAGTAATGGTGTGCCGGAGCTGAGGGTGTGTCTGTGAGTGTGTGTGAGTGTGTGTGAGCGTGTGTGTGTGTGCGCGTGCTAGGTTCTACACCGGCTACAGAAAGGGGGTGATTTCATGGAGGTGCTGGAAGGATTAGATAGGTTTAGTAGAGAGAAGTTGTATCCTGACGATCCGTCCCAGCCAATAGGACTGGCGCCCTACCCTGGATCGGAGGCTTGTACTGGCAGCTGCTCCGGCCAAGCAAGGAGCGAACAGACTGACCGTCTTCTACAAAGTCAGGAATAAACTCCTGAGTGAACCTCAGCATCGGTCTCCAAACTTCAGCAGGGACTCCTCAAAGTCAGAGTGAAATCGGGGAGGTGGGGAGAGACAAATGGGAGGGAACAATGGGTCAACAAATGGGTGAAAGACAGGATTTCTTGGCCACTCCATTTGCCAGCAGGTTTCACAGTGACTGAGTGAAAAGCACCACTGAAATGTGGAACTTACTTTCTCTCTCTCTGTCTCTCTCACACACACACACGCCCCCCATGGGCAGGGGCAGGGGCAGGGACACGCGTGTAACAGGGCCCACGTGCAGTTTGCCTGTAGTACAGGAGGAGAGAGAGTTTCGACAGGAGATGGTCAGGAAGTTCTTGTACCAACAGCTCCTTGTTTGTCTTCCAGGCCCACAAATACCTGAAGAACTTTGAGGCTACACACTGTACCCCGCTACCATCGTATGAGTTTGCCCTACCCTGGTCCTTGTAGACGGACAGACGGAGGGATGGCTGGAGTGGTGGGGGTGAGGAACAACATGGTGTCCAAGCAGTGTAACAGGGACAGCGCTGTGTAACCTGAGACCCACAGGAACCCTACTGCTCCCTGAGGGGCTCTGCACCGTCCTGCATCTGACTCAACTGCTCCGCGTGTTTACCAGTGGGCCTGCAATTGTTGTAATGGTCTCTATTTAAAAATGTCTGAAATACGGCCTCAATGTCCCCACTCCCAACCCCAAACCTCTCTGTCTTTAACTCCTGTGATCCTCCCCCCTCTCTCTCTCTCTCTCTCTCTCTCTCTCTCTCTCTCTCTCTCTCTC
>JAHRHZ010000212.1:596521-642457 GCA_024137785.1 Ginglymostoma cirratum | reverse complement strand
CCCCCTCCAAAATGTCCACCTCGCCCCTCAACCTCCTCCAAAATGTCTAGCTTCCCCCTCAACCGAGGATTCCCCAGCTCCGTTATTGACAGGGCCCTCAGCCGGGTCTGACCCATCTCCCACACCTCCGCCCTCACCCACTGACTTCAACAGTGATAGGGTCCCCCTGGTGTTGGGGGCAGGGGGTGCTCAGGGATGGAGAGCAAGTCTCAGTTATGGGGAGGGGATCTCGGCGATGAGGAAGGGGAATTTTGGTGATGGGGAGGGCGTCTTGGCGACGGGAAGGGGTGTCACGGCAATGGGGAGGTGGTCTCGATGACTGGGAGGGGGTGCCTTGGTGACGGGGACGACAGTATAACATGGAGCTGTGTATCCTGCTGGGTATTAGCCAGGGGGATGAATACAGCATCCATACTGTTACGTGTACCTTTAACTATGTCTGTTTTTGTGTTCTCATCCAGAGAGTGGATTACAGCTGTTTGTGGCCCGTGATGGCTCTACGTTAGTCGGGGGGTGTCAGCTCACCAACAGGTACAGCATCCCACCTGATAGCTTCTACTGGCTGTTTGTTTCACCCATTCACAGGTTTGGCCATCATTTACTGCCCTGTCCCTAGTTGCCCCCCTTGAGAAGGTGGGGGTGAGCTGCCTTCTTGAACCACTGCAGCCCATGTGCTGGGGGTTGACCCACAATGTCCCTGAGGGAGGGAATTCCAGGATTCTGACCCAGCGGCACTGAAGGAATGGCAATATATTTCCAAAGCGGGATGGTGAGTGGCTCGGAGGGGAACTTGCAGGGGGCTGGTGTTCCCATGTATCTGCTGCCCCTTGTCCTTCTGGATGGAAGTGGCTGGGGATATAGACCAGCCTGTTCCCTGGCTGTGTTTGTTATCTACTAACCTTAACACACTATTCGTGATGTACTCTACACATTCCGCTTGCATATGACCCTTTGACTGGAAAAATCAGATGGGCAATGTGCAGATTGAAGTCATTCATGAGCCTTCTTACGCCCCTCCACTATTTCCCAATTTCTACTTTGTCCCAGAGTGAGGTAACTCTTGAGGACCTATAGACAAGGAATAGCAAGGGAAAGAGGTAGGACTTATTTCCATCCAAACTGGCTTCACATCCCCTTGAAGTGGTGCCAAACGATCAGGGGCTGCTTTGTCCCGGATAGTGTCGAGCTTCTTGAGTGTTGTTCGAGCTACCCCCATCCAGGGGCAAGAGGGGAGGTATTCCATCACACTCCTGCCTTGTGCATTCCTCCACGTGGCTCTGTGTCTAGATCTGCTGGATTCCTCCTCTCGAGTTGCTGCAATAATGCAGGGCAGACGCTTTGCAGAATGATCACAGCACGGAAAAGAGGCCGTTGTGCCTGCACTGGCCCCCTGCTAAGGTAGACTATCCAGGCCCACCCTCCCGTTTCCCTGGTTCAGGTCGAATCGATCTCCCAACCCCACGGGCTGTGGGCAGGTCCTCACTATTAGCTGGTCTTTGGAAGAAAAGATTTTCCTCCCAGCTCCATTGCTTATCTCACCAATTGCCTGGATTCACTCAATGGGAAGAGTTTCTCTCTGCTCTGCCCTGCCTGGACCCCTCATAGTTTTGTCCGATAAAGCTGTTGCTTGCCTCCCAAATGACGATCACCAACAATCTGTCCTGGTCGCACCCCCGTTGATGAGATGGTCAAGAAAGCACAACAACGCCTCTACCTCCTCAGGAGGCTAAGGAAATTCAGCATGTCCTTAAGGACTCCTACCAACTTTTACAGATGCGCCACAGAAAGCTTTCTATCTGGATGAATCACGGCCTGGTGCAGCAACTGCTCTGCCCAGGGCTGTAAGAAACTACAGGGAATTGTGAGCACAGCCCAGTCTGTCACACAAACCAACCTCCCACCCACGGACTCCATCTACCCATCCAACTGCCTCAGGAAGGCAGCCAGCTATATCAAAGACCCCTCCCACCCCGGTTATAATCCCTTCCAACCTCTTCCATCAGGCAGTAGGTACAGAAGCTGAAACACACGTCCCAACAGGTTCAAGGACAGCTCCTTCCCCGCTGTTATTAAACTGCTGAATGGACCTTTCTGATTAATGTTGTTCTCTCTCTGTGCACCTTCCCTGTAACATTGTGTTCCTCACTCTGCTCCATTACCCTAATGCACTGTGTACGGTCTGGTCTGCCTGTACTGTGCACAAAACAAAACCTTTCACTGTACTTCGGCGCACGGGCAACAATAAATCAAATCTCACCACTTGCTCTCTCTGTCTCTGTCTCTGCAGGCAGGCCGTGAATGATTACGTGCCAGTGGTGATTGGGAGTCAGAGGTGACGGCCCAGAGTGGGATTGGAATTGGACTGTGTGCTGGGCTCCACCAGAATCTCCAGCCAGCTGCTGCCGTCTAATGGCAGGATAGTAGAACATGGATGGGTGACAGGCCTGGTATTGGCAAGGACTGCTGGATGACCCAGGGTGGATGGGAGTGTCGGGAGGTGGGGTGGGGGGGTAAAGGGTAGGGAAGATCCGCTCAACCCCACCCCCTCTCCCCCCACCAAGGTGAAGAAATAGCTTGTTCTGAGACCCTTTCGGAGACAAGGTTGGGCCCAGGGAGATAAAAGGATGCTTATTGACCGAAGGCTCCAGTTCTCCTTGTCACCTCCTCCCTCCCCTCTCCCATCCCACATGCATTCTCCACTTCCCCCTCCTGTCCACCCAGCTTTCCCAATTGAAACTCCCCCTACCAACTCGCTCTGGAGCATGCGGCAAAATGCTGAGCTGGTGGCATTGGGCACCATGTCTTAGACAGGTGCCCCTTCTGTGTGCTGGCACCTCTTGCTGGCATGCGAGAGTGGGGCAGGTGTTGGTGGGCTCCAGTGGAGAGATGCCCAGTGTGAGTGTGACCGAGAGAGTGACCGTATAATTGTGCACGAGTATGTGTATGTCTGTGAGCACACGTATTTGTGCCTGACACAGCCTTCTCTCTCCGGGTACGTCACACTGGGCTCCCTGCTGTGGGCATCAGTGCCCACAGGAAGTGAGAAGGAGGCCATTCATTCCCTCATACATGTGCCAGCTCTTTGCTAGAGCTATGCTTGCAATCTCACCAGCCTCCCTGGATCTTGGTTCCTGCAAGTCGTTTCCTCCCCTTCAAAATATTTATCCATGTCTCCCAAGGAGACATGGTTCTCCTTCAGGGAACCAAAGTGGCACCTGCACGATAGGGGGAGTTGAAGTTATACCGGACGCCCCTATCCTTCACAATCCTTTCTTAAAATTACACTACACGTTGCCAGTGGGTCGAAGCTGTTGGTCTTACGTTCTTCAGGAAGAAAGCAAGAAAACCAATTAACAGCTTTAGTGGTGACATGCCTGGTTTCAGATTATTGCCAGGCGAGGGTGGGGAGAGGGGTTTGAATCAGTGCCTGCTTCCCCCAGCTCATTTCTACACAACAAATATGTTTAGCGAACAGTCATGTCACAGTCCTTGGGTGTTAAAGAACGTAAGATTGATCATCCAGACTTTACCAGCAATCGAGACACAGTTAACACTAAAGAGATAGAAAAGAGCATCAACAGGCCATTTGGCTCCTCGAGCCTGCTCCACCATTCAATATGATCACGGCTGATCATCCAACTCAGTCCCCTTTCCCTGCTTTCTCCCCCACACCCTTTAGCCCCAAGTTCTACATCCAACTCCTTCTTGAAGGAATACAATGTTTGGGCCTTCACAGTTTTCTGTAGCACAGGATTCCACAGGCTCACCCATTATCTGAAGAAATGAAGACATTTCTGCTCATCTCAGTCCTAAACCATGGCCATGTTTCCTTGCCAAGCCATATTTCAACCAGTCAGGATCCTCTTCCCAAGCTGCAAGAGACTTTGTTTCCTTGTGAAGTGTTCCCCACCCCCCACTCCATGGTTCAGTCCTCACGAGACTAAGACAGAAAATTTTGACTTCATGTCTCTATTTTTGGCTGGAGTTCTGTACCGTCCCAGAAAAGTAATTCATTGGAAGCCACAACTGGAGCTGGATCGAAGCGGATCAGGGAGCAGCATTGCTTTTAATCTGCTTCCAACCCTCTGACGAGTAACGGCCTGGTTTCTGGGCACAAGAGATGGGCATCACCATGGAGGAACACACGCACTCTGCGGGGCTATCTGCCAGAGATAAAGGATGTTCCTTAAAAAGGCAGAATTGAGGTACCTTTATGGTGGAACCGATGCACAACAATCTAATGGGACGACTCACTGTAAAACTGACATTTGTACTCTGTGGCCAGGTTGCAAATATTTAAATGTTGGAAATCTTAATATATTTTGATACTCAACGCTAGTTGTGTCTTGTCGTGAATGTTCAATGATTTTCCGAGTCCATTGCGTTTGTTTTAGCCTATCTGTGAAAGTCAAAAGGTAATGGGGTGGGGGGAAGCAGACAGATAGCAAATAGGAGCAGGGAGTATGCCATTCGGTCCATCAGACCCACTCCACTATTCTACATGGTCGCAGCCAATCCTCTTAACACTGCGCTCTCCCCAAACCCCTCGATACTGTTACTTTCCAGAAATCCATCTTTCTTGACAATATTCAGGGATTCAGCCTTCGCAGCTCTGTGCTAGTGGGCTCCATGGGTTCACTGCCGTCACCCTCTGAGGGAGGACATTTCTCCTCTGCTCAGTCTGAAATAGCCCATCCCGAGACAATGACCCCTTATTCCTGGCTCCCCCAGCTAGGGGGAAAATGTGGTCCCTGCTTCCACCTGGTCCAGGCCTATAAAAGAATTTTACATGTTTAAGGAATATTAAATAGATACATCAGAACTTGCCTTCTTCCTCCTGCTCCTGGATGTGAGCTAAAGACCTGTTTTTCGCCTTGGAAAGACTGGACAATATTAAATCCTCAACCCATCTTAATTACCAAAGGTCACGCACTGGCTCAGAGTCCAGCTCAAGGGAGCGTTTCTTTTCCCGATGATGTTACTCCGGGATATTTTCAAACTTGACGCCCCACTTGGGCAGCTTTTTGACTCCTGGTCAGCTAGAGTTGGAAAGTAGAGGGGGGAAAAAAAAAATAGTTTCTCTCTTACCACCACCCCCGCCCCACCCAACTTCACCAAATTCAGTTACCACCCTGCACAGAGCACTCTGACAGAATATTAAACTCTCTCATTGATCAGTACCACAGTAATATCAATTTCCTATCAGCTGATTACAAAAACAAAAACTTTTAAGCCTGCCCCTTAACTGGCCGACCTCATCTGCCCTGCAACAGGGCCTTGATTGGTCCTGGCCCAAGCCTTTAAGAGACTCTTAGACGTAAATATGTCGTTTTATGCACAACGTGAAATTGCAGGCAAGCAGATCGAAGCTGCTCCCTCTCTCCCTCCAACTTATGGTCTGACCTCTCTCCATCAGAGCATGAGGTGTTGGACTAGTCCGCTGGAATGCTAGTGAACACCCAGCAATGCAGGCAGATCCCATGGAAATGCTTCTGATGCTTCCAGCATTCTCCCCCTACTCTACAATTGGCATCGAGACCTAAAGTTAAGCCATTCTATTCAGAGGACAGCCCCACTCAAAGTTGAAAGTAGGAATAAAAGCGTCTGTCTTTCAGATTTCCCATCAGCTCCACAACACCAAGTTCCAAAACTTTCTAACAAACTTCGGACACAATTTTTCTTTATTCATTAACGGAATGTGGGTGTCGCTGGCCAGGCGGCATTTAATTGCCCATCCCTAATTGCTCACACGGCAGTTCAGAGAGTCAACCACATTGCTGTGGGCCTGGAGTCACATGTAGTCCAGATCAGGTAAGGATGGCAATTTCCTTCCCTAAAGGACATTAGTGAACCAGATGGGTTTTTCCTGATAATCAACAACGGATTCACGGTCACCATTAGACCCTTAATTCCAAATATTTATTGAATTCAAAATTCCACCATGGTGGGATTCGAACCTGGGTCTAGCAGAACGTTATCTGGGTCCCTGGATTAACAGTCCATACCGCTAGGCCATTGCCTCCCCTCATTAAATAGCTTGTTGAGTCACCAAATTTATAAGATAAGCCGAAGTCCATTATGAGTGTGCAAAAACCCATTCATTTTAAAGCTGCGCTTGAAAAACTGCTTTAAAAGAAATCACCGTGATTACTTAAATGCTTACAAATTAATGATTAGCTTCATCCACCCAGAGGTTACTAACTCAGAATCACAGTAAATATCACGAAAAATTAAACATACAAATCCCTGTGTACAACATAGTTGGGATTGTGAACGTTCTTTTCCATTTTTGCCTGATATGACTGTGCTTGGGAACACAATTCCAATTGGCTTGGATATTAACGAGTAGTGTTCCGACAGAGATTGCACCAGAGTTAAATCAGCCCTTCTACCGCTGTATTGAGAACACAGTGAAACAAAAACCGCCAAAAGATCCCCACAAGTTATTCCAATGATTCCTAACCAAACTTTGGAATGACCAGTCCCATACTTTGCAAATAATTAATTCCAGACATCAGCTTGGCATCTCAAAACAAAACTCAACAATTTATTAAATATACAAAAGCTTGAGCAGGCGAAAAAAAAGTGAAACACCGTAGTAATGGTGCTGCATTTTGGAAAGACAGATCAGGGCAGGACTTATACACATAGTGGTAAGGTCCTGGGGAGTGTTGCTGAACAAAGAGACCTTGGGGTGCAGGTTCATACTTCCTTGAAAGTGGAGTCACAGGTAAATAGGGTAGAGAAGGTGGTGTTTGGTCATGTTGTGGCTGTACAGGACATTGGTTAGGCCCACTTTTGGAATACTGTGTGCAATTCTAGTCTCCCTGCTATAGGGAGGATGTTGTGAAAGGGTTGAGAAAAGATTTACAAGGATGTTGCCAGGGTTGGAGGGTTTGAGCGAGAGGGAGAGGTTGAATAGGCTGGGGTTATTTTCCCTGGAGCATCAGAGGCTGAGGGGTGACTTTAGAAGTTAATAAAATCATAAGGGGCATGGACAGGGTGAATAGCCAAGGTCTTTTCTCCAGGGTAGGGGAGTCCAAAACTAGAGGGGCATAGGTTTAAGGCAAGAAGGGAAGAGATTAAAAAAGGGACCTAAGGGGCAACTTCCCCCCCACCCCCCACTACAGAGGGTGGTGGTGTGCGTATAGAATGAGCTGCCAGAGGAAATGGTGGAGGCTGATACAATTACAATGTTTAAAAGGCATCTGGATGGGTATATGAATAGGAAGGGTTTAGAGGGATAGGGGCCAAACGGAACTAGTTCAGTTTCGGATATCTGGTCAACCTGGAAGAGTTGGTGCGAAGGTTTGGCTTCTGTCCTGTATGTCTGACTCCACGTCTATGCTTTAAACTCAAAACTATTGTTTAAGACCCACTCACACCAGAAAGACAGACATGCAAGCAAATACAGGGTTTAAACAAAACAGCAAAGATGGTCAGATTATTTAAGTGGTTTTCATTATGAATAGTTTCACAGGCACAGGGATGGGTTCCTAGACTGCTTTTCAGGAGCTGCTGATCAGGATTACCATCCCAGCTCACTCAGGTCAAGGCTGAACTCTGCTCCCTACTCTTTAGTCTTCTGAAAGCTGGTGAGGTTTGTCAGGGAGCTCTCCAACTGCAGTTTCTGTAGCCAACCACATCTAGCCAGGAAACTGTTCCAGAAAGCAAAATGATTCTGCCCGAAGACTGACTGTCTTTTCCTGACAGCTCTACGGCCAAACATCTGACATGTTCTTGAACATAGGATCTTTTCCAGACCTGCCAGAACCAATTCCTAGCTATTGACGTCAATGGCCAACTTCTGCTATCTGTCTGAACACCATGCTCTTCTTGGGGGTCTGCAGAAATCCTTTTATTCAAGATTAGCCTGTAATTAGCCTCCAAGCCTGGAGGCTTATTTGGTATATTCATTTCCCTTCTAGTACAAGCTGTTTCCCAAAGTCTACAAGTCACTGTCAGTTCCAAATCTCAGCTCCAAACATGAACAAAAATAATGAGGTCGAATGAGGGTTCTAACAGGATTTGTGGCAGTTTAAACTAATACAAAATAGCTCCACTGGGAAAGCTGATACAATCAAAAGGGTCGAGAGCAACCCCACTTTCAGGAAACTGACATTGTACGTCCTGTTGATTTGGTTTTCATTCAATTGCAATGAAATAGGTAAAAGTTGCCAATTGTACATGGGAGGATCAAGTAATTTTTCTCTCCTTACATTTTCTTGACTCACATCCTCATCATTGCCAAAAACTATGTCTTGGATGAGAGTGTATCCACTTGGTTCTTTTCAGATTTGGTTAAATGTAGGTAAGAGAAGGCTCAACAACAGTAATTTGCTTAAATACTAACATTCATTGAATAATAAAAATAAAATAGATAGAAAAAGAAACAAACTTTTCTCCCCCTCAGTCTTTTTATTTACTTAAAGAGGAAGATAAACAATGCACCTCATGCCTTTCTGCCCATCAGGGACCCCTCGATTGACGGCTGGTCTGGAGACTGAGGTTGTTCCTGGCACTGTTCGCGATTCCAGTCTGAGGTGAAGTCCAGTGACTTGGAACAAAACTCTTATACACAGTGTAAGCAGCAGCCAGGCACAGAAAAAGCAACCACAGAAAAGACACTGATACGTGCCGGGAATGTTCATAGGATTCAAACCAAAGTGATGCAGCTGTTGACTATCATCATCAAGTTTAGCCCTTCAGCCCATCCTATACAGGCTGTGACTCCTCCCTTCACCCCCACCCCCACCCCCACTGGAGAGTAGGAGGGGGAGGAGCAACCTTACAGAAGTTTATAAAATAATGAAAGGTGTAGATAGAGTTAATGGTAATTGTCTTTTCCCTAGGATGGAGGATTTCAATACTAGGAGACACAATTTTAAGGAGAGAGAGCTGGAAGAGGTGTTTTGTTACAAAAAGACCAGAGGGTCGTTCATATGTGGAATGAAATACCTGAGGAAGTGGTGGAAGTGGACACAATTAGTGTTTAAAAGACATTTGAATAGGTACACGAACAAGAAATGTTTGGAGGGATATGGGCCAGGAGCAGGCAGGTGGGACTAGTTTGGTTTGGGATTATGGCCAGCTTTGGCTGGTTGGACCAAAGAGTCCATTTCCGTGCTGTATGGATCTGGCTCTACAGCTCAATAAAAAGGGACAATAGATTAACTTGCTTGAGGTTAATCAGTACATCCTATGCTTAACTCCTGTTTGTCCCAGAACTAAAGTTCTCTGAATCAACAGCTGAAGCCTTCCCTTCCAACTCTTACTTCAACTTCCAACCTAAAGAAGCTGGAGTGAAAAAAAAATGAGGTTTTGATAAATTCCAAACTTGTTTAAATCGTTGCTGCTGGAAAAGCTCAGCAGGTTCTGAGGAAGGGTCACCAGACCTGAAATGTTAACTGTTTTTACCTTCAGATGCCGCCAGACCTGCTGAGCTTTTCCAGCAACTTCTGTTTTTGTTCCTGATTTACAACATCCGCAGTTCTTTTGGTTTTTGTTTAAATCATTAATTGGTCAACGGTGTCCAACAGTGACAAAGACAAAATAAAAACCGAAAAGAATTGCAGACGCTGTAAATCAGGAACAAGAACAAAAAGTTGCTGGAAAAGCTCAGCAGGTCTGGCAGCATCTGCGAAGGAGAAAACAGTTAACGTTTTGGGCCCGTTGACCCTTCCTCAGAACTGCGGGTCACCAGACCCAAAATGTTAACTCGGATTTCTCCTTCAGATGCTGCCAGTAACAAAGACAAGCTTACACAATGACAGGTGGGCTTACTTAGCTAAAGAACTGGAGACCTGAAGTAAGTTTACAGTTATTCGAATGAAGGAAAAGTTAATCAATATGACTTCCTGGAAATTGATCAACCCTTTGCAATCAATTAATTTGCATCTTTAAACTGAGTCCGTTCTGTTTCAGACGGCACAGCAGTTAGTGTGGCTGCCTCAGCGCTAGTGAGGCAGGTTCCATGCTACTGTTGGGCAACAGTCTGCGTGGGTTTCCTCCGGGTGCTCCAGTTTCCTCCCACAGTCCAAAGCTGCGCAGGTTAAGGTTGTTTGGCCATACTAAATTGCCCCAGTGTCCAGGTCGATGCAGACTGGGTGGATGCGTCATGGGAAATGTAGGGTTTCAGCAATAGGGCCGGGGGAAATTTGGTCTGGGTGGGACAGACTTGATGGGCTGAATGGCCTGCTTCCATACTGTAGGAATTCTATGCTGCTAACACTGCCATGGAGACGGGTATAGTTTAGCTAGACTCTTAGTTCCAAGGCAAATGCAAAACCTAGTTCAAACATAACCAGCTGGGTTGGAAAAAGCAGCTTTCTGATCATTCAAGAGATGGTTGATGTCACTGGCCAGGCCAGCACTTTTTCCCCATCCCTAATTGCCCAGTGGGTCAGCCACATTGCAACAGGTCTGTGGTTAACTGGAAGTTAGGCAAAGAAATCTACAGTAAATCCTCAAAAGGCAGTTAACCTGGCGCAAGAAGCAAACAATTATTTTCTCTTTAAAATGAATGCACTTGGGGATGTGGGTGTCATTGGCAGGCCATCTCTAGTCACCCTTGAGTTTGTGGTTGCTAACCATAGCATTAGTCATTTGTCTACTGATTTTAACGTGGAAAATAAGTTTGTAGAAAGGATACAAAAGGTAGTTGGTTTGTTGGCAGGCAATACTTGAATTGGTACCAGAGAGAAATTTCTTCCACGTTGTAATGAACTCTGACCCATGCTCACATTCCTGTCTGAAATGGAGCAGCCGAATGAACTGCCTTGCCTCAATGTCCTCCACGAGTCATGGAAAGGGGTGGGAAATCTCCCACAACCTTCTATTGCAAACCTGCCCCCTCTGGCCAGTATACAGATTCCTACCGTGCTACGTTCTACTCGATCGGTCTAAAAGACATGTATAGACCCTGAAGCAACTTGTTCACCGTCTATGAGGGAGCGGTGGTTGTGGGGGAGGGGGAAGGAGGGAAACTGATATTTGGGACCATTAAACACATCCCAGTGCTGACACTGATCAGGTTGATTCTTACTGGATTAGGAACACTCAGGGAGAAGGCACCCTGCTCCCCCCTCAAAAAAGAAAAAAAGTGGTCAACTCTGGTTACTAAATTTCCCAGTCTACTTCAGATAATCTGAGAAGGGGAAGGTATGTGAATTTTGAACAATACGTGAACTTAGCCATTTCCCACTGCAATGTGCATTCTGCCCATCACCCAAGTGATTAGTTTGGTACCTGAATTTCAGTGCCAGTGTGATGCCAGGTAAAATGGCTGCGTGCCCCCACTACTGGCAGATTTTAATCAATCTGCATATCCTTTTGTGGTGAACAGCAAAAGTACTGATTATAACCAATCAAGCCTGACAACTGCATCAGACATTAGGTGCAATTTCACAATTGGTCAGCACTTGCTACACAGTCCCAAGCATGTAAGTAATTATTCTGACAGGCAGATATACTCATGTACTGGACATATACTACCCAGAGCTCTGCTCTTTACAGACAGGAGATGGAGACATACTGCTCTCATTTCAGTTCAGCAGAATAAAGGTGACAGACATTTGCCATCTCATGTCTCAGGCAATGCCTTGACCAAACAAGCTTCCTTGTTTAAATTTTAACCAAAGCTAACTGTTAACTGGTACATTCTCTATGTCAATGTCTTTACCAAAGGCTACCCAATCCACTAAGTGGAAATGATTGTTCCTCATTAAGTTGATATTTTCACAAATTTTATTGCTAAGTGCAAGATGCTAGACTTGGAGGGAATATCATTTTTCAATCAGCATTCACCACAACCAACTTTGGTCAGTTGGATGTTGAAAGTGAGACACATGATGCAATCTCTTTCAAATCTCTGCTCTGTTGCAATGAATTCACACGAGGACATCATTTGCAGTCCAGCCCATTTGTTCTGCTGCCATGCGAGGGAATGCAGTGTCCATCGATGCTCTCTAGCCCCACAATGCCTACATCTAAAGGCATACAGAGCTTTATATGTCCCCCAACTCCATTTTGATTTAGCCCCTTCCTACCCTCCCTTACACCCCTCAATTGTGATTATTCACATAGTCACAAGCAAAGCCAACTGGGCAATATAATTGACTACACTGATGGCGGTCAGTTAAAAACCAAAACAAGAAAGTCATGGTGATTTGGTGGTGGGAAAGCTGCAGAGTTGAGAGATAGTCTGGGTATAAAAATAAAACCCAGCTCTGTCATTATAGTAGCTTAAGCCACAACCCAGTTTTTTAAATTTTTTTGCTTTTTCCCCTACAAGTCTAGACTCCCTTGTCAATTAAAAATCTGACCAATTTAGCCTCATGCTATTTGGAGCTGTGTCTGAAATTTACATTCAAATAAATGAGAAGAGACCCAATGTACAGAAAGGAGGGTGGGGGGAGAAAGACACTGGACTTACAATCCTGTAACCAAAAAGACTTAAACAAGCAGAAAAGTTAAAGTTCAGCTCTACAGACATTTAAGAATGTAATTTAGTTGTTCACTTCATACAGCGCTCAACTTTGTTTCAATGAGATGTTTTCACTTGGAGACACTATACAAGGAATCTCCACTTCGTCCAATAAGTACTCCAGAGTGTCATCGAGGTAGTCCTCACCCAGCCTGCCATGATTGTCCTTGGTAGCAGAGACCTGAGGTGACAGCAAGGTTAGACATGTTAGTATTTGTGATATCTGACACTTTATTCCCCTTTATGTCTGACCATGACTGGGGTCTTTCTCTCTGACTGTCAGGCTTCCCTAAACAGTACCAAAAAAGTCTGTCACCCATGTTTCTCGACAGGATCGGCTCTCAAAGTTGCAGGATTCAGCCCTAAAACCTTTGCACTGCTGGAGAAATTTCTCCTGCTGGTTGCAATTTCAGCTCCATATCAAATACATTAGATGACCTCCATCACATTCTGGGGGAAAGGATTTCACAGGTTAATTGCTGTCTGAAAGAGAGGTAAAATGTAGAATGCTCCTCATTAACATGGTAAAACAAAACTTTTTAAAAAATTAATGGTGCAATTGTCTCAGTATCCATCCTCAAGAATGTTTGGGATCTTACTTTTCAATTTTTATCTCCTCTAAACTGCCATAGATAGAGAGCCAGCCAATGGGATCATTCTTCACAAGAGAAGGCCTTCATCCCAACAAAGGTTCACCTGACCCATTCTGAATTGTGTCTAACACAGGAGGTGAGAAGTGCATGGTAAAGCCACAGCTGCAGTAAGGGTCATTGACATCCCTACCCCCCTCTCCCCACACCCCAAATGCAGTAAGCTCAAACTACATCGGCAATATTTGTCACTTGCTGTATCTACAATCCAATTGTGATTCAAATATTCAGCCATCCAAATCCATCCATACTTTCTCTCCATTAAGACACTACGCCTTTTCTTGAAAGAATGAAAATATTCAAATTATACTCTTATTTCTACACTTCCTCCCCCACCCCACACCCACCAGCTTATTTACTCAGATTTTCTACCACCTTGTCACTTATTTTGCTACCCATCCTGGTAGCATCAACTTTAGCTACCCCACATGTGGTCTCCTCGTCCACACTACTGTGACATTGCAAGTTGAGCCTTGGGAACACTACCTGGTGGTGTTGCTCTGGAGGTTATGTTTAAACTTAAATCTGTGTAGATGGACCATGTGAAGTGAGAAAGGATCCTGAAACAGCAGGACCATGGGCAAGGTTAGTTAGATCTGTGGGATCATAACATGCAATCAGCCCTGATGCAAACTTGGAAGTGTTGTAATTAGGCTGACAGCGAGATCATTGAAGTAGACTGAAGAGTTGGGGTCCAACATTGATCCTTGTGGTACCAGACTAGTATTTGGTCTGCCTCAAGTCAGAATGGCCAACTTATTCCCACTGTTTGCTGTCCATTTATCTACTAACCAGATAAAGTTATTTTGTTCACTAACCTCCTGCATGGGACCTGATCAAAATCCTTCCAAGGAGGAAGGAAGCCATACCTCACTCACTGGATAATCCCCATTGTCTACTCCACCAGTAACAAAGAGGAGATGGGAATAGGTTTGTTAAACATTTCCCTCATAAATCCAAGTGGATTCACCTAATCCATTATTTCTAAGTGTCTGGTTCCCACTTTTTTTCTTAAATACAAGAGTGGCAGACTGACTTTTCTGACGTATGTAGGAAAATGTCTGAAGTCTCCAATTTTCTGTCTCCCTCCTTAAACAGTCTGCAGGAAGGATTGATTACACATCCACCATCTCTGATAGCTACTGTTAAACAGCCTTTGGGAATGGGGGTGCTATTTTCTAAACTTCTGATCCATTAGTTTTTCTAGTAACACTTTTCCGACCTGCCTTTACCCTCTCCCCATTTTATCCTCATTTGTCTCTGTTCTCTCATATTCCTTGCAGGTTTACTCTATGTTCCTCTGGCTACTTGTCATGTGATGGTTTTACACTCACATCCATGGGTTTGGATTCAAGATAGACTGATCAAGAATGATCTTTAAGTTAGACTTTTATAACATTTAGGCACTAGGAGACGTGGCATTCAGATACACCAATCTTCAACTCTTACAGATTCTTGGAAAAAACTATTCCATGAACTCTACCGCCCAAGCTAAATCAATCCACCCAATTTGCTTCCCTATACACCTTCCTAACATTCATGCAGCTAAACGCCAGGCTTTGGACTATTGTGTATTTGTCCCCTTGACGTTAACTCCACCTACACTATACTACTTGTACCCATTGAGTAGCAGTCCCTAAAGCCTTCAGAAGTGAAAGCAAACAAAATTTTAAGTTTACTCCTGCTTCCATTTCTTAGTTACTTCTGAGATGACAAGTGTGTGGACCAGCAGCTACTCCAGGATGGGGATTGATCGTAGTCATACAAGACAGAAACAGACTCATCGGCCCAGCTCATCCATCAAGCCCATTTCCTACATAGGTGTATAAATACCTCCTCATCATCATCAGCAGGTCCGTTGATTTCTGTCCCATCTGCAGAGTGACCTCTAATGCCCTAGATTGAGGCAAAAAAGAAGTTGTGGGTATATTTCAGGCACCTTAGCCCAGAACTTTTCTCCCCTGCGCCCGGTGCTTTGTTGTCAAACTGAGGACTTTTAATTGGGGATGCATTCCATTTCATTTCCTGAGAGAGATAATCTTCCCTCAGACACAACTAGCTCAGATTGGTTGTAGATGGAAAGTGAACAGACATGGAAGTCACTACCCAGACTGCAACTAATCAGATATCTTGATGAAAAGTGAGGAGAAAATTAAAGAGATGAACGCATTCTTTTTAGAAGAAACTAGATTGAGATGTTAAGCTTGAATGGAATTATGCAAGGAAATTGGTTGTTGGATATTTACCACAACTTGATTGAGCTCCTGGGAAAACAAAAACAAAAACCAAAAAACATGTCTTGATTCCTTCAATTTACTTGGGGAACAAGGCACATTTTGCACAAATCCCCATTGGCTTTCTAATACTTGGGAAAGGGAACTCAATCCTCTGCTGGGAGGCCTTTCCCAATCAGATGTAGGAACTTCCACTCCCTCCCCCACCGACGCTCAGTCGCAGCAGTGTGTACCATCTACAAGATGCACTGCAGAAATTCACCAAAGACCCTCAGGCAGCACCTTCCACGACCCACTTACATCTAGAAGGACAAGGGGCAGCAGATACATGGGAACACCAGCCCCCTGCAAGTTCCCCTCCGAGCCCCTACCCACCCTGACTTGGGAATACATCCCTGTTCCTTCAGTGTTGGTGGGTCAGTATCCTGGAATTCCCTCCCTAAGGGACATTGTGGGTCAACCCACAGCACATGGATTGCAGCAGTTCGAAGCAGCAGCACACCCTGGAGATGGTGGTGTGAATTGCACATGGGCAATGAATGATTATCCTGTCAGTCAGTGATGCCCACACCATGATGGAAGCACATCATGCCCTCCAAGGGCAGTGTGGGTCTGCATGCGGATTGCAGTGGTTCAAGAAAGCCACTTACCCTCACCTTTTCCAAGCGGGCAACTAGAGACAGGCAAGTAGTGTGGGGTTGCCAGGATGCCCCACATCACAAAAGAAGCTTACCTGGAACACTAATCAATCTTCTATATGTCGTGGAAGATTGTTTAAGGAGGAGTAAGACATGGTTCTTAGGACTAAAGGGATCAAAATGGAATTGGGGAAGAAAGAGGAACAGGTGACTGAGTTGAATGATCAACCGCAATTACATTGAAACGTCAGAGCAGGCTTGAAGGGCTCCTGCTCCTGGTGTTTAAGAGAGAAGAAGAAAGTTAGCAGAACTTACGCGAGGGTACAGATTTTCAAACCCATGTTTGGCATCTGCCACTTGGCACCTTCCAGATTGTTCACCACCATGAGTGATTCTATTCTCCATGGTTTCCTGTAGAGAGAACTTATGAAGCTTAAAGAGAAAGACAGACTGGAAAACACTCGCTGACCAATTTGTTTGAAAGAGTACGGTACCTGTTGATTGGAGTTCCTCTCCGTTTGTGATCAGGGAAATGTTAGTGGATTGGATGTCACTAAAGGGGGCAACAGGCGACCAATCATCAGTGGATGGCAGGGTTCATATCAACAGTAACGTTTACAGGGTCCTGCCTCAGTGCTCTATTGTTCCAATAAAACCTCACATCAAGTGAGATTGCGGTCAAGTCTGCAATTTCTGTAATCGACCTCTCCAAAAACATTAGCAAAAAACATGCACCAATGTCTGAAAGGTCCCAGAGTAGTCAGAGATACACTGGAGAATTGCAATAGTGACCCTGTAGGAGATGCCCGCAGATGATGGAAACTTGGTTCACTGTTTTCCTCGACCAAAAGGAGAGTACCCTCTGGCAGTACAGCTCCCCTCAACACTGCATTGAAACATCAGCCTTGCTGGCTTCCTCAAACTGTTTTGATTGAGGGACTTTTCATCACTGGAGTGTTAATCCAAAGACAGAGGGAATGTTCTGGGGACCCAGGTTTGAATCCTGCTAGGGTAGATAGTGGAATAGGAATTAAAAACCTAATGAGGACCATGAATCCATTGTGAATTGTGAAACCCATCTGGTTCACTAGTATCCTTTAGGGAAGGAAACCACCAGCCTCACCTGATCTGGCTTATATGTGACTCCAGACCCACAGCAACGTGAGTGACTCTGGACTACCTTCTGGCCAATAAAGGCTGGCCTGGCCAGTGGTGCCCTCACCCCATGAATGAATAAACAATCCAGCTCACAGTCTGCTATTTGACCAAGCTTTAAACACACACTGACCGAAGTCAGACTAATTGACAACCATGCATCACCATGACAAACCAATAACTGACTGAGGACAGATCAGGCAGGAGGAACGAAGAGTACTATTTGGTTCCAGATGGAATTCTCCTCCATCCTACATCCCACTCCTTCCTTTCACAATCCCAGCTCAGAGATCCAAGCCAGAGGAGAATAGTACAGCATTCCATCAAAAATACAGGAGCTTCTCATCCATCGTTCAGAGCTTCCTCACCATTTTCACTTGGTGCTTTCCTTCCAATTCTTCCTCCCCCCTAGCTTTCCCTATTTCCCAGAGAAATCTCAACAGACACATACCCACACTCCAGCCCACACCCAACAAAATGTGTAGTTAGAGAAATGAGCAACTGGGAGCTAGGGAATCATAGAAGCCGATAAAACTCTAAACAGTACTAGACAGGGGTAAAGGATATTCCCAATGACCAGTGAGTCCAGACCAGGGGGTCACAGTCTGGGGATTTGGGGTAGGTCACGTCAGACTGAGAGGAGAAATTTCTCCACCTGGACAATGGGGAGTTGTGGGATTCTCACAGAAACCATTCAAGCCCAAAATATTGAATGGTTTCAAAGTTTTGATAGACAGTTCTTAAGACAAACAAAAAGGGGGATTAAAGGATACATGAGGGGAGGCAAAGATGGGATTAGGATATTGAGCTCAATGCTGAGCCATGACCCTATTGGATGGCAGGGCAGTCTCAAGGGGCCAACTGGCCTATTCCTGCACTTTTATGTTTCTGTTAAGTATTTATCAAGATTAGGTGCAGGTGGAGCTAACCTCAAACCCGCAGTCCTCCGACTCAGAGGCCACTACTGAACCACAGCTAAATCCTCATGCAGGGACTATAGTTCAAGGTCTGACCCTGCAGAAGGGGCTCAGACTAGAACCAAGGCTAGCCCCCACAGAATGACCTCTCTTCCTGCAAGGGACATTTGTAGGTAGCTAGTCTCCAGGAACATTGAGCAATAGGAACTTCCAGGAAGAACATACGTCAGACAGGGAGGGACAAGACTCTCAAGTCACTTTCCCAAACCCAACCAGAGATAAAGGGAGTCACTCACTGGAGGGTTCCGCATTCATAGCTCTCTGAAATGAAGCAACCAGTCTATTAAAGTTAAGAGCTAGATGAACACAGCAGGCCAAGCAGCAACAGAAGAGCAGGAAAGCTGATGGTTCAGGTCTGGACCCTTCTTCAGAAGCTTCTGAAAAAACGTTAGCTTTCCTGCTCCTCAGCCTACCATGTTCATCCACCTCTATACCATGCTATCTTAGATTCTCCAGCATCGGTAGTTCCTACTATCTCCAAGTCTTTAAGGGTAGTACTGTAACTTCATCCAGTCCCCTATCTATCGAGAGCTCTATATATGTAATTTTTCCTTTCTTTTTTTTTTTTTTTTCCTCCCCCTCCCCTTACCTTTGTAATAACACCAATTCACTAAGAGGGCTTGCAGGATTCAAGGCTTTTATCCTCAGCTCATTTACTGCTCGTTGACCTCAGATACAGCCCAGCTGGTAGTCTCTGTCTTAAAGAGACAGTCACCTTCGTGTTGTCGTGAGGTGTGGCTACTCCTAAGCTAGACAGGGCAGTCTCCTCAGTGGAGAACTTTGAAAGCTGCAGTGCACTGGAGGGTTTTGTTGATTGGGGAACCACTGTCTGTGTCCCTTTTAAAAATGTGAGGCTTTTGTGAAATTACTCAGGATAACATAATAGCAATTAAGAGGAGTGGGTATCATTTCTCTGATCTTGATGCTGTGGGTTTAAGGTCACATGATTCAAGGACAGAGTGAAGGGAAAACAGGAATTACCAGCAGGTCTGGCAGTATCTGGGGACGGGATGCAGAGTTAACATTCTGGGCCCAGTGACCCTTCTTCAGAACTGACTGTGGGTAGGAAAGGGTTGGTTTTCATATGGGAGGTGGGAAATGAGGAGAGTAAATGATAGTTGGAGATGGAGCCCAGAGAGCGCGAGTGAAAAAACCAGTTGGACAGACATAAGAGTGGCTAATGGTCAGCCTAGGAGAATCCATGGAGGTTATTGGGGACTTGTAGTGGCTGATAATGGGGTGTGTGTAAAGGCAGACGATGTGATGACAAGGTGTGTGGGAGTTGGTGAGAGGACGTGGTAGAAAGTGCTTGGGCCCTAAAATTGTGAAACTCAACAGTGAGTCTAGAAAGCTGGAAAACAAGATGATGTTCTTGCTTCTGCAGTGAGACAGAGATGTTCGCCAGAGAACAGGGTGATGAGTTAAAGTGGCAGGCAATGGGTAATTCAGGGTCTTTTTTGTGTGCAGAATGTAGATGTTCTGGAAAGTGGTCACCAAGTCTACGCTTCATTGCCCCAATGTAGGGGAGACCACAGTATGAGCAGCGAATGCAGTAACTAGATTCTGGGAAGTGCAGGCGAAGTGTTTCTTCACCTGGAACGTATGCTTGGGCCCTTGGATACTGGGGAGGGAGGAGGCAAATGGGTAGGTGTTGCCGGTTACAGGGGAAGGTGCCGTAAGGCTGTGGGAGGGACGGTGTGTGGTTGTTGGGGGTGAGTGAGGAGTGGACCAGGGTGTCCTGGAGGGAATGGCCCCTGCAGAAGCCTGACAAGGGAGGGCGGCAACGATGTTGATTGGCTGTCGGAGCAAAGATTTGCATCTGTGCAGTCACAGCCAGCAGAAGGAGGGCATCAGCAGGGCACCCTCTGGGGTCGAGTGAAGACGAGCATCCAGCAGGGGGGGGGGCGATGACAGGGGTCAGGGTCAGGGTCAGGGTGACGATTTACATCAGTGCCGTCACAACATCCAAACAGGGGTTTGTGGGGAAGGGACAGTTAGACCCCAAACACTACTACAGTGTTTCTCTCTTCTTTTCTCTAACTGAAGGGACAGCTCATCGTGAGGACCACAAGTAAGGGCAAAGTGACTGGTCTTGACTTGCTGTAGGTGATGACAAGGGAAAGGGCTGGTTTCTGAGTTAACAAGGTGTAGAGCTGGATGAACACAGCAGGTCAAGCAGCATCATAGGAGCAGGAAAGCTTGATGTTTTGGGCCTAGACCCTTCATCAGGCCTGAAACGTCAAGTTTTGCTGCTCGGCCTGCTGTGTTCATCCAGCCCCACACCTTGTTATCTCGGATTCTCCAGCATCTGCAGTACCTTTTATCCCTGGTTTCTGAGTAGCAGGTAAGGTATATGAGTCCTTGCAATTTATAGTACTCTTCTTGGCCTCTAATCTGTTAGGGTAATACACAGACCAGGAAAGGAGGGCCACAGATAACTGGATTTGATTTAATCTGAATCAAAGTATTCTCCAGGTTATAATTTAAAGAGGAAAACCATGGCAGGAGAGCTCAAAGTCTTGGTTCGCTCCTTTTGCTCCATGTGGCAGGCCGAGGACAGTTCCAGTCCCCATGGGTCAGCATATGTGCAGGAAGTGCCTCCAGCTACAGCTCCTGGAAGCTTGAGTTTCGGAGCTGGAGCAGTGGCTGGGGATACTGTGGGGCATCGGTGAGGCAGAGAATATCGTGGATAGCATGTATAGAGAGGTGGTCACACCGCAGGCTCAGAATCTGCAGGCAGGAAAGGAATGGGTGACCACCACACAGAGTAAGAGAGATAGGCGGGTAGTGCAGGAATCTCCTGTGGCCATTCCTCTGCAAAACAGATACACTGTTTTGAGGGGAATATACTGTTGAGAGGAATGACTCATTAGGGGAAAGCATCAGCAGCCAAGCTCACTGCACCATGGTTGGTTCTGCTCAGAGGGGAAGGGTAAAAAATATGTCAGAGCAAAAGTTGTAGGGGACTCAATTGTAAGGGAATAGACAGGCTTCTCTGTGGCCGCAAATTAGACTCCAGGATGGTGTGTTGACTCCCTGGTGTTAGGGTCAATGATGTCTTGGAGCATGTCCAGGACATTCTGGAGGGGGAAGGTGAACAGCCAGTGGTCATGGTACACATCGGTACAAATAACACAGATATTAAATGGAATGAGGTCCTAAAAACAGAATTAATGGAGCGAGGAAGAAAGTTAAGAAATTGGACCTCAAATATACCAGTGCCAACTCAGAGTTGAAATGAAAGGATATATCGGATGACTGTGTGGTTGAGAAGATGGTGTTGCGAGGGAGGGTTTAAGACCCTTGGGGCATTGGGACCGGTTCTGGCAGAGGAGGGACTTGTACAAATTGGACGGGATATACCTGGGCAGGACTGGGACTGAAGCCCTGGGGGAGTGTTTGCTCGAGCTGTTGCGGAGGGTTTAAACTAATATGCCAAGGGGATGGGAACCTGTGTAAAGAGAAGGAGGGGGTAAGGACAAAAACCAAAAGGTAGAAAAGGGAATAAGAAAAGTGATAGGCAGAGAAACGAAGGACAAGATTCAAACTGGGCTATTGAGGAAAAATAAGGCGGAGACAAACAATGTTAAAAAAACAAGATTAAAGGCTTTGTGCCTTAACGTGCAGAGCTTTACCAATACAATGGCTGAACTAAACACAGATAGATGTAAACGGGTATGACATAATTGGGATTACAGAGATATGGCTGCAGGGTGACCAGGGGTGGGAACTGAAAGCCTCAGGGTATTCAATATTTAGGAAGGACAGGCAAAAAGGACAAGGTGGTGGAGCGGCATTGCTGGTTAAAGTGGAAATTCTCACAATCGTGAGAAAAGATACTAGCTCTGACAATGCGGAGTCTGTATGGGTAGTAGAGTCAAGAAATGCCAATGGGCAAAAGACATTAGCGGGTGTCATATATAGACTCCAAACTGCAGTGGTGATGTTGGGAATGGCATTAAACTGGAAATTAGAAATGCATGTGATAAGGGAATATCAGTGATCATGGGTAATTTTTAACCTGCACATAGATTGTGGCTAATTTGATTGGCCCAATGTCTTAGAGGAAAAATTCCTGGAGTGTATAAAGGGTGGTTTTCTTGCTCAATATGTATAGGAACCAACTAGGGAGCTACCTCTTGGGGATGAGCTAACATAACATGATAGAATTTTTTTATCAAGATGGTGTGAGGTAGTTGATTTGCAGATGGGGTTACTGATTCTTAATAAAGGAAACTGCAAGGACACAAGGTGTGAATTGTCCTTGATAGATTGGGGTGGGTTACTTAAAGGGATGACAGTGGATAGGCAATGGCAAACATTCAAGGAACGCATGGGGGAACTGCAACAACTGTTTACTCCTGTCTGACACGAAAGCAAAATGGGTAAGAGGGCCAATCCATGGCTTACAAAGGAAATTAGAGATAGTATCTGATCTAAGAGAAGGGAAGGGGGGAAAGAGTAGGAGAGCAATTGTAGTGGGGGATTCAATAGTAAGAGGCACAGACAGGCGGTTCTGTGGACATGAACGAGACAAACGGATGATATGTTGCCTCCCTGGTGCCAGGGTCCGTGATGTCTCGGATTGTGTCTTCAAGATCCTTAAGGGGGAGGGTGAGCAACCAGCAGTCACGGTACACATCGGTACCAATGACATAGGTAGAAAAAGGACAGAGAATGTGAAAAACAAGTACAGGGAGTTAGGTTGGAAGCTGAAGTCGACTTCAAACACGGTAGTTATCTCTGGATTACTACCAGTGCCACATGATAACGAGGTAAGAAACAGGGAGAGAGTGCAACTAAACACGTGGCTACAGGGCTGGTGTAGGAGGGAGGGCTTCCATTACGTGGATAATTGGAGAACATTCTGGGGAAGGTGGAATCTGTACAGTAAGGAGGGGTTGCACCTGAACCAGAAGGGCACAAATACCCTGGGAGGGAGGTTTGCTCGACCTATACGGGATGGTTTAAACTAGATTGGCAGGGGGTGGGGAACCAAGTTTATAATTCAGGGGATGAGGTATTTGGCCTTTCAACAGACACAACAGGGAGTGAGGCTGTTAATGAAGAAATGCGGTTGATGGAGCATAATTGTGGACACAGATGATTTGAAATGTGTACACTTCAATGCTAGAAGTATCAGAAATAAGGCAGATGGACTTAGTGCATGGGTCAGTACTTGGAGCTATGATATTGTGGCCATTACTGAAACTTGGGTAACTCAGGGACAGGAATGGTTGTTGGAAGTTCCGGGATTTAGATGCTTTAAAAGAAGTAAGGAGGGTGGTAAAAGTGGCGTGGGAGTGGCATTGCTAGTCAGGGTTAGTATAGCAGCTGCTGAAAGGCAGTTCGAGAATGAAATGTCTACAGAGTCAGTTTGGGTTGAGGTCCGGAACAAGAAAGGAGCAGTCACTTTGTTGGGGTTTTTTTTTTACAGACCCCCTAATAGTTGCAGAGAAGTGGAGGAGCGGATTGGGAAGCAGATACTGGAAAAGTGCAGAAGTCAGGGTTGTAGTCATGGGTGACTTCTACTTTCCAAATATTGATTGGAAACATTTTGGTTGTAATAGTTCAGATGGAGTGGATTTTGTCCAGTGTGTTCAGGAAGGATTCCTGACACAGTATGTAGATAGACCAACACGAGGAGAGGCCACTTTGGATTTGGTGCTTGGCAATGAACCGGGCCAAGTGTTAGACCTGTTGGTAGGAGAGAATTTTGGTGGTAGCGATCACAACTCTGTTAATTTTACAATAGTCATGGGAAAGGATAGGTACATATGGCAGGGTAAGGTTTATAATTGGGGGAAGGGTAATTACAATTCTGTTAGGCAAGAACCGGGTAACATAACATAGGAACAGATGCTGTCAGGGAAGAGCAGTATAGAAATGCGGACATTGTTTAAGGAATGCATACTGCGTGTGATCGATATGTTTGTCCCTAGCAGGCAGGGAAGATGCGGTCAAGTGAGGGATCCTTGGTTCTCAAGAGGTCAAGCGACTGGTGAAGAGGAAGAAGGATGCTTATGTAAGGTTTAGGAAGCAAGGATTGGAAAAGGGTCTACAGGGATAGAAGTTAGCTGGGAAAGAGCTGAAGAAAGGGCTTAGGAGAGCTATAAGGCGGTATGAGAAAACCTTGGCAGATAGGATCAAGGAAAACCCCAAGGCTTTTTACATGTACGTGAGGAATAAGAGAATGACCAGAGAAAGGGTAGGGCCGATCAAGGATTGTAAAGGGGATTTGTGCACGGAGCCTAAAGAGATAGAGGTCCTTAATGAATACTTTTCTTTGGTATTCACAACTGAGAGGGACCTAGTTGTAGAGGACGACAGTGTGAAACAGGCTGGTAGGCTAGAGAAGGTGGATGTTAGTAAGGAAGATGTGCTAGGAATTTGGAGGAACTGAAGATAAGTAAGTCCCCTGGGCCTGGTAGGATTTATCCAAGGATTCTATGGGAAGTGAGGGAAGAGATCGCAGGGCCTTTGGTGATGATACCTGTCCACAGGTATAGTTCCGGAAGATTGGCAAACATTATTCCATTGTTCAAAAAAGGGAATAGGGATAACCCCGGAAATTGCAGGCCAGTTAGTCTTACTTCAGTGGTGGGCAAATTATTGGAAAGAGCTCTGAGAGATAGGATTTATGATCACTTGGATAGGCACAGTTTGAGTCATGATAGTCAGCATGGATTTGTGAGGGGTAGATCATGCCTCACAAAGCTTATTGAATTCTTTGAAGAGGTGACCAAACACGTGGATGAAGGTGGAGCAGTGGATGTGGTATACATGGATTTAAGTAAGGCGTTTGACAAGTTTCCCCATGGTAAGTTCATGCAGAAAGTAAGGAGGCATGGGATAGGGGGCAATGTGGCAGATTGGATTTAGAATTGGCTGACCCTCAGAAGACAAAGGGTGGTAGTGAATGGAAAATATTCAACATGGTGCTCAGTTATGAGTGGTGTACCACAAGGATCTGTTCTGGCTCCTCTTCTATTTGTGATTTTTGTAAATGATTTGGATGAAGGAGTGGAAGGGTGAATTAGTAAATTCACGGACGATACGAAGGTGGGTCACGTTGTGGACAGTGTGGAGGGCTGTTCTAGGTTACAAAGGGACATTGATAGAATGCAGAGCTGGGCTGAGAAGTGGCAGGTGGAGTTTAACCCTGAAAAGTGTGCGGTGATTTGTTTTGGAAGGACAAACTTGAAAGCAGAATACAGGGTTAATGGAAAGATTCTTGGCAGTGTGGATGAGCAGCGGGATCTTGGGGTTCATGTCCACAGTTCCCTGAAAGCTGCGACCCAAGTGGATAGAGTTGTTAAGAAGGCAGATGGTGTGTTAGCTTTCGTAAATAGAGGGATTGAGTTCAAGAGCCGTGAAGATATGCTCCAGCTATACAAAACCCTGGTTTGGCCACATCTGGAGTGCTGGGTCCAGTTCTGGTCGCCTCATTACAGGAAAGATGTGGAAGCGTTGGAAAAGGGGCAGAGGAGATTTACCAGGATGTTGCCTGGAATGGAGGGAAGGTCTTATGAGGAAAGGTTGAGAGAGCTGGGGCTTTTCTCTTTAGAATGATGAAAGATGAGAGGTGACTTGATAGAGGTGTACAAAATGATCAGAGGTGTGGACAGCCAGAGACTTTCTCCTAGGGTGGAGGTAGTTATTACGAGGGGGCATAGTTTTAAAATGAGTGGAGGTGGATATAGGGGAGACGTCAGAGGTAGGTTCTTTACTCAGTGGTTGGGGCGTAGAATGCATTGCCAGAGAGGGTAGTGGAGTCGGCCTTGTTAGGGGCATTTAAGTGGCTATTAGATAGGCATATGGATGATAGTGTAAGGTAGGGGCGGAGGTTAGATAGACTGAGGGTAAAAGTTCGGCACAACATCGTGGGCTGAAGGGCCTGCACTATGCTGTACTGTTCTACGTTCTGTTCTATGTTCTATCTTCTAATGAAGAAACATACAGATTGGCCAAGAAAAATATGTCTGAGGATTGGGAGCAGTTTAGAATTCAACAAAGAAGGACCAAGGGATTGATTAAGAAGGGGAAAATACAGTGCGAATGTAAGTTTGCAGGGAACATAAAGACTGACACTAAGAGTTTCTATAGGTACATGAAAAGAAAGAGATTGATGAAGAAAAACATAGGTCCCCTACAGACAGAAATGGCTAAGGAACTGAATACATAATTTGGTTCTCTCCTCACAAAAGAGGACACTAATCAGATACCAGAAATGTTGGAGAATGCATGATTTAGTCAGAGGAAAGAATTGAGGGAAATCAATATTAATAGAGAAATGGTGCTGGGAAAGTTGACGGGATTGAAGGCAGATACATCCCAGAGTATTTAAGGACGTGGCTCTAGAAATAGTAGATACGTTTCTGGTCAGCTTCCAGGATTCTATAGACTCTGGAACACTCCTGCAGATTGGAGGGTAGCTAATGTCACTCCCCTATTCAAAAAGGGAGGAAGAGAGAAAACAGGAATTATAGACCAGTAAGCCTAACATCGGTAGTCAGGAGCATTCTCTAATTCATTGTCAAGGGTTTTATAGCAGAGCATTGAGAAAACCGTGGCAGGATCAGACAGTATCAGCATGGATTGATGAAGGGGAAATCATGCTTGACAAATCTGTTGCAATTATGTGAAGATCTACCTAGTAGAGTTGACAAGGGGAGTCAGTCAAATAGTATATTTGGACTTTCAGAAAGCGTTTGGCAAATAAATTAATGCGCAAGATTAAAGCGCTTGGGATTGAGGGAAGTGTATTGAGATGGGTAGGAAACTGGTTGGCAGAAAGGAAACAAAGAGTAGGAATTAATGGATCCTTTTCAAATTGGTGGGGAGTAACTGGTGGGGTGCCACAGGGATCATGCTGAGACCCCAGCTATTCACAATATATATTAATGATTTGAATGAGGGAACAAACTGTAACATCTCCAAGTTTGCAGATGATACCAAGTTGGGTGGGAGGGTGAACTGTGACGAGAATGCAGAGATCCTTCAGCATGATCTTGACAGGTTGGGTGAGTGGGCAAATCAATGGCAGATACAGTATAATTTGGATAAATGTGAGGTTGTTCACTTTGGAAGCAAAAACAAGGCGGCAGATTACTGCCTGAACGGCTGTAAATTGGGAGAGGGGAGAGTGCAGCGGGACCTGGGTGTCCTTGTGCAGCAGTCACTGAAGGGAAGCATGCAGGTGCAGCAGGCGGTAAAGAAGGTAAATGGTACGTTGGCCTTCATTGCGAGAGGTTTCGAGTACAGGAGCAGGGATGTGTTGTTGCAGTTATACAGGGCCTTGGTGAGACCACACCTGGAATATTGTGTGCAATTTTGGTCTCCTTTTCCCAGGAAGGATGCTCTTGCTCTCAAGAGAGTGCAGCGAAGGTTTACCAGGCTGATTCCAGGGATGGCGGGTCTGACGTATGAGGAGAGATTGACTAGGTTAGGATTGTTTTCACAGGAGTTCAAATGAATGAGGGGAGAATCTCATACACTTAGAAAACTCTAACAGGACTAGACAGGGTGGATGCAGGGAGGATATTCCTGATGGTGGGTGTGTCACTGTATGAGAATTCAGGGTAGACCATTCGGGACGGAGTTGAGGAGACATTTGTTCACCCAAAGAGTGGTGAGCCTGTGGAATTCAGTACCACAGGAAGTAGTTGATGACAAAACATTGAATGTATTCAAGAGGCAGCTAGATACAGCACTTGGGGCAATGGGATCAAATGTTATGGAGGAAGAAGGATTTGTCTATTGAGTTGGACTATCAGCTGTGATCATGATGAATGGCAGAGCAGGCTCGAAGGGCCGAATGGCCGCCTCCTGCTCCTATCTTCTATGTTTCTATGGGAGGGGAATACGTGTCTGGTGAGGTCTCACTGGAGGTGGCGGAAATAGCAGCTAATGATCCTCAGGATGTGGATGCTGGTGGAATGGTAGGTGAGGATAAGGGGGACCCTATCACCGTTATGGGGGTGGGGAGGGTGGTGAGGGTGGAAATGCTGGAGATCAATCGGACCTGGTTGAGGGCTCTGTTGACAACGGAGCTGGGGAATCCTCGGTTGCGGAAGAAGGTGGACGTTTCGGAGGCTCCCTTGTCGAAGTTGGCCTCATCTGAACATATGCGACGGAGACGGAGGAACTGAGAGAACGAGATGGAGTCTTTACAGGAAACAGGGAGTTGTGGGAATCTGTAATGGATATTTGTAGCCAGTCAAGCCCCAGAAATGGAAACAGATTTCAAGGAAAGGAGGAGTTAGAGATAGATCAGGTGAAGGTGAGAGTGGGATGAAACTGGAAATGAGGTCGATAAACACTTCTAATTCTGGATGAGAGAGGAGGCAGCACCGATGATGTTATTCAACGTACTGGAGAAAGGGGGGAGCTTGCAGGGAGGTGGTGTTCCCACGTATCTGCTGCCCCTTGTCCTTCTGGATGGAAGTGGGTCGTGGGTTTGGAAGGTGCTGCCTGAGGATCTTTGGTGAATTTCTGCAGTGCATCTTGTAGATGGTACACGCTGCTGCGACTGAGGGTCGGTGGGGGAGGGAGTGGGATGTTTGTGGATGTGGTGCCAATCAAGCGGGGGCTGCTTTGTCCTGGATGGAGTCGAGCTTCATCAGAACAGAATAGGATAGAATACAAATTTATTGTCCCGTGTACTTTTTTACATGAATTGTCCGACCATAGCTCCCGTATTAATGACAGACATCATACATAAGAATTAAAAGAATTTACATTTGCAACCAGTTAATCACAATTCAGTTAAAGGCTCCTGGGCTTGGGGAAAGCGAATAAGGAATGATGGGACAGCCGGAATGAGACCATCATGCTGAGACGAGACTGCTACGCCTGGCTGCTGAAATACTGGGTTGGGAGCTTCTGCCAAAGAAAATGGCCATGCTGGGCTGAAACCACCACCTCCTGGAGAAGACTGCTTGAAGCCAAAGACGAATAAGAGCTCCACTTGGGGATGAGACCTCGGTGCTGGGTGACCGCCGTGCTGTGCCGTCGGAATCCACTTCATCACGAGGCTGGGAGGAACATTCCACCAAAGCCATGGATGGTGGGACAGGCCTGGGGTGGTCAGGAGGTGAGTTACTCACCGACGTTTACCCGGCCTCTGACCTGCTGTTTGTAGCCACGGTGTAGTCCACTTCAGTTTAATGGTTAAAGGAAACCACCAGGATGTTGATCGTGGCCAATGAAGCCATTTTGTGATTCTCCCAGCTGCAAGAGTGTTAACATTAACCGTCTATTAACCAACGGTGACAATGGATTGCAACCAGGCAGCAAAGGGCATGTGACAGTTTGTTCCTCCATTACTGAGGGTTGGGCCATTAGTTCTTTTGGTCCGTGTTCAAAGCTTAAGGGCTGCTACCTTCTGTAGAATGGATGACCAGGAGACCCTCCTCTCTCTCCACCTGCAGATCAGATGCTTTAGAAGGATTTCCAGGCTAACAATCACCCCGTCTGGCCACGACACAAATCTAACCTTCCACAGGCAACAAGACACAGCGTGGGACTTCAACCCAGAGCCCCTGCTCCAGAGGTAAGGGACACTACCATTTCCCCATAAAGTACTTAAGTCATGACCCTCCATATGCTCTTGAGAGAATAAGTGACTCAAGGTGGTTAAGGTGCCAACGTCACTTAGAATTGAATTCTATGTTTACCCTTGCAGTGTGGGGAAATAAGTGTGTGTGTGTGTGTGTGTGTGTGTGTGTGTGAGAGAGAGGGAGAGAGAGAGAAAAGGATTAAGTAAGACCTTGGACAGTATCCTCATGTAATCCCCTCTGAAGCAACATCGAGCCATCAGAACACATGACAGACTCCATTGAATGAATCTAATCTTAAACAATAAATCATCTAACTGCAGGTGAATTACTGTCTAGTTCAAAGGATATAGTTTGTGTCTCAGACTAGCTGCCCGGTGTTATTCCCATGTTAGGATTTAAATCTGCGACTGTTGCTGGATGGGCAGGGTTTCGGGAGCCTGCGAGTTCACACTTCACACTTTGTGATGATTTGGATCTTGGATCAAAAGTTTATTTTTTTCGTCTTGTTCCTCTTGAGATTTTTTTTTTGTTTTCAATAAACACTGATGAATTGTGGTTGTCCTCATCTTTGAACGATTTTGTTTAGACTGCCAAGCTGAAACAGTTTTAAAGTCTGTAATTGTGGCAGAAGTCACATTCTGCTAAATTAAACTCATTTAAAGCCATCTTTTAACCCTCACACAAAACGTTGGGAGAGGCTAATTATCACTTTAAAAACCAGAAGAACTGTGGGTGCTGTAAATCAGGAACAAAAACAAAGTTGCTGGAGAATCTCAGCAGGTCTGGCAGCAGCTGTGAAGGAGAAAACAGAGTTAACGTTTCTGATGCGGTGACCCTTCCTCAGAACTTAATTATCACTTATTGAGGCGCCAAGTGAGGGATTGGCAGAGGGAGGGTCTGGAGAGGGGTAGTGAGTGGCCGGGGAGGAATATGAGGAGAGCAGAGAATGAGTGAGAGCGCTGAGGGTCCTATCTGGTCTTATGATATGTGAGGTTATGCATTTTGGCAGGAAGAATAGGGGAGCTGGACATTACTGGAGTGGAGAAACAGTGAATGTTTTGGACCCTTTGATTAAAAGGAAAAAATGCACTGGTATTGGAGACAGTCCAGAAAAGGTTCAGTTGCCTGGTATCAGGAAGAGAGGGAGTGTTGAGCCTGTACACATGATGGTTTAGAGTAGGAAAAGTCCTGACTGAAGTGTGCTTGAACGATGAGGCTTAGGGACTTTGAGAGGGGAGATAGGGAGAGGTTGTTACCCCTTATGGGAGAGCCTAGGACCAGAGGGAAGTGTATCAGAGTAAGGGATCACTCATTGAAGACAGCGATTAGGAGGAATTTCTACTCTCCGAGGGGCATGAATTTGCAGAATTCTTTACCCCAGGGGGCTGTCGATGTTGGGTCATTCGGTACATTCATGGATGATAGGAGATTTTTATTCAGGAAGCGAATGGATGGTTATAGGGATAAAGCAGGAAAGTGGAGCTGAAGATGATCATATCAGCCACTCACTTGTTGCATGAAGGAGCAGCATGGGTGGGCTGAATGGCCTCTTTGCTACTCCTGCATCATATTATCATGTGATAGAAATGGGCGTGTTCAAGGCACGGGGCGTGCCCCGTGGGTGATGGGCGTGTCCAACGGCGCAGGGGCGTGCCCCGTGGGTGATGGGCGTGTCCAACGGCGCAGGGGCGTGACCCGTGAATGGAGCGACGCGTTGCGATTGGGCGGCCTCCCGGCAACCTGCCGTCTGATTGGCCGGCGGCCCGAAGTTTCAGCCCCGCCCCCTCCACCCTCCTCGGTCCGCGTTGAGCCTTGAAGTAGCGGCGCCAGCGGGCACCTCCTACAGTCCGCAGCCGCGTCCAGGGTTGCGCCGAGTGCATGAGGGGGGCGCTGCTGCTGGTGGGGGAACGCTGTAGCCGTTTCAGTTTCCACTTAAAATCCCCGCCGCCGCCGCCGCCGGATGGTGACCACCGGCGGCCCGCAGCAGCGGAAGAAAAAGAAGGGGGCGGGCGGCGGCGGCTGCGGGGGAGCCAGCAGGAAGCGGCGGCGGAAAAAGAGGCCGCCAATGCAGGCCATGCTGCCGCCGCTGCCGCTGCCCGAGCACTTGGAGCAGGGTCGGCGGCGGAGGAGGCGGCGCCGCAGGACGCAGGGCATCAATAAGCTGATCCTGCAGGCGCTGTCGGCCCGCAAGCAGCCGGGCGGCGTGTCCCTGACCTCCCTGCGGGAGGCCCTGCTCTCCAGCGGCTACGACGTGGAGAAGAACAAGTCGCAGCTGCGCACGGCAGTCGGCGGCCTGGTCCGCAACGGCTCGCTGGTGCGGACCCGGGGCCGGGGGACCAGAGGTGGGAGAGAGGAGGCCGGTGGCTGCCTGCGGCTCAGCCGGAGACAGAAGCAGCAGCTGAAGAAACAGCAGCAAAGGCAGACGGGCACCAGGGCGAGGGGCCAGCGGGCGACCACCGCTGCCGCCGTCAAGAGGAGGAAGTCCCCGGCTTCGAGGAGCGGTAGCCGCCCCCGGCGGAAGAGGAGGTCGGGCAAACCCGCCGCCGCCGCCAGGACCACCACCCGGGCGAGGGTCAGGAAAGGAGTCGGGGGAAAGGCGACCACCGCCACCAACACGACGGTCACCTCCAGAAAAACTAAGACCAGGCGCAGAAATTAAATGCCTTCCTCGCGTTCTCCGCGAGTTAAAGACCCGTCCCACCCCCCTCCAGTCCCACACACACACACACACACACACCCACAAAACCAAAAGGCTCTTTTCAGAGCCACAAACCCGCCTCCGAAAAGCGGCGATGATCCCTCGGGCAGACTCCGGCGGCGGCTTAGAGACAAATCCCTCTCCCTTTTTAACAACTCCCAAGAGCCGAAAGAACTGCGGACGCTGTAAATCAGGAACGAAAACAGAATTTGCCGGAAAGGCTCAGCAGGTCTGGCAGCATCTGTGAAGGAGAAGTCCTAAAGAGTTTTAGCAACATTCTCAGGAAGGGTCCATCGATCCGAAATTTCACCCACTGTTGCTGCTAGACTTGCCGGGCTTTTTCCTCCTATTTTGTTCTGTTGCCCAAATTTTTTCAGTCCTGTAATTTCCCTGCTTTCACCAAAACTCTCCGGTTTATACTCCTCCCCCTTCCCCGCACTTTTCTCGTTTCTAATCTGCAAACCCGTTGGCGTTTAGTCTCCTATTTTTCCCGAACCCTACTCTTTTGCTCCTCTTAACCTCCCCTCAGGTTATAATCCTCCACCATCTCCTTCTTTCTCTTCCCTGCCTCTTGTCCCTTCCTTCCAACCGGGACAGTGCTGAAAGGTTGCTCTTCGTTACTCGATGACCAGCGAAGGTGAATTTGTGTGTTTTAACCTATAAAGTGTATGTCAGTTACAGGTATTTGTTTATTGCATCCTACCATAGGCTGTAGAGATCTATGGGCTACGCTGACCAAGCGACACGAGCATCCCCGCTGAAGCCTTCACCAGCATTAACAATGTAGAGAAAGGTTCTCGTCCAAAGTGGTCGTGAGATTCCTGACTAATGATAAAGCATAGCCACATTGCAGAGTTTGAGATTATTCATAACCTTCGAATCGCGGAAATAGTTGTCAGCCTCATAGACAGACTGAACAAGTGTGGAGTCATTAATCCCAGATTGGACGTTTAAGTAAAGGTGGCTATCTCGTCCTAAAACCTCGCGGACTGTGAAGAGGCCAAAGGAAAATCCACAGGGAGGAAGATCCTATGATTCATTTTCTGAAAAGTTTTGTAATAAAACGAACAAAAAATGAAACTCTCGGGAAAGCAGTGTCATCGTTTACCAAATCCCAGGGACTTAGTTTGGTGTTTTAATGGTGAAAAAAAAATCCTTCGATTGACTTTTGTGGATTCAAGCCGTTTACCCCCATTTGACAGACTTGAGTCGCGCAAGCGTCTTGATGATTTAACCATAGCCCCGACCCCGTTACACAAAGACAGATAACAGAGAGGAAATTGACAAAAAAGAAACAGAAAATGGACAGATATACACGAAACAGGCAATAAACACGTAAAAGACAGAATTGGCAAATGGACGAGGGAGACGGAGGGACAAAAGATAGATAACGGACAGATTGATAAAACATAATGTCAGGACCCTTCCAAAACATGGGAAACAGTGCAAAGATGTGCAGATTAGGTGGGTTAGCCATGGGAAATGCAAAATTCAAGGGATTGGGTATTGGGTGGGTCTGGATGGGATGCCCTTTGGCGGGTAGGTCTAGACTCGATGGGCGGAATGGTCTGTTCCTACACTGTAGGAGATTTTATGATTCTATATACAAGAAAGAGAGAGAGAGAGGCAAACGGCAGACAACAGATAATAAAAGAAAGGCACGGTCTCCGCCATCGGAGACGACAAGGGGACTCTGAGACCTAGTGTCACTGGGCCCGAAACGTTAATTGTGATTTCTATCTTCACAGATGCTGCCAGACACGCAGGAAGCAGGCTGTGGAGAGATTATTTAGAAGCAGTTAGTAGTATCAAAAGTGACAACTTCTGTTTTTTCTTTCAGGTAATAAACAGTCAAGAGGCAGACAAGGGTCAGACAAGAAACGAACAAACATCACTGACAAGAGGCAGCGACGATACAGAGACACAGACTTGCTGCTGTTGTTCCTTTCCGATGTGGAGGTGCTGGTGTTGAACTGGGTTGGACCAGGAACTAGTGTCTTCAAAGAAACCTGATGGACAATAAACCTGGGGCAGTCTGATTTTTGGCCTTGACGTTTCGGGCCTAGACCCTGGTGAAGGGTCTAGGCCCGAAAGGTCAAGCTTTCCTGCTTCTATGATGCTGCTTGACCTGCTGTGTCCATCCAGCCCCATGCTTGTTATCTCGGATTCTCCAGCATCTGCAGTACCTTTTATCTCTGGTTTTTGACCTTGTTCCTTTCTGAGGTGACACTACAAGGGGGTGTGGCCTAGCGGTAACGGGCGGGGGCGTGGCCTTGTGGCAGTGGGCGGGGCGGTGGAGGGGGCGGGGGTTAGCCGCACGTTGTCTCCACGCCGTCCGCTCCCTTTCCATATATAGAACGTCGCTGCCGCGGCTCCGCCAGTTGTTGGGTGCGACGGGCGCGGAGCGGTGTTTGATGGCGGAGACTGTGCCCGTTAGAGGTGATGTCCCGGCGGCTACCGCCCCGGAATCTGCCGCAGCCCCAGCCGCAGCCACCAAGAAGAAAGCCGCTTACCGGCCTCAGAAAGGTGGAGGCGGCGGCGCTACCGCCGCGGCGGCTGAGCAGATTCTGGAGGCGGTGGCTGCTGCCAAGGAGCGCCAGGCGCCGGCCAAGCTCGGCGGGCCTCTGAAGAAAACCATTTCGGCCGCGGGTTACGAGCCGACGGAGAAGGGCGGCCCCGGTCGGCCCAACCCGCAGCTCGGTAACACTTCGGCCAACAAGGGGGGCTCGGCGGCGGAAGGTGGGCCGGGGACCTCCGCATCCACCTTGCAGCCGGAGCAGCAGCAGCAGGAGGGGGCGGAGGAAGGACGGGAGGAAGGAGAAGCTCAGGATCGGCCCAAGCAAAGAGCAACCAAGAGGAAAGCGGCCCCCAAAAGGGCGGCGGCGGCCAAAGGCACCAAGAAAGCGGCGGCCAAAAGCCCCCGGAAGGGGATGGCGGCCAAGGGCAGGAAAACCCCCAAGCGGGCGGCGGGCAAACGGGCGACGACGGGGAAGAGGAGAAGGTAGAAGTGCAAGGAGCAGAGACAGCTCAACACAAAAAGGCTCTTTTCAGAGCCACATAAATATTGTCACGAAAAAAAAAGCTACAACCAGAGAAAGAGCAAATGCAGGAGACCGTATGAAGAGATTATTTGGAAGCGGTTAACGGTATCCGAAGTGACAAATGTTGGTTGAAAATATTGCAGATGCTAGAAACGTTAGCAACCATGGACATAATAGGTTCAGCCTTTTAATTTGACCAGCTCCAACTGAGCATTGCCATCATTTTCTTAACCAAACGTTCGTCTTGTTTTCGACATTTCCCATAATCAAGGAGACAGAGGTCCGCTGTCGACAAAGATTAGCTCAGTAGAGGTTTCCTGGTGTGTGGAGGAGGAAGAGGCGATGGCATTTGAAGGAGGAAATGTGAATGGCAGGACATTTACACTGCTCTTGCCCCGAAAAAAAAAAACCCTACCTTAATTTTAGATAACAAGCATGGGGCTGGATGAACACAGCAGGTCAAGCTGCCTTAATTTTGTTTGTTTATGGGCTGAAATTTCAGTTTGGTAGGCTATGCACTGCTGAGTCAAAAGAGGGGTGTGTGTGTTTCAGTAATCCCTCCTGTCGATGTGGAATTTCACAGAAAAGCAAGCATAAGGCAGATACCAGACTGGGAGCCAGGTGATAAATCTTCCCATGCGGCTGTCAATGTATTCTTACGGAAGAACTTTAAATGTTTCTTATATTAACCTATATTGCACTATGCAAGAAATGGTTGAAACCATTGTACATAGCATAAATAAATATTTAACCCCCATTCCCTCAACAACAACCTTACGGATACTCAAAGCTCAGTGAAGGACAATTTAAAGGCCCTTGCACAGTTGGTATGATAATCGTCTTTGCAACCAATTTTTACATTTACTTGTTATTTTGTTTAGTAAATGCCTCTTGCCATGATTGTTAAACGAGCTAACTCAGCTCATTTATTCCTTAGCATGTGCTCCTTCAACATATGTCTTTCACAGCCTTGCAGAATGTCTTCACCTCCGACACTTCAAAAACATTCTGCATCTCATACATGTTTATTACCAACTTATCATCTATACAGGACTTCTTTTCTTCCATCCTAAGCCCGTTGCAAAAGATAAATTAACAGCACATTGCTGTTATAAACACTTTCTGCCTGATTGAACATGCATATTACTTTTTGAGGCAAACCTTCTGTCTCCCTTTCTGTGTCATTGGACTTCTTGTTGCTAGACTACAGCCCTTTTCCTCATTCACACTTTTTTCTACTGTATGAAACCTCATGATTTCAAAGACACTATTCAAGTGCAAGTAGGTACCACAAATCTCCAGACACCACCCACATAATAAATTTAAAATGAAGCCAAAGGTCTGGTGAGTGAATGCTTTTAATATCAAGGCCACACCGAGTGTGGCATTTCAGAGCCTGGCAATACTGGCATTAATGGGAATCAAGAAGCAAACTCTCTACTTATTAGAATCACATTGGGCACGAAGGAAGATGGTATGATTGTAGGTGGTCCGGCATCTGAGTTCCAGGGACATCTCTGTAAGAATTCTTCAAGGTAGGTATTTTCTGATTGACCCGTTCAGGAATGTAATTACGCACATCTAGAGGGGGTGGAACTTGAATCTGGACATCCTGGTCCAGAGGTACGGACACTCCTGCTGCACTACAAGGGCCTAATTCTTCAGCGAAATGTCCCAGGCCAAACCATCTTCACCTGCTTCGTTAATGTCCTTCCCTCCAACATAAGATCAAAAGTTGGGATGTTCACCTACAAATGTACCATGTTTAACAGCATCCACAACTCTTCAGTTGAAACTTAACATAAGACAACCAATTAGAGATTGGGCTACTTTAGATTTAGTACTATGCCATGAGAAAATCTACAGAAATGTTGTAATAAATTCTTTGCACCTTCTCCAGTACATCTCAAGTATTGTGTTGTAATTAAAATTTAGAGTGTCCATCAAAGATCTAACTCAGTATGAGTAAGTTCTGTGACTCGCTGTGCTCTGGGGAAAGTGACTCTGACTTTCCTCGTTATTTAGGGCAAATAGAATGGAGGATAAAGGAAGGAAAAGTGACCCAAAAGGATGGAAGACATGTTTATATGAAGAAAATGAACATAAGAGATAGGAGCAGGAGTAGGCCATCTGGCCCCTCGAGCCTCCCCCGCTATTTAATAAGATCATGGCCGATCTGAAACGAAAGACAAGAATAAATCCTCAAATAAACTAATGCTATGATCGTGGTGACTGCACCACGTTGCCGTAATTTAAGGGAAATCGATGAGTCAATTGTATAAATCCCGTGTAAAGAGACTTTATGGTCGGGCAACGAGATTGTGGTTCGAAGTTTAGCGCAAGGGACTGTGCTGCTATAATAGAAAAAAACTGCAGGTGCTGGAGATTTGCAACAAACAAGAAACAGACGTTGGACCAACCCAACAGGTCTGGCTGCATCTGTGAAGGGAAATAACTGACGTTTTTAGGTCAACGATCCTTTGTTTCTCTTAATAGATGCTGTCAGCAATTCTCAAATTTTATTGTTTATAGAAATCTCCTCCACTATTATCAAGTGACTTGTTTTGGCCGGTTCCGTGCCTTTAAAGGTATTTTGGTGGTTCTTAAAAGAACCTTTGGTTTGCAAATCACATGTCCTCTTAAATACTATCTTCAACCACCGAAGCCATACAGAGTCCGCCCCTGGCGCTTCAGCGCATACACGACGTCCATGGCGGTCACGGTCTTGCGCTTGGCATGCTCCGTGTAGGTGACCGAATCCCTGATCACATTCTCCAAGAAAACCTTCAAAACCCCACGCACCTCCTCGTAAATGAGACCGGAGATACGCTTGACACCACCGCGGCGAGCGAGACGCCGAATGGCAGGTTTAGTGATCCCCTGAATATTGTCCCGCAAAACTTTGCGGTGGCGCTTCGCTCCGCCTTTCCCCAACCCCTTGCCACCTTTCCCTCTACCCGACATCACTCACACACTGCGCACAAACAAGTGGCTAAAAGCTGCTTTCTGCCCTTTCTCTTATACAGTATCAGCGGACCTGGGTGAAGAACAGAAGAGGGCCGCGAGCTGCGCGCATAGGTCACGTGACCTCGCTTCCGAAGCCCGCCGATTTCAAATTGAACTTCGCTGCTGTCCGTTCCCATCACTTCGTGATAGAAAGTATCTCACTACCTCGTGCCTACAAGCAGTATGTTTCTGGCCATTTGTTAATGAATATCTAGCATTAAACTGAAAACAAATTAGCCTATGCTGTACGACGCTGGGTCATTTTGAACAACCTACCAAAACATGGAAATGAAACAAATGATTCTTGGAAAGCAAATATTACATGAAAGAATTGTTGAACATGCAAATAAAATCAAAAGAATTCTATATCCAACTGAGGACAGTATTCTATTAAGATAACTTACATTTCAATTAGTCTATTCTTGACTTTGGCATCAAACTCCAGCCAGGAAAATGCTATGACAAGAAAACAATGCATTTTCACCAATCATGGGTGTAAAATTGTTTTGCAATTGGTCAGATGTAAATAAAAGGCTTGAATTGTTGTGTTTTTCAGGTGTGGTCACTGTTGCCAGATAGGGAAACAATGCAGCAATATTTATTGTCCAGCGAAATTACACAACCAACACACATGGCCACGTTGTCTGGCTTTGATGATGTTGGTTGGGATGATAAAGAGTTGGGGCAGAAGGAAACTCCCTGATCATTTTCAAATAACATATTACTTTTCACACTTACCCAAGTGGTTATACAGGAACTATATTTAATGTCCCTTTTCAAAAAATATGCAGAACTATAATCAGGACTTGTATCTTGTAGATGGTGGGACAGGCTTTGGGGAGGCAGGAGGTGAGTTACTCGCTGCAGGATTCCCAACCTCTGACCTGCTCTTGTAGCCGTTGTGTTTATGTGGGGCGTCCAGTTGAGTTTCTGCTCAAAGGTAACCCCAGGATGTTAATAGTGGGGAATTCGTTAATGGTAATGCAATTGAATGTCAAGCGACAGTGGTTAGATTCTCTCTTGTTGGAGGTGGTCATTGTCTGGCATTTGTATGACATGAATATTACTGCCAATTGTCAGCCCCAAATTGGCCATTGAACAGGTCTTGTTGCATTTAAACATGGGATGCTTCAGTATTTGAGGAGATGCGAATGGTTTTAAACATTGTGAGATCATCAGCGAATATCTCCACTCCTGACCTTATGATGGAGGGAAGCTCATTGATGAAGCAGCTGAAGATGGTTGGGCTTTGGACACTATGCTGAAGAACTCCTGCAGAGATGTCCTGGAACTGAGATGATTGACTTTGAACAACCACGACCACCTTCCTATGTGTCAGGTATGATCCCAACCACTGGATAGTTTTCCCCCTAATGCCCATTGATTCCAGTTTTGCTCAGGCTCCTTGATGCCAAGGTCAGTTGAATGCAACCTTGATGTCAAGGGCTGTTACTTTCACCTCACCTCTGGAATACAGCTCTTTTGTCCATGTTTGAACAAAGGCTGTAATGAGGGCAGAAGTTGAGTTGCCTTAGCAGGACCCAAACTATGCATCACTGAGCAGTTTATTGCTGAGCAGGTTATGTTAGATAACACTGTTGATGACACATTCCATCGCTCGACTGATGATTGAGAGTAGACCGATGGGGCGGTAATTGGCCTGGTTGGATTTGCCCTGCATTTTTATGTATAAGACATAAATGGGCTGTTTTCCACATTGTTGGGTAGATGCCTGTGTTGTAACTGTACTGGAACAGCTTGGCTAGGGGAATAGCAAGTTCTGGAGCACAAGTCTTCAGTACTATTGCTGGAATATTTTCAGGGCCCGTAGTCTTTACAGTATCACATGGAGTTAATAGAATTGGATGAAAACTAATATTTGTAATGACGGGGACCACTGGAGAAGGCCAAGAAAGATCATCCATTTGGCAATTCTAGCTGAAGATTGCTGTGAATGCTTCAGCCTTACCGTTTACACTTGTGTGTTGGGTTCTCATATCATTGAGGATAGAATATTTGTGGACCCACCTCCTCCAGAGAGCTGTTTAACTTCCACACGATTCACAGAATCCACAGAATTGTTACAATACGGGAGGAAGCAATTCAGCCTTGCACAGGTTATATTGCACAGTTCCAATATCCTGTCTTCCCTCCTTCCACCCCTATTCTTCCACACCATTTCTCTCTAAATGTCCCTCCTGAATGCTTGAATTGAATCTGCCTCAATCACACTTTGAGGCAGCACATTCCAGACCCTAACTACTTTGTAAAGGTTTTGTCTCCTTGCATCATTTGCACATCACTCTAAATCTACATCCTCTCGTTCTTTATCTTCTTTTATGAGCAGGAGCAGCTTCCCCATCTACTCTGTCCTGCCCACTCATGATCTTGAAAATGACAATCAAAGCAACCCTCTATCAAATCATGACTGGATGTGGCAAGGCTGCAGACCTTAGACCTGATTCACTGTTTGTGGGATTGCTAACTCTGTCTATCACTTGCTGCTCATGCAATTGCACACACAAGTCATCCTGTTTGGTGGCTTCACCAGGTTGGCACCTCATCTTCAGGTATGGCCTGGTGCTGCTTCTGGCGTGGCTTCCTGCACTCTCCATTGAACCAGCGTTGATCCCCTAGATTGATGGTAAGAGTTGAGTGGGGAATACGCCGGGCCATGAGGTTATGGATTGTGCTGGAGTACAATCCTGTTGCTGTTGATGGCCCACAGCACCTCATGGATGCCCAGGTTTGAGTTGCTAGACCTGTGTGAAGTCTGTCCCATTTAGCACGGGTGATAGTGCCACACAACAATGGAGGTTACTCTCAATGTAAAGGCGGGTCTTCATCTCCAAAAGGACTGTACTGTGAGCACTCTTACTGATTCTGTCATGGACAGATGTCTGTGCAGTGGGCAGATATGTGAGGATGAGGTCAAGTATATTTTTCCCTCTTGTTGGTTCCCTCACCACCTGCCGCAGATCCAGCCTAGCAGTTGTGTCCTTTAGGACCCGATCACCTGAATCAGTAGTACTGCTGCCGAGCCACTCTTGATGTTAGACATTGAAATCCCCCACCCAGATTATATTCTGTGCCCTTACCGTTTGATCTTATTTGATTTGAAGCCATGAAACTGCATGAGGTCCAGAGTCAATGCACCTCCACAATAGTGTCTAGATTATTGAAGCTTCCACTTGATGTTATGAACACTGCTGTAAACATTTCTGATTAAAACCTTCATGTTTGAAGCAAATGCTAGGCCATTTCAGAGAACAATTAGGAGTGAACCACATTGCTGTAGGTCTGGAGGCCAGACCAGCTAAGGAAATTTCCTTCCCTGGAGGACATAAATGAACTTGATGCTACTTTTTCCTGACAATCAAGTAGACATCAGCAGAATCTTGATTCCAGATTTGTCCTGGAAAAGGTGAATTCACATTCCATCATCTGCCTCATCGGGATTTAAACCCGGAACATTAGCTGGTTTCCTAGATTAATAGGCTAGTGGTAATATAACTATGTCATTAGCTTCCCTGCTGAAGCAGTTCATGTTCAAATTCAAAAAGATCTGCGCAATATCCAGGTTTGGGCTGACAAGTAGTAAGTAACATTCATGCCACACAAATGCCAGGTTATTGACCATCTCCAATAAGAGACAATCTAACCACCTGCCCTAGGCATTCAATGGTGTTACCATCACTGAATCCCCCACTATCAACATCCTGGGGGTTATCATTGAACAGAAACTTAATTGGACTTGCCATGTAAATATAATGGATTCAAGACCAGTTCAGAGGCTAGGAATACCGCAATGAGTAGCTCACTTTCTGACTTGCCAAATCCTGTCCACACTCTCAGCAATGGAGTTTGCTCTTAATCACCAGACCTAGCAGTGAAGCCCACAACTTACGAAGGAATGGTTTTTCAAATCAGTCAATCTTATACCACTCTCAAAGGCTGCAGAGACTTGAGTCCATGATGTTGTGAGAAGGAGAGTGTGGGATTTATTCGCAGTGCCCCACTTCATTTCTCACCCATCCAACATCAATCTGATCAGTCACGGTGTTGTTTGTGGACCGCAGATCAAATATTGTCTTTGTACTTTACAGCAGTGACTGGTCATCATCGGATCATGCTGAGGTTTTGACAAATATGTGGGTACAGGATAGAACAAAAAAGTTGGGACTGTTCTCGTTGGAGAGAAGAAGGCTGAGGGGGAGGTCTGGTTGAGGTTTTCAAATTTGTCAGCAAGGACTGGACAGAGGAGAGAGGGGGAAAGCTGTTCCCACTTGGAAAAGGAACAAGAACGAGAGGGGATTAGATTTAAAGTGACGTACAGACAATGCGAGAGTGAAGTGAGGGAAGACTTTCTTACCCAGTGGGTAGTGATGGTGTGGGATGTACTGCCTGGAAACATGGAGGAGGGGCCAGGTTCAGCTGAGGCATTCCAGAGGGACATTGGTTGGATATTTGGATAGAAGTCAGGGACAAGGTTGGGGGGGAAAGGCAGAAGATTGGCACCAGGGAATTTAACGAGCCAGTGCAGGCACGATGGGCTGAATGGCTTCCTGCACCATAACAATTCTGTGATTTGATGAAATGCCAATTTTTGTTCTTTTTTGCTTTTTCAATTGATTGTATTTTTTTTAGTAGAATGAGCTGTTGTCGTTCCAAAATGGGGAAAGTGGAATCAGAATTTGAGGGATGAGTAAATCTATCTCCTTTTCTCGTGTTTGGGACACTCCTGCACCGTCCTGCCTGGTGACCAAAGTCACTGACTGTATGATTTCATTCCAAACTCTGTCAACTGACTGGAAATTCTGATCACTTTCCTTGGCCATTTTCTCTGGTCAAACCAATGGAGTTGGAACAATAATGTGAAGAAGGGCGGATGAGCAATAAGATGTGGTGGATATAAATTCACCATTCATGTGAAGGTCATCTTTTATCATCACTGTCCTATCCTCCCAGTTTCACCACCCCTGTTTTGGGTGATCCACTGCAGAAACCTTCACCCAGCCCTTTGTTACCTCCAGCACTCTGCTACTTGAATACATTCCTATCTGGCCTCCCACTTTCTACTCTCTGTAAATGGAGCTCATCCATAGCTCTGCTACCCCTGTCCTAACTCTCACCAGGTCAATTCATCCATCACTCCAAGGCTCACTGACCTGTTTGGATAACACCTCAACCTTAAATTTCTCATCCCTGTTTCTGAATCCTTCTATGGTTTCTTTCCACCCCCAACGCTGAAAGGTAAGACATCTATTCAAAAGGCAAACCTCTCGCCAAGTGATTTGAGAACCATTTATAGAGTCATAGAGTCACACAGCAAAGAAACAGACCCTTCGGCCCAACCAGACCACACCAACCCTGTTCCCAAACTAAACTAGTCCCACTTGCCTGCATTTAGCCCATATCCCTCCAAACCATTCCTATTCATGTACTTATCCAAATATCTTTTAAATGTTGTTAACTGTACCCACATCCATTATTTCATCTGACAGTTCATTCCACCCACAAGCCACTCTGCGTAAAAGAAGTTGCCCCTCACATCCTTTTTAAATTTTTCTTCTCTCATCTTAAATATATGCCCCCTAGTTTTGAACTCCCTCACCCTCAGGAAAAGACCCTTATTATTTACCTTATCTATGCTCCTCATGATTCTATAAACCTCTAGAAGGTCACCCCTCCACTTCCAATGATTCAGTGAAAAAAGTCCCATCAATCCAACTTCTCCCTATAACTCAAATCCTCCATTCCTGGCAATATCGCGGTAAATGTTTTCTGAACCCTCTCCAGTTTAATAATATCTTTCCTATAACCGGACGACCAGAACAGGACACAGCACTCCAGAAGAGGCCTCAGCAATGTCCTGTACAACTTCAGCATGACAGTCAAAGACCTGAGTAATGAAATGCCTTCTTAACCATTCTGCCCAAATGTGACTCAAATTTCAAAGAATTATGTCCCTGAACCCCTAGGCCTCTTCGTTCGACAACGCTAACTTGGGCCCTACTAATAACGGTATCAGTCTGCCCTTGTTAAAAAAAAATGAAATAGGAACAGGTGGAGGCCACTCTGCCCTTCAAGCCTGCTCTGCCGTTCAATATGATCACTCATCCAACTGAGTCCCCTGTTCCCACTTTCTTCCTCGTATCCTTTGATCTCTTTAGCACTAAGAACTATATCTAATTTCTTCTTGAAAACATTCAATGTTTTGGCCTCAACCACTTTCTGTGGCAGGGATTTCCACAGGCTCCCCTCTCTCTGGGTGAAGACATTTCTCCCTATCTCTGTCCTAAATGGCCTACCCTGTATCCTTAAACCATGACCCCCCGGTCCCTGGTCTCCCTGGTCATCGGGAACATTCTTCCTGTGTTTATCCTGTCTAGTCCTGTTAGAATTTAATAAGTTTCGATGAAATCACCCTCCCGCCACTCTTCTAAACTCCAGTAAATATAGCCCTAACTGATCCAGTCCCTCTCCATTCGCCAGTCATGGTACTGCAGGAATCAGTCTAGGAAACCTTCACCGCACTCTGTCCATCCAGGGAATCAATCTGGTCGACTCTGGAATTTTTAAAATGTAACTTCAGGCTGTGGTTCCCATCATTCATTCTATTCCTAAGATGTGCAGTTCTCCAGAACATGCCTGCATTGAACACTTGAGCTAAAAGGTACTGCAGATGCTGGAGAATCCGAGATAACAAGCATGGGGCTGGATGAACACAGTAGGTCAAGCAGCATCATAGGAGCAGGAAAAATTGACGTTTTGGGCCTAGACTCTTCATCAGAAATCAGGTTTCTGATGAAGGGTTTAGGCCCGAAATGTCAAGTTTTCCTGCTCCTATGATGCTGCTTGACCTGCTGTGTTCATCCAGCCCCACACCTTGTTATCTCTGCATTGAACATTTGCTCTTCTGTCTACATTTAATGATACAGGCTGTGAACTGCATGTTATCCAACAACTCAAAAACACTGAGCCAATCTGTGACAGACAACACCACTTTGCCATAAACACATTACTGGTATTTAGCAATGGAAATGCCTCCCTGGTTAGGGCTCTTGTGGTGCAGTGAAACAAGAATTCGCTTTATTGTCACATGTACTCGCATGAATACAGTGAAAAGTTTACTAGTCGCCACTTACCTTGGGTATCAAGATACCTAGGTACAGATTCTTAAGTACAAATACTTAGGGGGGAAAAAAATTAGAAAAATAAATAATAAAAAGTCCAGCAATAAATTAGAAAAATAGAGAAGTAAGAGTTCGGAATAACCCAGAACACGTTGGGCCTCTCCTCGAGGCCAGAAGTCTGAGTCCGCACTGAGGCCAGGTTTTCGAATCCACGCTGAGGCTGGGGGTTCGAGTCCGCATTGAGACCCAAAGTTCGAGTTTGCCTTGAGGCCAAGAATACGAGCTCACACTGAGGCCGGGAGATCGAGTCCGCGCTGAGGCCGGGAGTTCGAGTTCGCGCTGAGGCCGGGAGTTCG
>JAHRHZ010000212.1:582815-596511 GCA_024137785.1 Ginglymostoma cirratum | reverse complement strand
CTGAGGCCGGGAGTTCGAGTCCGCGCTGAGGCCGGGAGTTCGAGTCCTCGCTGAGGCCGGGCGTTCCACTCCACGCTGGGGCCGGGTGTTTGTGTCCGTGCAGAGGACAGGGGTCCACACTGACTTTCACTCCGGACATTGCTGATGCCACCCAAGAATGGGAGGTAAAATGATAAAGAAATAAAAGAGAGAGGAATAAGATAGAAACGGACAGAGCAGATGAGCTTTGGCTGAGGAGTCCTACACCGATGCCATCTTGGAGACTACTTTTAGTGCCTGTATCTCTGAAATAGCAGACCCTGCTTCAATTCCCAACTGCTTCAAACATGTGTCATAGCATGTATGGACAGGTTGCTTAAAGATATGAATATTGTTTTTGAAGAAAACCCCCTATTATTGTATACGGAACAGTAACAACCTTTTTTTAATTTATCCTTATTGTCCCACTGACTTTGTGTGAAAATTACATGTCGGCTTGTGTTCATGGGCAGGCCAATAAACTCTTTTTTTTAAAATTCATTCGCTGGCTAGGCAGCATTTATTGTCCATGCCTAATTGCCCAGAGGGCAGTTAAGAGCCAACCACGTTGCTGTGGGTCTGGGGTCAATCAGGTCGAACAGTTCTTCAAACCTGCTCTTCTATTCGATCGGGTCATGGCCAATTGCACCCCAGCTCCATCTACCACCTTGTTCCAATACCCAGCTCTCACTCAATTAAGAAACTTGACACTGAAGGAATGGAGATATATCTCCAAGTCAGGATGGTGAGTAGCTTGGAGAGAAGCATGCAGGGACATGTATCTTGCGCCCCTATCCTTCTGGTCGTGGGTTTGGAAGGTGCTGCCTGAGAATCTTTGGTGAATTTCTGCAGTGCATCTTGTAGATGGTACACACTGCTGCGACTGAGCGTCGGTGGGGGAGGGAGTGGGATGTTTGTGGATGTGGTGCCAATCAAGCGGGAGCTGCTTTGTCCTGGATGGTGTCGAGCACTCATCCAGGCAAGTGGGCAGTATTTTATCACACTCTTGACGTGTGCCTTGTAGATGGTGGACAGATTTTGGGGAGTCAGGAGGTGAGTTACTCATCGCAGGATTCCCAGCCTCTGACCTGCTCTTGTAGCCGCTGTGTTTATGTGGCGAATCCAGTTGAGTTTTTGGTCTATGGTAACCCTCAAGGATGTTGATAAGAGGGGATTCGGTGATGGTAACACTATGGAATGTTAAGGGTCAATTGTTGGGAAAGTCTTATTGGAATTTCAATCAAAGTTCAAATGTGAGACAAAGTATGATGCCCAACGTCAGATTATGTGCAAGGACACAATCAAACAGAAATGTGATCTATCAATTCAAACTCAGTTAACGTAACCTGTTCATCCAGAGAACACAAGATGGATGTAGACACAATAAATCCAGGCTATTATTTTAAAAATCTTATGTTTTGAAGTTCCGATGGTTGAGATAAGAAGAAGGACCAGAATATGTATGTCTTTCTAACCAAAACATGTCAATATCGTAAAGTAACTGTCAAAGGAAGGGATTACAGTGTGTGTGGAGTTTGCACATTCTCCCCGTGTCTGCGTGGGTTTCCTCTGGGTGCTCCGGTTTCCTCCCACAGTCCAAAGATGTGCAGGTTAGGGTGGATTGGCCATGTTAAATTGCCCGTAATGTTCAGGGCGGTGTAGGTTAGGTGGGTTGTTGGGGGGGTGGGTCTGGGTGGGATGCTCTGAGGTTCGGTGTGGACTTGTTGGGCCGAAGGGCCTGTTTCCACACTGTGAGGGATTCTGTGAATTCTGTGAATCTGTGAATAAAATATTATTCCACTTTTAGTTACCCAGTGACGTCTGAAATGATGGTGGACGAAAATTCAATGCTGGCATTCAAAGGAGAATTAGATAGATATTCAAAGTAAGCCAGAAAAAAATGGTGGAGGTGGGTACAGTTGCAATGTTTAAAAAAAAATTTAGATAAGTTCATGAATAGGAAAGGTTTGGAGAGATATGGGCCAAGCACAGGCAGGTGGGGCTTGTTTAGTTTGGGATTACGTTCAGCACGGACTGGTTGTACTGAAGCTTCTGTGCTGTATGACTCTATGACTGGGTGATATCTAAGAAGCACAGAATGCTTTAATTCTGGTGGTCCTTTGCAAAACAAGTCCATGTTAAAACTGAGGCAAAAGGACAGAGTGAAGCTACCTCCCTCCTACTCACCCCCCCCCCTCCTCCCATCCCACCTTACATGATGAAATGAGAGTGAACATAGGATGCCAGTGCCTGAGACTGCGGTGGAGGCAGGTGCAACTGAGCTTTTTCCACAAGGGAATACAGCGGTCGATCTGACACAAGGGGAGAGAAAGCACCAAATGTTCTTTTGAGCAGATGGCACCCGCGTGATGGGCCGAATAGCCCTCTTTCTTCTGCCGCGATTCTAAACAAGGGATACCACAGGACAGTGCAGCTGCTGTTAGTGTAACATCAACGGGCTGTCGAGAAGTTGCACGGTCATTGCTGGAAATTTTATGGGTTGTTTTACCCTGTTTTTATTGTTGAATTCCTTCTGCATTTCTCTGTTAACGTGAGGGGCTGCTCGGGTTTTCCGGCGGTGTATGTGAGACGAATAGGGGCCTCGGTATTTTTCGGGCCTCCCATTTGTTGGAGCTGCCTCTCTCCCTCTCTCCCCTCAACGCGTTCCTCTAAAAGCCGCGCGAAATCAGGCTCCTCCCCATTGGCTGATGGAGAAAGCAGCCTCCCCATATGCTGAAAGTTCAATGCTCCGATTGGTCGGTGAGGGAGAGCGTTCATTGGATGGTATTCCGGATTGTGATTGGCTGTTTCTGGATCGGAGCTGAGCCGTTTTAATGCAAATTGCCTGAAACGGTCTCGTGGCGCGAGACTTGAATTTTCAAATTATCAGCACGATCCAACGGTTTTAACCGTTTAAATATCAATTACCCCGCTAGCTTTCGTTTCTACATCCCCCGGTAGAAAAACCAATTACCAACATCAACCAAACACCACATCATACACCGAAATAAAACTAAGAACTGCGAGTGCTGGACATCTGAAACAATTTCTGTTTCATTCTGACTTAACCTGAACTGAAACTCTCCCACTTCAATCGGGGGGTAAACTGCCTATTGTTTATAACCAATGAGAACCTATTCGAAGGTACGAATGAACTGTTCTATGAAATACACTGGACGACAGATTAGAGATTGGAAATCGAAAAAAGCGTAAGAAGAATTCGGTCGCAACAGCTGTAGAAAAATTATATCCAATTTACACTATTAACCGGAGTTGCCTTTCCTCACTGTTCCAGGGTGCTAGATTTTTTTTCCCGTTTTTAAAACGGTCACACGTGGACTCCAAACAAATCTCCTTTGAAAGAAAAAGAACACAGCACAAAACTAGGACGTTGATTTAAAGTTGAGACAACGACACGCATGTTTTCTTGTTACCATCTTAAATTTTATTCCTCAAACTTTGACAAATTGCTTTATAAATCTTTTAACTCTGGCCCTGAATTCACATCAAGTCATGTAGCTGCAAGAACGATAAACACGCACCGCCCTGCAGCATTTATTATCGCGTTTGTTAAGACAACTACATCCATAAAAGTTATTCGGAAAATGTCTTTCAATTATTGTATCTCGGAAAAACATTCACCAGATTCTGGAACGGAAATACGCTAAGAAACTTGTTCAAAGCTTGTGTTAAGACAATTCGGTTAAATCTCTTGCAGAAAAAGTAGGCGGCTCTGAAAAGAGCCTTTGTTGGGTGTCGTAACTTTGATTTTTCCTTTATCCCGCGTCCTCTTTAGGCGTAGACTTTGCTGGGGTGGCCCGTTTTCTTGGGCAGCAGCACGGCCTGTATGTTGGGCAAGACGCCGCCCTGGGCGATGGTGACCCCGCCCAGCAGCTTGTTGAGTTCCTCATCGTTGCGGATGGCGAGCTGCAGGTGGCGGGGAATGATACGAGTTTTCTTGTTATCCCGGGCCGCGTTACCAGCCAACTCGAGGATCTCGGCGGTCAGGTACTCGAGGACGGCAGCCAGATAAACAGGGGCCCCAGCTCCGACCCGCTCCGCATAGTGTCCTTTACGCAACAGGCGGTGGATACGACCGACTGGGAACTGTAGGCCAGCTCGGGATGAGCGGGTCTTGGCCTTAGCACGGCCTTTCCCTCCAGTTTTACCGCGACCTGACATCCTCAAAACTAGCGCTCTTATTAACTAGCCGCAGCTGCCGTTCTTCCCTTTTATATCTTTTCCTGGGATCAGACTGCTGCAGTCTTGTATTGGTTGATTTACACCCCTTTGTTTCCGATTGGTTCTTCTTTCGCGAGGCAACACGAAACAGCCCAGTGTCTTACTTTAGCCAATAGGAATAGTCCTGTCGTCCATCCCTCATTAGCATATCATTGCATTCCATCATTACAGTTATTCGAAGCTGAACACCTGAATTTTACAAACTATTGACTCTTACGGTTACATCGACTACACAAAACGGCCATAAGAAATTGGAACATGAGTAGGCCGTTCGGCCCCTGGAGAGTGAGCACGGCTGATCCGACATTTCTTACGCCCACTATGCCCTTTAGTCCTCGACTCTTCTAAAGGGAAAACATCTTCTCAACATTTGCACTGTCAAGCCCTTTAAGAATCCGATATGTTTTAATGAGATCATCCCTCACTCTTCTAAACTGCAGCGAGTAGAGACACAACCTTTGCTGACCAGACAATCCATTCCATGTCAGGAAGCATCGTTGTGAACTTTCCCTGACTGCCTTCAATGAAACGATACCTTGAAGAAGGGGACCAAAGCTGCTCATAGAACTCTACATGTGATCTCACCAGCACCTTGTACAGCTCAGTAAGACTTCCCTACTCTTGTACTCCAAGCCTTTTGACCTAAGAGACAACATTCCTTTAGACTTCCTAATTGCCTGCTGCAATGTGCAATTTTTCTGTGTTTCTTTCACAAGTTAGCCTCAAGCCTGTTTGCGTTTCAGTTTTCTGCAGTTTTTAAAAAATGTTATGTTATTTTGTCTCCCTTCCTAAATGAACAACTTCACACTTTCCCATATTATACTCCATTTGCCAACATTTTGCCCACTTACTTAACCTAATGATATCTTTCTATAAACTGTATCTCTTGCAACTTGCCTTTCCACATATTAATGTCTGTAGGACGTTGACTTCCTTAATATATATTGTGAATAGTTAAGGTCCCAGCATTGATCCCTGTGGAACCTTACTTATCACAGATTGCCAAGCTGATAAAGAACTCCTTTCTCCTCCTCACATCCTGCTTTCTGCAAAGATCCTATTTCATTCTCACTATTTCTTGGATGCAGTAAGCCTGAGAGTTGAGAGCAGTCCAGAAATCAGCGATGCAGGGCCAAAGAAACTGAATAGAAATAAGGAAAATAAAATATGAAAGTAAATGAGTGAGACATATGTAAAACATTTATCATAGCTGCTTCTTTTTGTCTGTAAAAAAAGAAAAAAAATTAGCGAAGATGTTTGAAAGTCCATTGTAGACAGAGAAGGAGAATGTATAATGGGTAGCAACAAAATGGCAGAGGAATTAAGCACATATTTCATCCCATTTATGGTGGAGCAAGTAAATAAAATACAGTTTCTAGAAGTCATTGAGACTCAAGGGTATGACGATGAGAAAAAGGAAGAAAAGATTTTTTATTGTATAGGATGTGGGTGTCACTGGAAAGGCCAGCATTTGTTGCGCTTGAATTGTCTAGCTGTCTGGGGCATTTCAGAGGAAAATTAAATATCAACCACATTGCTATAGAGCTGGAGTCACATGGATGCTATACCAAGACTCGACAGTGGATTTCTTATCCTAAAGGGCAGTAGTAAATCTAATGGTTTTTACAGCAATCAATCAGTTACATACTCACTATCAAGCCAGTTTTTTAGCTCCAGAATTATTTCTTTTCATAACTGACATTGAATTTCACTACCTGCCATGGTCTTATTTGGCTGAGATTCTGCATTATCAGTCCTAGTACGTCACCACAGCTCCAGTGTATTACTAAAAAAGTAATATTGGAGAAAATAATGGGACTGAAAGTTGAGAAATATGCTGGCCCTGAAAGATATACACTTCAGAGTTCTGGAAGAAGTGGCTGCAGATAGAGCATTGATCATCACCTTTCAAATTTTTACAGATTCAGGAAAGATATCTGTAGATTAGAAGATAGCAGGGGTCACCCCACTATTTAAGAAAAATGGAGAGGAGAGCAAATGGGAATCTACAGACCCATTAGCCTCGTATCAGACAAACTAACTAATCAACTAATGGTAGGATTAAGGGGAGTCAGCATGGATTCTCAAAATGGAAATCAACTTTGTTGGAGTTTTTTTTGGAGGATACAACTTGTAGTGTAGACCAAGGAAAAATAGTGGAAATGGTGTGCTTGGATTTTCAGAAGACTTTTGATGAAGTCCCAAAGGGAAAATTAGTAAATAAAATTAAAGCATTTGAGATTATTTACTGGTAATACACTGGTGTGGATTGAGAACAGCTAAAAGACAACAAAAAAAGGCAGACAGCCTGAATACATACACAGGAACAAAACAAAGCTGCTGGAAAAGCCCAGCAGGTCTGGCAGCATCTGTGAAGGAAAAAACAGAATTAACGTTTGGGGTCTGGTCACCCTTCCTCAGCACTGATGGTGGCTGGGAAAACGTCAGCTTATGTGCAGAAAAAAGGGGAGATGTAGGGAGTAAATGATAGGATAGAGCCTAGAACGTGGAACATAGAACATAGAACATTACAGCACAGTACAGGCCCTTCGGCCCTCGATGTTGTGCCGACCTGTGAAACCAATCTGAAGCCCATCTAACCTACACTATTCCCTTATCATTCATATGTTTATCCAACGACCATTTAAATGCCCTTAAAGTTGGCGAGTCTACAACTGCTGCAGGCAAGGCATTCCATGCCCTTACTACTCTCTGAGTAAAGAACCTACCTCTGACATCTGTCCTATATCTATCACCCCTCAATTTAAAGCTATGTCCCCTCGTGCTAGCCGTCACCATCCGAGGAAAAAGGTTCTCACAGTCCACCCTATCCAATCCTCTGATCATCTTGTATGTCTCTATTAAGTCATCTCTTAACCTTCTTCTCTCGAACAAAAACAGCCTCAAGTCCCTCAGCCTTTCCTCATAAGACCTTCCCTCCATACCAGGCAACATCCTGGTAAATCTCCTCTGCACCCTTTCCAATGCTTCCACATCCTTCCTATAATTCGGTGACCAGAACTGTACGCTATATTCCAAGTGCGGCCGCACCAGAGTTTTGTACAGCTGCAACATGACCCCACGGCTCCGAAACTCAATCCCTCTACCAATAAAACCTAACAAACCGTACGCCTTCTTAACAACCCTATCAACCTGGATGGCAACTTTCAGGGATCTATGCACATGGACACGGAGATCTTTCTGCTCGTCCACACTACCAAGAATCTTACCATTAGCCCAGTGCTCTGTATTCCTGTTACTCCTTCCAAAGTGAATCACCTCACACTTTTCTGCATTAAACTCCATTTGCCATCTCTCAGCCCAGCTCTGCAGCTTATCTATGTCCCTCTGTAACCTGCAACATCCTTCCGCACTATCCACAACTCCACCGACTTTAGTGTCATCCGCAAATTTACTAAACCATCCTTCTACGCCCTCATCCAGGTCATTTATAAAAATGACAAACAGCAGTGGCCCCAAAACAGATCCTTGCGGTACACCACGAGTAACTGAACTCCAGGATGAACATTTCCCATCAACCACCACCCTCTGTCTTCTTCCAGCTAGCCAATTTCTGACCCAAACCGCTAAATCACCCTCAATCCCATGCCTCCGAATTTTCTGCAATAGCCTACCGTGGGGAACCTTATCAAACGCTTTACTGAAATCCATATACACCACATCAACCGCTTTATCCTCATCCACCTGTTTAGTCACCTTCTCAAAGAACTCAATGAGGTTTGTGAGGCACGACCTCCCCTTCACAAAACCGTGTTGACTATCCCTAATCAAATTATTCCTTTTGAGATGATTATAAATCCTATCTCTTATAATCCTTTCCAACACTTTACCCACAACTGAAGTAAGGCTCACTGGTCTATAATTACCAGGGTTGTCTCTACTCCCCTTCTTGGACAAGGGGACAACACTTGCTAAGCTCCAGTCTTCTGGCACTATTCCTGTAGACAATGGTGACATAAAGATCGAAGCCAAAGGCTCTGCAATCTCCTCCCTAGCTTCCCAGAGAATCCTAGGATAGATCCCATCCGGCCCAGGGGACTTATCTATTCTCACACTTTCCAGAATTGCTAACACCTCCTCCTTATGAACCTCAATCCCGTCTAGTCTAATAGCCTGTATCTCAGTATTCTCCTCGACAACATTGTCTTTTTCATGTGTGAATACTGATGAAAAATACTCATTCAGCACCTCTCCTATCTCTTCGGACTCCACGCACAACTTCCCACTACTGTCCTTGACTGGCCCTAATCTTACTCTAGTCATTCTTTTATTCCTGACATACTATAGAAAGCTTTAGGGGTTTCCTTGATCCTACCTGCCTAAGACTTCTCATGTCTTCTTAGCTCTCTCTTTAGGTCCTTCCTGGATAACTTGTAACTCTCAAGCGCCCTAACTGAGCCTTCACGCCCCATCTTTACATAAGCCTCCTTCTTCTTCTCTTGACAAGAGATGCAACTTCTTTAGTAAACCATGGTTCCCTCGCTCGACCGCTTCCTCCCTGCCTGACAGGTACTCACTTATCAAGGACACACAGTAGCTGCTCCTTGAACAATCTCTACATTCCAATTGTGCCCAGCCCCTGCAGTTTCCTTCCCCATCCTATGCATCCTAAATCTTGCCTAATCGCTTCATAATTGCCTTTCCCCCAGCTATAACTCTTGCCCTGCGGTATATACCTTTCCCTTTCCATCGCTAAAGTAAACGTAACCGAATTGTGGTCACTATCACCAAAGTGCTCACCTACCTCCAAATCTAACACCTGGCCTGGTTCATTACCCAGTACCAAATCCAATGTGGCATCGCCTCTTGTTGGCCTATCTACATACTGTGTCAGGAAACCCTCCTGCGCACATTGGACAAAAACTGACCCATCTAAACTACTTGAACTATAGCGTTTCCAGTCAATATTTGGAAAGTTAAAGTCCCCCATAACAACTACTCTGTTACTTTCGCTCCTATCCAGAATCATCTTTGCTATCCTTTCCTCTACATCTCTGGAACTATTCGGAGGCCTATAGAAAACTCCCAACAGGGTGACCTCTCCTTTCCTGTTTCAAACCTCAGCCCATACTACCTCAGTAGACGAGTCCTCATCAAACGTTCTTTCTACCACCGTAATACTGTCCTTGACTAACAATGCCACACCTCCCCCTCTTTTACCACCTTCCCTGATCTTACTGAAACATCTAAACCCCGGAACCTGCAACAACCATTCCTGTCCCTGCTCTATCCATGTCTCTGAAATGGCCACAACATCGAAGTCCCAGATACCAACCCATGCTGCAAGTTCACCCACCTTATTCCGGATGCTCCTGGCGTTGAAGTAGACACACTTCAAACCACCTTCCTGCCTGCCGGTACACTCCTGCGACCATGAAACCTTATTCATGACCTCACTACTCTCAACTTTCTGTACACTGGAGCTACAACTCAGGTTTCCATCCCCCTGCTGAATTAGTTTAAACCCTCCTGAAGAGCATTAGCGAATTTCCCCATCAGGATATTGGTACCCCTCTGGTTCAGGTGCAGACCATCCCGTTTGTAGAGGTCCCACCTACCCCAGAATGAGCTCCAATTATCCAGGTATCTGAATCCCTCCCTCCTGCGCCATCCCTGTAGCCACGTGTTCAACTGCTTTCTCTCCCTATTCCTCGCCTCGCTAGCACTCTGTTTGTTCTAGCTCTAAGCTTCCACCCTCGCTCCTTGAACTTCTGCCTTACATCCCCATCCCTTTTCCTACCTATGTCATTGGTGCCTATGTGGACCACCACTTGGAGCTGCTCCCCCTCCCCCTTAAGGATCCCAAAAACACGATCCGAGACATCACGGACCCTGGCACCTGGGAGGCAACACACCAACCGCGAGTCTCTCTCGTTCCCGCAGAATCTCCTGTCTGTCCCCCTAACTATGGAGTCCCCAATGACTAATGCTCTCCTCCTCTCCCCCTTCCCTTCTGAGCAACAGGGACAGACTCTGCACCAGAGACCTGTACCCCATGGCTTACCCCTGTCAAGTCATCCCCCTCAACAGTATCCAAAACGATATACCTGTTATTGAGGGGAACGGCCGCAGGGGATCCCCGCACTGTCTGCCTGTTCCCATTCCGTCCCCTGACTGTAACCCATCTACTTTTTTCCTGCACCTGAGGTGTGACTACCTCCCTGTAACTCCTCTCAATTACCCCCTCAGCCTCCCAAATGATCTGAAGTTCATCCAGCTCCAGCTTCAGTTCCCTAACGCGGTTTCGGAGGAGCTGGAATTGGGTGCACTTCCCGCAGATGAAGTCAGTGGGGACACTAGTGGTGACCCTTACCTCCCACATCCTACAGGAGGAGCATGCAACTGCCCTAACATCCATTCCCATTGTTCTGAATTCCTAAACAGACTATTGGAAAAAAAACTAGTAACTTACCAAATTGGCGCTCAAAACCTTTTTTGGTTAGAGGAGGAGGATGGGTGGGAGACACTACCTAAGTAGTGTTTTGGGTAAAGCAACCGCCCAAATATCTTACCTCACTTACTCAGCTGTCCCATATCCGGTCCTGCTCGACGTGCACTCCGCCTATTCATGAGGTATATTTTTAAAGGAGAAGCTTACCTTCCCAGGCTGCCCTCGCGCATCCTTCCGGACTCCCGCCGCTGAAACAACTGACCTAAAGAGAGAGAAAATCAGTTGGACAGACAAAGAGTTGATAACAATCAGGCTGGGAGGGTTGTTAATGGGGACTATTACTGACTAACAAAAGGGGGTGTGTAATGGCAGGCTATGTGGTAATAAGGCTTGGCTTGTGGGGTAGGGGGCTGGGACATAGGAGAGTTTAGGCCCTAAAATTGTTAATCTCGATATTGAGTCCGGAGGGCTTCAGGGTCCCCAAGCAGAAAATGAGGTGTTGTTCTTCCAGCTTGCACTGACATTCGCTGGAGCACTGCAGCAAGCCTGAGACAGAGATGTTGGCCAGGGAGCAGGGTGGTGCATTAAAGTGGCAGGCAATTGGTCATTCAGGGTCTTTTCTGGCAGAACATAGATGTTCTGCGAAGCAGTCGCCTAGTCTATGCTTCGTTTCCCCAATGTAGAGGAGGCCACATTGTGAGCAGCGAATGCTGTAACTAGATTCTGGGAAGTACAGGTGAAATGTTGCTTCACCTGGAAGGTATGTTTGGGCCTTTGGATAGTGGGGAGGGAGGAGGTAAATGGGCAGGTGTTGCTGGTTACAGGGGAAGGTGCCGTAGGGCTGTGGGGAGGCGTTGGGGGTGAAGGAAGTGTGGACCAGGGTGTCCCGGAGGGAACGGTCCCTGCGGAAGGTGGACAAGGGAGGGGAGGGGAATATGTGTCTGGTGGTGGCATCTTGCTGGAGGTGGTGGAAATGATGATCTTTGGATGTGGATGATGATGGGATATTAAGTAAGGACAAGGGGAACCCTATCGCTGTAGCGGGAGGGAAGAGAAGGGGTGAGGGTGGAAGCCCGGGAGATGGGTTGGACCAGGTTGAGGGCCCTGTCGACAACGGAGCTGGGGAATCCTCGGTTGAGGAAGAAGGTGGACATTTCGGAGGCTCCCTTGTAGAAGTTGGCCTCTTCTGAACATATGCGACGGAGACGGAGGAACTGAGGGAATGAGATGGAGTCTTTATGGGAAACAGGGTGTGAGGATGTATAGTCCAGGTAGCTGTGGGAGTCATTGGTTATGTAGTGGATATTAGTGGCCAGTCTATTCCCAGAAATGGAAACAGAGATGTCGAGGAAGGGAAGGGAGGAGTCAGGGATAGACCAGGTAAAAGTGAGAGCAGGGTGGAAACTGGAAATGAAATTGATGAAGCTTTCCATTTCCAGATGAGAGAGGGAAGCAGCACCAATGATATCATCAATGTATCGGAGAAAGAGTTTGGATGGGGGCCGAAATAGGACTCGAACAAGGAATGTTCCATGTACCCCATGAAGAGACAGGCATAACTGGGGCCCTTGTGGGTACCTGTAGCCACCTGTCATACCTGAAGAAAAAGAGAGGAGTTAAAAGAGAAGTTGTTGAGGGTGAGGACGAGCTCGGCCAAGCAGAGGAGGGTGGTGGTGGGTGGGGATGCTCCAGGAAGAAGCGGAGAGCACTAAGCCTGAATACATGGAACATTCTGATGATGACAGGATATTACAAAGGCAGGACTTACATAAAAATAAAAATATGAAAGTGCAGTCTTCGGTGGTGTTGTGGAACATAAAGGTTCAGGTACGTAATTCTTTGAACTCTGCGTCACATGTAGACAGGATGGTGAAAAAGGCATTTAGCACGTTTGGCTTCATTGCTCAGACCTTTGAGTATAGGAGTTAGGGTGTTATGTTGAGGTTTTACAGCACTTTGGTGAGGCCTGTTCCGGAGTACTGTGTCCAGTTCTAGTTGCCCAGTAATAGCTAGGATATTATTAAGCTGGAAAGGGTTCAGAAGAGATTTACCAGGATGCTGCTGGGTATGGAGGATTTGAGGTACAAGGAGAGGCTGGATAGACTGGGATGTTTTTCACTGGAGGGGTGACCTGGATATTTAAAAAAATCATGAAAGGTAAAGATAAGGTGAATGGCAGGTGTCTTTTCCCTAGGATGGGGATTTCAAGATTAGGGGGCATATTTTTAAGGTGAGAGAGAAAGACTTAAAAAAGACATGAGAGGCAATTTTTTTTAAACAGAGAGTAGTGCATGTGTGGAATGAACTTCCAGAGGAAGCTTTGGATGTGGGTACAATTGCAACGTTGAAACATTTTGACAAGTATATGAATGAGAAAGTATTGGAGGGATATGGGCCAAGTGCAGGCAGGTGGGACTAGTTTAGTTTGGGATTATGGTTGGCACGGACTGTTTGGATCGAAGAGTCTGTTTCCGTGTTGTATGACTATATGTCCATGACTCTATAATTTAACTCATGGGATCAGTGCTAGGTCCATAACTGCAGTCGATCTCAATGATTCAGATTTGGAAATCAAGTATAGTATTTCCACATAACAAACATGGGGCTGGATGAACACAGCAGGTCAAGCAGCATCATAGGAGCAGGAAAACTTGACCTTTCGGGCATAAACCCTTCATCAGAAATGGGGGAGGGGAAGAGGGTTCTGAAATAAATAGGGAGAGAGGGGGAGGTGGATAGAGGATGGATAGAGGAGAGGATAGGTGGAGAGGAGGCAGACAAGTCGAAGAGGCGGGGATGGAGCCAGTAAAGGTGAGTGTAGGTAGGGGGGTAGGGAGGAGATAGGTCAGTCCAGGGAGGACGGACAGGTCAAGGGGGCGGGATGATGTTAGTAGATAGGAGATGGGGTTGTGGTTTGAGGTGAGAGGAAAAACAGGTTAGGGAGGTGGAGATGAGCTGGGCTGGTTTTGGGATGCGGTTGGGGGGAGGGGAGATTTTGAAGCTTGTGAAATCCACATTGATACC
>JAHRHZ010000212.1:545612-582415 GCA_024137785.1 Ginglymostoma cirratum | reverse complement strand
GCTCCTATGATGCTGCTTGACCTGCTGTGTTCATCCAGCCCCACACTTTGTTATCTCGGATTCTCCAGCATCTGCAGTACCTTTTATCTATAGTATTTCCACATTTTGTGTTGACACAAAATTTAGGTGAAAGTGTGAATTTTGAGGATGATCAATGGAAGTTTTAGCGGGATTTTGACTTGTTAATTGATCAGACAGGATGACAAATGAAACATTGTGTAGAACTGTGAATTTAGCCACTTCAGCAGGAAAAAAAGCACAGAACTGTGAAGTGTTTGTTAACTGGTGCGGCAAGTAGGGTTAGGGAGAATCCAAAGAGATTCTATAAATGCATTAAGAACAAAAGAGTAACTCGGGAGAGAATGGGGCCCATTAAAGATCAGCCGGGTCATGTAGGTGTGGAAACATAGGAGATAGTTGAAACACTAACCAAATGTTTCCCATCAGTGTTTCCTGTGGAGGAGGATATGAAAGTGAATGAAATTGGGGAAATAATAGTGATATCTTAGAAAGTGTCCAAATTACAGAGAAGGAGGTGCTGGGTGTTTTAAAACACTAAAGGTGGATAAATCCTTGGGACCTGATCAGGTTTACTCCAGATCTTTGTGGGAGGCTAGGAAAAAGATTGCTGGGCCCCTCGCTGAGATATTTGTATCATTGACAGCAAGGTGCTGGAAAACTGGAGGGTGGCTAATGTGATGGCATTATTGAAGAAAGGTGGTAAGGAAAAGCCAGGGAATTATAGGCTGGTGAGCCTGATGATAGAGATGGGTTAGTTGTTGGAGGGGATTGTGAGGGAAAGGAGTTACATGAACTTCAATAGTAACCATCCCAGCACTCACAAATGAAGCTGCGTGCGAACACTATTAAAACAACACACTGCAGCAACACGGAACTACGCCAAGAGGAAGAAGAATACCTCTTCCAAGTTTTTCAAGGATAATAGATAGCCAAAGAACTGGGTCAGAGGATGCCTACACAAACAGCATTAGAAAGATACTACACACCCCGACACACTCATCACACTACCCTACATCAGGAACACATCAGAGCTCACCACAAGACTCCTATAACCACTGGGCATCAGAGTGGCACACACAAGCCCACATCAACCTTACGACAACTGCTCACCCAAACTAAAGACCCACTCCCCGCCATGGACAGGACCAATGTCATCTACAAGATCCCCTGCAAAGACTGTGAGAAACACTACATCGGACAAACAGGAAGGAAACTAACAACAAGAGTCATGAACACCAACTGGCTACCAAAAGACACGACTAATACTCACTCATTTCAATCCACATGGACAAGGAGAACCACCACTTCGACTGGGACAACACCAAAATCCTGGGACAGGCTAGGCAGGGACAAGCACGAGAATCCCTGGAAGCGTGGATCTCCACGAAGCATGCTATTAATAAACACATTGGACTCGACCCCATATACATTCCACTACGAAGGAAAACCAGAAGTGAGGCAATCCATCTCAACGGACCCCAGAGTTTAGAAACCAGGAGGGAGATCATACCGACGCTTCATCAGAGGCTGCACTGAGGATGTTACCCAGCATGGTTATGAAACATCTGCGAAACAGGAAACCAGCTCGGTGAGCCAACCAACCTCAACACACACAACCCGAGCTACAGATCTACTCCAAAACCTTAAAACAAGGAATAGTTAGGGATAGTCAACATTGCTTTGTGCATGGAAAATTATGTATCCCAAACTTGTTTCAGTTCTTTGAACAGGTGACAAAGATGATTGATAAAGGCAGGGTAGTGGAAAATGTCTATTTGAGCTTCAGCAAGGCATTTGATAAGGATCTGCATGGTAGACTGATTAGCAAGGTTAGATCACATGGAGGTATGGTTGGTAAGTTTGCAGGTGACACCAAAAGTGGAGGCGTAGTGGATAGTGAAGAAGGTTACCTCACAGTACAACTGGACCTGGACTGGATCAGCAGATGGGCCGAGGAGTGGCAGATGGAGTTTCATTTAGATAAATGTGAGGTGTTGCATTTTGGTAGGACAAATCAGGGCAGAACTTATACAATTAATGGTAAGGTTGCTGAACGAAGCAACTTTATAGAGGTTTATAAAATCGTGAGAAGCAAGCATAGGGTGAATAGCCAAGGTCTTTTTCCCAGGGTAAGGGAATCCAAAACTAGAGGTCATAAGTTTAAGATGACAAGGGAACAATTTAAAAGGGACCTAATGGGCAGCTGTTTCACTCAGATGGTGGAGTGAGTATGCATTGAGGTGCCAGAGGAAGTGGTGGAGGCTGGTACAATAACAACATTTAAAAGTCATCTGTTTGGGTGTATGAATAGGAAGGGTTTAAAGGGATTTGGGTCAAATGCTGGCAAATAAGACTAGATTAATTTAGGATATCTGGTCAGCATGGATGAGTTGGGCCGATGAGTCTGTTTCTGTGCTGTACATCTCTATGACTCTGTGACTCTATGATGAGTATTGATGTCCAAATGAACTTGGGTTTCCTTGACCACGAGTCACTGAAAGCTACAAAGAAGGTGCAGCAAGCAATTGGGAAGACATATGGTATTACTGCATTTATTCTGAGAGGATTTGGGTACAGGAGTAAAAATGTCTTGCTGTAGTTGTACAGAGCCCTGATGAGACCTCACCTGGGCTATTGTGTAAAGTTTTGGTCTCCTTAATGTAAAGGATTTACTTATCATAGGAGAACAACAGAGCATTGTCGGATTAATCTCTGGGATCGTGGGCCTGCCTTACGGGGGAAAATTGAGGAAACTGGATTTAGACCATAAGACATAGGAGCAAGAGTTAGTCCATTCAGCCCATTGAGTCAGCTCCGCCATTCAATCATGGCTGATAAGTTTCTCAACCCCAATATCTGGCTTTCTCCCGATAACCCTTGAACCCCTTGACAATCAAGATTAAATATATTCAATGTCCTGGCCTCCACAGACATCTGTGACAGTTAATTCCACAGCTTCACCACTCCCTGGCTGAAGAGGTTTCTCCTTATCTCTGTTCTAAAATGTCTTCCCTTTACTCTAAAGCTGTGCCCTCAGGCTCTAGTCTCTCCTAAAAATGTCCCAATGTCCACTCTGTCCAGGCCAATCAGTATTATGTAAGTTTCCATTAGACACCCCCTTGTCCTTCTAAACTCCATCGAGTATAGACCTAGACTCCTCAAACGTTCCTCACATGTTAAGCTTTTCATTCCTGGGACCATTCTCGTGAGCATCCTCTGAATCTGCTCCAGGGCCAGTACATCTCTCCTGAGATACGGGGCCTAAAACTGCACACAATACTCCAAATGTGGCCTGGCCAGAGCCTTATGAAGCCTCAGTAGTACATCCCTGCTTTTACATTTAAGTCCTCTCAAAATAAATGACAAAGTTGCATTTGCCTTCCCAACTACTGACTCAACTTTCAAGTTTACCTTGAGAGAATCCTGGACTAGAACTCCCAAGTCTCTTCACACTCTGAATTTTCTCCCCATTTAGAAAATAATCCATAGCTCTGTTCTTACCAAAGTGCATGGCGTCACACTTGCCCCATTGTACTCCATCTGCCTCTTCTTTGCTCACTCTCCTAACCTGTCCAAGTCCTTCTGCAAAATCTGATTGAAACGTGCAAAGTTCTTTCGGAGCATACAGGGTGTTTGCAGAGGTTGTTTCTCTTGGCCCAGGGATCTAGGTCCAGGAGACGGAGTCTCAGAAAAAGTGGCAAGCTTTTTAAGACAAAAGTGAGGAAGAATATCTTCACTTAGAGGCTGATCCACTTTTGTAGTATCAGAGGGCATTGAAGATCAATGGTTGAGTAGGTTCAAGACAGAAATCAATTGATGTCTCGGTATTGAGGAATGTTGGGTCAGTGCAGGAAAAATGAAATTATCTAGTTGAATAAACTGGAGGGGCTGACTGACATCTTCCTGTTCTTACATCCAATGCCCTCAAAATCTGACACAATTATCTTCTACTTTTCTGATGCACTTTCCCCTCCCACAAAACCACTATCTAAATAATGAGTTAGATAGCAAGAACTGCAGATGCTGGAGTCAGAGACAACACATGTGGAGGTTGAGGGACACAGCAGGCCAGGCAGCATTAGAGGAGCAGGAAAGTTGACGTTTCAAAACGTCAATTTTCCTGCTCCCTTGGTGCTGCCTGGCCTGCTGTGTCCCTCAACCTCCACATGTGTTGTATCTAAATACTGAGGTCTTGCTTATGGTAATACTTTTTAAAAAGTAGTTTATTTTGTGTAATCCAGAACAAATTTATCCTGAAAGACAAATGCAGATGAAAGATGTATAGGAGATTTATAAGCAATCCTTTGGGTACCAATAAACTTTGTGAAGCAAATGTGTCAAATACGGTGGATTACACTCTGAAAAATAAGTCATTTGTTATCTGACTCCTTTAAGAACAAAGGAGTGGATAGTCTTGGAAAAAAGCCTAGAATTTTCAGCTCGTTGTGATTTTATTTTGCCCCTTCTGGCTGTGCCTCACTTTCGGGCATATGCCTTGCTATGTTCGCAGTCCAAGAATTAGGCGCCAGCTCAGGAGGGGCGGGTCATCAAATTAGCCCAGGCTTTCCCCTTCTGCTTTGCTGTAACCGAAATTTTTAATTGAAAAAATACACTTTATTCGTAAAAAAATACGTACACAAGCACTGAAGCAGCTCTGTATAGTCTTTGCAAAACAAAATGGAATTTGACATTCCCTGCAGTAGCAAAACGAAAGGCATTTCCTACTCATGCGGGACCCTACATATATTTGAGGTAAAGAGAGGGTGTTTATTGAGCGGATCCTCGTTATACTTTCTGTCAAAGACCTTAGACTGTACATTGTCCTCGTTGCGCCCTCGAACACTGACCTATTACTGTGAATTGTACGGACGGTATCTTATCTACGTACATGCGACCTTACGTGGGGCTGAAATGTCACATTCTGATTGGACAAGGTGTTGGTAATATTAAGCCGATAGAAGAGAGAAATCTGCGCGTCCACCGATCCGTCCTGTCGTTTCCCGCTGTTTCTGTTCGAATAAAAACTCGGAAGAACTGCTGACCGTGTTCCCTGACCAACATCTGTCTCCGGCTTGCTGCAGAGCCCGTGCGAAGCTGGAAGAACACCACCTCATTCTCCGCTTGGGAAATCCCGCGGCTTTCTGGACTCTACATCGAGTTTAACAATATTTGGTTTTGAGGCACCTTCTCGCCTGTCCTCACCCCAAGCCACTCACCCGGGCCTTGCTATCTGCCACATGTGCTATTACACACTATCCATCGTTAGCTACTAACAGTCCCCAGTAGCGGCTATTCATGCTCCTAGGCTAATCTCTCTCCTTGGGGCGCTATCTTCGCCTTTCGCTTCTTCTGTACCCACTCAACCCCCCCCCCCCCCCCCCCCCCACTCCCAGCCAATCTTCAGTTTAATAAACTTTCCTGGCTACCATCAGATCTGTGGGTCACTGGCTTTGTCTCCAGATGCTGTCAGACCCGTTGAGCTTTTCGAATTAGTTTTGGTTCTCCTATATTCACTTAAAACACAAAGCCACTGGTCTGTTTAGTAAATGATTTCTTGTCAGAATTGTTGAAAAAATCCCGACAATACTCATTGAGCAACATGCGAAAAGGAGCACGGCCATTCTTTTCAGGTCCTTTCAAACTCGACATATTAATCTATATTTCCACACCTGCATCAGAGCACGCTACTAAATAAAACTTACCTATGTCCTCGTAATCCGCACGAAATATGTTTACCACTTAAACACTAAAATCTTTTCAGTCCACTTATTGTCGATGAGTTATTTGCCCCCAACTTGTGAAAGCTCTTTCACGTTGAAAATGCGAGTGGCTCTCAAAAGAGCCTTTTTTTCATTGAACTGTCTCTGCTCCTGCACCTTTATCTTCTCTTTATCGCAGTCACCCGCTTCCTCCCCCGGAGTCTGCACCCAGTCGTTGTCGCCCGCCTGGTCGGTTTTTTCGTCTTGGTCGCTGCTTTTATTCTCTTCCTGGGACTCCTCGCAGTTATTTTTCTGGAGGTTTTCGAGATCTCGGCTGCGGGCACTTTCCTGACACTTCTGCTCTCAGCCCTTCTTTTCTGCCGTTCTCTGTTCTTTTTTCGCACCAGGTGCGGCTGCAAGGAGACGGAGGAGCCTTTGTTAGCCACGGTACTATACGACGGGTCAAGTTGGCTGGGACCGCCCCTCGATTTGTTTCCCGCGGTCGCAGCGGTTTTCTTCAAAGCACCCAGTTTGGCCGCCAGTTCGGATTCCCTGGCGGCGGCTCCCGCCTCCAGGATCCACTCAGGAACCGCAACCCGTTTGCTGCGCTCGGTCGGCGGCAGCTTTCTTGGCGCCAGTTGGGAGGACGACGGAAAACGCTTGAGACGCGAAGGGGTGGAGGTTAGAACCGGGAAGACCAGGAATCACAGCCTCCACATCCGTCACCGCCCTGAGCAGCGGCCGGAATGACAGACAGGGCGGCGACGGCCCCGAGATAAAGGCCACGGGCGGACGGGGTAGAGACAACCTGCCGTCACGCCCTTCCCACTTCCAGCGCTGACCGAATCCCGAGTGAGTTACCTGCCGATCTAATTGTGGATCGTCACTGGTTGGGACTGCGTTTAAAACAAACACAGAATCAGCAGAAAATAGCAGATAAGAGAACCGTAGGGTCAGAGTGAACTGGGATTGGGGAGGAGAGCGTTATCATTCCTCCCTCCACTCCCCGTGAAGAAATTACATTTTCATTTAAATTCGTAAGTTTCATTTATCATTTGCATACAGTGCGCTTTAGGGGGAGCTAATTCAAATTATCGTTTTATTCGGTCAGTTGGTTGTAATTTTAACAGAATCGATTCAGTGGTCATAAAATAGAATCATAAGAAAGAATTGTAAAACTGAATCACATAAAATGGTGCGTCGTATCCGAATACAGTCATCAACCATAAACTGCATCTTCGATTAGAAGCGTTAGAGGATAAAGTGATATCGAAGGATAGCATGACAAAATCACAGTATTGTTACAGCGGAGAAGGAGACTGCTCGGCCCGCCGTGTCTACATTTTCTCCCTGAGCAGGGCCAGGCTCCTGTATTTTTTCCGACGGAACCCGGCGCATGGTTTTCATTCTGGAATGCATCATTGAACGTGCCTGCAGCACGCTTGCAGGCAGTGCATTCCAGACCCGGATCATGCATTGCGTGGAAAAAAACAACCCCTCTCACATCACAGTTACTTCATTTGCACATTCCATATGCCCTTCCGTCTCTCATTCCTGGGAGCAATCATTTAAAACTCTTCTGCACTCTTCAGATCTTTCCCAACGACCCCAGGATTGTAAACAATACTCCAGCGGAATCATAGTCATGTACAGGACAGGAGGCCATTCACACCATCGAGCCCTGTTTTCTGCAGAGCAATGCACTTGGACCCATTTCCTCCGCTAGATCCTTGTGGCCCTCCCTGCAAGTCTACTTCACTCAAGGTCCATTCAATTTCCGTTTGATATTATTGACCCTCGCTGATTCCAAACCGCCCGGCAAGAAACGATATTCAGGGAAGAAGCCTGATCTAGGCTTTCACAGAATGGGAAAGTCCTGAAACGGAATCAAACTAGAGTCCTGAAGTTACAGAAAACATGTGGAGAAATAGCATGAATGCTTAGTATAGAATCACCCAACAATATCATTAACAAGAAAAACAGACAACGCCTTTAGGTCCGTTGTTTGAGTACTGCTCTGAAGATTCCTCTCTCTTTCACTGCGCTTCTTCGAAGGAGCTCAAATCTAATTCTCTTTTGAAAGCTACGATAGAATTTACCTCAGCCGCTCATTCAGACAGTAGAGACAAGATGGTAAACACTTACAGTTCAATGATTCATTATGATTACAGTAACTACTAATTTAAAATTATATTACTTTATTTATCAGGTACAATAATGGACAGCTGGATTTTAACTGGAATTTTCAGTGTCTAAGTAGCTGGTTGTTGCAAAGTTAAACGGTTAACGCAACAATGGGGTGTTACTTGAAGTATTCGTTTAAGTACTACTTTTCACATGAATTAACACCATGTTGACGTCTTGCTGAACATTCACACAACTATTAAAAAAAATAGCTGTACTCTATAGTTTTCTGAAACCAAAATAAACACAGAAAGGTGCTGGAGAAAACGCAACGCGTTGGATGGCGCCTATGTTAAGAAAGACAAAAAATATCGAGGGAGGAAAACAAACCAAGGGGAGGGGGTTAGGGAAGGAAGAACAGGGATTAATAAACCGGACAGACGCAAAGAGTTCGGAGAGCGATAAAATAGCAGAAGAGGACAGTAATGGAGGGTTAGAGGAAGAGGAATTTGAGGGAGGGAAGATGAAAGGAGGCGGGATCTGTCTCCATTGCGTCCGCCCTCGCCTTATAAAAGCGGCGGTTCCGAGCCTGTAGAGGCTTCCCTTGACAGACGTTGAACTCGCCGGTTGGAGATTTGTAGCGGCTTCCCGCCAGCGCTTCATTGTTGTTGTTTTCCATCGTTTTAACCTTTAAACATTGCGTGCGTTGAAGGAAGCTCGAAGATACAGACAGAAACCAAAATAACGACGACCGCCACCAGCATCGGTGGAGGGGGGAGGAAGAAGGCATGGCTGACGGCAGCCAGAAGGCGGACGACGCCGCGGAGTCGGGCGGGGGTGGAGGGGATACGCCACCCGGCTCTCAGCCTCGAACAGGCGCCGAGAAAGCGGCGGGTAAGAAAAAAAGGAAGCAGCAAAACCAGCAGCAGCAGCAGAATCTACTCCAACAGCAGTCGCAGGAGTCTCAGCAGCTGCTCCGGCCTCGCTCCGCGCAGCGCCGCAAGGGGGGTCCGACCATGGCCGATCAGATCCTCCATGTGGCGGCCGCCACCAAGGAGCGGCGCGGCATCTCGCTGGCCGCCCTCAAGAAGGCTCTCTCGGCCAAGGGCTACGACGTGAGCCGCAACAACACGCGGGTCAACCAGACGGTGAAGAACCTGGTCCGCAAAGGCTCCCTGGTGCAGACGGCGGGCATCGGGGCCTCGGGCTCGTTCCGCTTGAACCGGGGCGCGGCCGGTGGTGGAGGAGCAGGAGGCGGCGGAGGATCCAGGAAGGACAAGAACAAAGCCAAGAAGAAACGGACGGCCAAACGCCAGCGCCAACACGCCGTGTCCCGGAGGTCGCCACCGGCCCGGCTCCGGAAGAAATACACCCGGCGCAAAGACGCCGCTGCCGCCACCGGAGGAGGAACATGGGCGGGAGCAGGGTCCAAGGGTCGGAAGGTAACTGTTCGCCGCCGCCAGCAGCAGTACCGAACCCGCTACCGCTGCAACGGAGGAAGAGGAGGCCGTCGCAAACCGCGCTTCACCGGCCGCCGGGGCCCGGCCAAGACCGCCCGCCTGAAAACCAGCTTCGGCACCTCCACCGCCGCTGCCACCCACTATTACTACTATTACTCATCTCCCACCCGTAGGCCCGCCCGGCACTACGGCAAGTACAAGCCGGCGGTTCGTCATCGCGGCCGCAAGGTGTCCGGGTACGGCAGCTCCCGCGGGAAGCCGCGCGGTTCCCGGGGCAAGAGGTTGGCTGTCCGCCAGAGGAGATACTGAGACGCCCCGTTCAACCTATTCTTTGCGGGGGAGAGGATGTCGGGGTCTGACGCCCTCACCTCTGTCTCCTGTACAAACGGCTCTTTTCAGAGCCACCACACCGCGCCTGGAAAGAGCTGGTTCACATCCACATTTCACGCGTTATTTTTCACCTCGTCTTATCACAGGGAATCAGGACACAAGAGAAATTCTGAAGGAGAGTCACTGAATTCGAAACGTTAACTCTTGCTTTTTCCACAGATGCAGCCAGAGGTGCTGAGCTGAGCTTCTCTAGAAATTTGTTTTCTTTTGGAAAGCCGAAAGAACAGCGAATGCTGGAAATCACAAATAAAAGCAGAAATCGTTGGATAATCTCAGCAGGTCGGGCAACATCATTTTTGAGGAAGAGTCATTTGACCCGAAACGTTACCTGACTTCCCCACAGATGCTGGCCAGACCTGTTGGGTTTATTCAGCAATTTCTGCTTTTGTTTCAGATCTCCAGTAGTTTTATTATGCCAGAGCGCAGTCCCAGTCCTGAAACTCCGAACACAGACTCATTTTTCCCGAACACTATACAGCCGTTCTACACGGGATTGATTTATTTGACTCGTCCATTTATCTTTTAGAAAATCACAAGTGATTTTCATATCATATCATAGAATTAGTTTATTTGGGGATTAATTTAATTTGGCTGACAAGGTTTTTTTTTACACCTCCTAACATGTTATTCTGAAGTGGAGGTGCCGGTGTTGGACAAGGGTAGTCAAGATCAGAAGTCAAAACGACACCAGTTTATTGTCCACTGGGTTTATTTGAAATCACAAACTTGCACTTCACCTGACGAAAGATCAGCACTTGTGATTTCAAACAAACCTATCGGCTTGTAACCTGGCGTGGTGTAACTTCTGGTCTTATTATTCTGAGGAAGTGTTAGATCAGACTCAAAACGTCAACTCTGCTTTTCTCGCTCCTCGCATGCCGCCAGATCTTCTGAGTTTCTCCATGTTTTTATTTACCATTTTAGTGTATTCCGCGATTACCATAAGGTTACTTGACACGTCATTTATTTAAATTGCCGATTCCCTTTAAAATTCAAAAATCGTGTGGTCGTCCACTCCATGATTATGAAGCTAAAATAAAGCAGCCCTGCGGATGCTGGAGACCTGAAACAAATAACAAATTGCTGGAGAAATCAGCTGAAATTGCTGAAGGGTCACTAAACTCGATACGTTAACTTCGTTTTCTCTCCACAGATCGGGAAGTTGTTTTAGGGATTTGCTTAACTCGCTGATTTAATAATCTACTATTTTGTGTTCCACAGTGATCATTAAGTTATTTCACGGGATATTTATTTTCTATGTCAATTTTCGAATAACGAGATTGTCTAGTACTGTATCAACTGATCATGAAGTTAGTTGGTTTGGGATTTGTTTAAATTGATGGCTTTCTTTAAGAACTTATCTTTATCGTGTTCCACAATGACCATGAAATTATTTCACAAGAGAGCAGCTCATCACCACCTTCTCAAAGGCAACTAGGGGCAGAAAATAAAATGTTGAACGAAAAAGGGAATGTATTTCTTTTGCAATTTCCCTTGATGCCCATCGAGTTCCATCCACAATCATAACGTTAGTTTACTTCGGATTTCTTTACGAAATGTGTCAATGATTATTCAGCACTGTAACTAAAGTGGATTTTTTTCCCAGCACGCCGGGATGTTCGGTTTCTAAGGATTTATTTCACTTTCTGTCTCTGGTTCTGGAAAAAGTTCTGTCTTGAAGTTTCCGAATCGTGTTTCTCTGCTGAGATTGTGGATTATTCTTTTCACCCCTTTGTTCTTATATTGCAGCCCCTTCGACATGCTTCTGTTTACGTTCTGCACCGGAAATTCCAGATGAGCTACAAGCCAAATTTGGATATTAGTCGAGCTTCATGCTCCCTGAAGGTTTGTCCCGGCTCTTTCCTTACTGCAGGAGTTGACTTGTTATTGGGCTTGGACGTTGCACCACGTTAAGGGAGTCAAAGCCTTTAACAAACTTTGCTAATAATACTCAGACAGGTCTGAGTGGGATGAGATTTCTATTTGCAATGCAATGTGCTACGGGACAGGGTGACTGGCCACGCTTTAATTGATCCACAATCTCGTTTCTTTAATCCGTTAGGACCAGAATGAAAACAGCTTTAAAAAAAGTGTTGTGGAGGGTAGAACTGGGCTGATATTTTTAGGCTATGCAGTGAAAACTTGCTTTTGCATTGCACTATGTATAAACAGACCCTTCGGTTCAACTCGTCCATGACGACCAGATATCCTAAATTAATCTAGTCCCATTTTCCAGCATTTGACCCATATCCCTCTAAACCTTTCCGATATGAAAACAATTTGGTAGAATTGGAGATAATAGGAACTGCCGATGCTGGAGTCTGAGATAACAAGGTGCAGAGCTGGATGAACACAGCAAGTCAGGCAGCATCAGAGGAGCAGGAAAGCTGAAGGAGGGTCCAGACCTAAAACGTCAGCTTTCCTGCTCCTCTGATGCTGCCTGGCCTGCTGTGTTCATCCAGCTCTACACCATATTGTTAGAATTAGATTTTGTCCTACGCCACTGATGAAAATGATGTGAAAAATTAATGCCGTTCTCCTCAAACCTGCGACGTATTCCATTTGAAGTACAGTATTTATTCATCAAATAATAAAATTTAAAAAAAACAAATTGAGAATGTTGGAATATCAGAAATAAAAACTTTGGAGAAACTCAGCTGGCAGCATCTGGAGAGACAAATGAAGCTACCTAGCGTTCTAAAGAAGTCATCCTGAAAACGTTAACCTTGTTTCTCTCCACGGAAGTTGCTATACCCGTGCTTCTCCAGCACTTTGTTTTTATTCCCCGTCCTTTCACATCCTCAGTGCTTTGCTTGTATTTTGGTATTTTAAGAATTGTTTTTTGTTTCTGATTTCCAACATCCACAAATCTTTTGGTTTTTACTTAGCCTATTTAGTCTCACTTCATTGTTAAAATGCTCCAACCCAGGCAACATCCTGGTGATCCTCCTCTGGACCCTCTCCAGTGTAATCACGTCCTCCTTAGAGCGTGGTAACCAGAACTGCACACAGTGCTCCTAGCTGTGGTCTAATTAACAGTATACACAGCTCTGAGAACCTCTTGCAGTCGATGCCTTCACAAATAAAGGCAATAATCCCGTATGCCTTCTTAACCACCTTATCTCCCTGTCCTATTGCTTTGAAGCAGCTATGGACAAGCGCAGCAAGGTCTCCCTGAACGTATTAGGAATCATTATATGTGCGCTCTCTCGCCTTGTTAGTCCTCAATTTTGACAGAGGCTTTCCTTTAGTTCAGTGCAGGTACAAGGTTTGTATTGGGTGTTAGTGGACTTATAAATTTACATTCAGATGGACGTGAGAGACCGGTACCTACTTTTGTCTGGGAGAACTTGTGGCTCTCAAAAGAGCCGTTTGTGTTCAGGGTCGTGAAAAGAAAAAGAAATGGGATTGTTCTCCGCTCACTTCCTAGTCTTCTTCGTCCTTGTCTTCCTTGTGACCCGTCTTCTGCGGGGTTTCTTATCGGATTGCTGAGCTTCCTCCCTGGCGCAGGCAGAAACACTTCCTTCTTTGGCTGGGATCAGGGACGTGGTCGTCGGCGGCTCCGTCCCTGGAGGCGATTCGGTCTGCTGCTTGTGGCCGGCGCCGAGCTTGAGGGAGCCGGTGGCCGTGGTCTGCACCAGTGAGCCGCTGCTGACTAAGTTCTGGATGGCCACCTGCACCCGGTTCTTGTTGCGCTCCACGTCGTAACCGCTGTCCAGCAGCGCCTTGCGGAGGGAGTTGAGCGACAAGGCGCCCCGCTGCTTGCGGGCCGACAGCGCCTGGAGGATCAGCTGCGAGATCCGCACCCCCTGCCGCCGCTGGCGACGGTAAGGCCGCAGCTGCTTCTCTTGTTGCTGCTGCTGAGGCAATGGATGCTGCTGTTGCTGGTCCGGCTGCTGCCTCCTGGCCGCCGGGCTGCCGGCCAAGGCTCGGGGTACCTTCGGCATGGTCTCTGCATTCAGACAGACTGAGCCGCCGCTGTCCCTTCCCGTCCTATTTAAAGACTTGGGGCGGACGCAATGGAGACTCCTTTAAATGTGAGGGAGGGGTGATGGTGGCAGAACGGGAATGGTACCAGTCTCCCAGCCCAGGCACCAGCGGGCATGGAGACACGAGTTCGAGTCCCACCCCGGGATCTGATAGAATTTAAACTCAATTCAATTAGCATGGCAATGCCGCTGGACTGGAAATCCCGGTTCTACGCTCTAGAAGCACTGATTCAAATCTACCCCGGGGCCTGACCGAGATGAATCCCAATTCATCGCAAACCTTCAATTGGTGGTCAGTAATATTCGGTACTGTCACTGGACTGGGAGCAATCCAAACACCGCGGCTTCATGCTGTGGGAGACTCGGGTTCTAATCCTACCCCGGGACCTGGTACAATTTAAATTCAATTCAATAAGCATCTGAAATTAGTCGTCAGTGATATTTTGCTCGTGGTAATAACACCAGACTAGGAGCAAAATCCTGACACCTTGGTTCATGGAAACATTGAAAGTAAGAGCAGAAGTAGGCCATTCGGCCCCTCGAGCCTGCTGTCCATCATTCAACAGGATCATGGCTGATCCTCTATCTCAAGGTTATATCCCTGTTTTCTCCCACACCCCTTGATGACTTTAAAATCTCAAAGATTATTTATCTCTTCCTTGAATATGTTAAGTGACCTGGCCTCCACAGGCGTCTGTGGTGGAGAATTCTAGAGGTTCACTATTATTTGAAGTACAGTTCTGGAGACATAGGTTCTAGTCCCATCTAGTGGATGGTAAAATTTCAACTCAATCTATTAAAAATCTGAAATTGGTCATCGGTGTTGTTTGGTCATGGTAATGCCATTGGACTAGTACCAATCCAGAAATCCCAGGCTAATGTTAAGAAGACATGGGTTTGAATCACATTGGAGTAACATTTGAAGTTATTTTTTAAAAATGTGGATTTAAAATGTTAGTCTGATGATAACTATCTAACTATTGTTAATTGCTGTATTTAAATTTTTAAAAATCATCTGGTCTACTTGTATCATTCAGGGAAGGAGATCTACCTTTCATATTCGGTCCGGTTTATACAATTCTTGACCCACAACAATGGAGTTGACTTTTCAATGTCCTTTCACAGCGATGAAAAGGTCATTCAGTCATTATGAAGGAATAAAGGGGAGAAAGAAAGTTAACCTTGCTGATCAAGCCATTCAGCTCAAGAGCATATTAGGGATGAGATATAAATGTTGGCCTCGCCAGTGATGCCTAAATTCATGAATAAATAAAGGATTTAAAAAAATAAAAATTAACGTGAGGGAGACTCTGATTGAAGATTGTAATTAAAGCAGCTAGTGTTTTGGAAATTCTGGACTAATACTCTCGGGCATGGCTTGAAATCCTAACTCAGCGCTAGTATATGCTAAACTGCATTAATAATACTTGGAACTGAAAGGGAGAAAAGGTGACCATGGCTTAATATAGATTGTGCAAAAACTCAGCAGGTACACTAATGTGAACATTTGCTGTCCTTACCTGGCCTTAATGGAACTCCAGACTCACAGCAATGTGCTTGACTCTAAACTTCCCTCTTTATTACCTGATCGATTCGCTCAGCTACCACGTAAAAACAAAAGAGAAGGGGAAAATGGTAGCTTCCCTTTGAAAAAGGTCAAAAGAGCACCCACTACAACTGGGAGAAAAACAGTGATTTAGTGATAATGTTACTGGATTATTAATCTGTGGAACACACACTCAACGTTCGACTGTGTAATGGAAGCCACTAAACTATTGTGCATAGATTTAAAAACTTGGTTCACTTCATGGAAGGAAATCTGCCAGTTGTTAGCTTGTATGACCTACATGTGATTCCAAACCCACAGCAAATGGAGTTGAACTCTTCAATGACCTCAGCGATCACCCAGAAAGTCACTGTCTTAAGGGAGAAGTTCCGACGGGCAACAAATGTTGGCAAAGCCAGCGATGTCCTCATCCCATGAAAAAAATTTTAAAGAAACAAATATGTTCTGAGACAGGGTCAGTAAGTCCTCTGCTCGAATGTTGCAGATTTCTTTCACTCATTTCTTGGAGTTGTGCAACTTTTGCGCTAATAGTATTTCAGTGGCAGAGTTCTTGGAAAAATTCTTCGCACTGGGATGAGGGTTGAATTTACAGAAACATCCATGATTCTGAAGGAACTGCACAGAGTAGTAAATGGAAAAGATTTCTCTTCCACTAGTAATCCTAGTAGAGTTTGATTTTTAGAATGCCGGATCACAGTCTCAGGATAACTAGCAATTAGTTTGGACTGAGTTTAGGTGAAATTTCTTTACTCTAAAAGCTGTGAATCTTGTTTGTAAATTGAAAATATCTGGCAGGATGTGGAGTAAATCATTTCTATTGTTCATTTCCCAATAATTAGTGATTGTTGACGATGAACTTCTAAGATTTAGGATTCTCATTTTTTTAAAATCACGAATTGATGCAATTTTAGCGCTATGTCTGTAAGGAAACATTAGCGACTGAATTCCAAGATCAATTCAGGACTTTAGCTTACATTTCTTTGGGTAGGTAGTATTGAATTTGGAGGTTTATCTCTTCTCCCAGTTTAAAAAAATGCGAACTGGATTTCTTCATAAAAATCTCAAAGGGTATTAAAGTAGAGTTCAAAAACAAGATTGAAATAGCTCAATATTTTTGGTTCAGCTTTGATTCTTGCACGTCCAAATGGCAAAAACCAGTCAATTTCCGTCAATCTCATCTACCACAGGACTTAAATGTGGACGAGACATATAAGGCTATTTTCAGTGTTCTCTGTGTTTTTGTATGAGTGCAAACGCATCTCTTCATAACTACATGTGAATCGTTCAAAGTTTGCTGCGCAGAAAAGTATCATTTTCCCCCGTCTCTTCATAACAAGCCATAGTAGTAATAACTAAAAGTCGCCTGGTAGATTTTAATTTTGGCAATTTGACATGTATGTTTTTAAATTAAAAAAGGTCAAGTTATAGTTTTCTAAAGAAATAAATAGATGAAGAAGAGTCGCAATCGGGAATCTGTTTGAGGATGGTTGGAAGTGGTTTTCTCCTATGATGGGTAAGTTCTGTTCAATAAAGACTTCAAAAAAACCATTTTTTAATCTAAGTGATTTCTGGAAAACACGGTTCAGTGTGGCGGGGGGGGGGGCAATCTGTGAAAGTTGTAATCACAAACATAGGTCACAGTTTTCTGAGGATGTTAAAAGTGTAATCTAAACCTATTTTACATTAATTGGTTCTGACTTTTGCTGAATTTATTGTGGCTCTGAAAAGAGCCTTTTTTTTGTTGTAACTTGAATAGTTTTCTTGCTGCTATCGAACTTTCGCTTTTCCCCCTCGCCCTTCAGCTGCTGCTGATCTGAGTATCCGAAACAGACTGGTTCGTCTTCTCCGAGGTGGAGACTTCTTCCTGAGACGGACGTTTACTCGGTTCCTCCGGGGCCTTGGCCGCTTTCTTGGGCTTGGCCGGCCGACGCCTGGCTTTCCGAGGGCCGGCCCTAGCAGCCGCCTTCCTCCCGGCCTTGGGTCTCCGAGCGGTGCGGCGGCCCCTCGGCCCTCGCCTGCCGGCTCCGCCAGGCCTTCGCCCAGTCTTCCTGGGGACCACCCTCCTCTTGGGTCTCTTGGCTGCGACGGGTTTCCTGGCCATGCGCCGGCTGGAGGCGGCGCCGGAGCCGAAAGACGGGTGGGCGGCGGCGGAGGTGGAGGAGGAAGGCAGCGGAGGCGGCAGCTCCCCACCCCTCCTCGGCTTCTTCTTGCCTTCGGCGCCGCGGAAGGCGGCCTCCGCTTCCCTCTGCGCCTTGGCGCTGCCGAGTTTGAAGGAGCCCGAGGCGCCGCTGCCTGAGGTCTGCACCAGGGAGCCCTTGGCCACCAGGCTGCGGACCGCCTGCTTCAGCCGCCAGCGGTTGGCCGCCACGTCGTAGCCGCTGCCCGACAGCAGCTTTTTGAGGGCGGCCAGCGACAGACCGCGGCGGCCCTTCTTGGCACCGGCCGCCGCTACCGCCTCCAAGATGCGGTCGGACACGGTCAAGCTGCTCCGGGCGGCGGCGGCGGGGGGCGGTGGCAGGGCTTGGTCCTTCCTGCCCTTTCTCCGGGCCGCCAGCGTGTCGGTCATCACCGAGGCCTGTGGGTGTGCGAGCTCACGGATGTCTCTGCCTCTGCCTCCGAACCTATCGCGCGTCGCTGGGAAATGAGGAGTTGCCCGCAGCCGCCGCCGTTATTTAAAGCCCTTAACCGGACGCTGCAGAGTCAAAGATCAACAACTAAAAAATCCTCCTGATCCTGAGGACGGTTCAATGGAATCAAAACTTAACGAAAACAAGACAAAGAACTGCGGATGTTGGAAATCTGATGCCGAAGACAGAAACTCAGCAAGTCTGGCAGAATCTGTGCAGAGAGAAACACGAGTTAATGTTTCGAAACAAGAACAGGAATTGCTGGAGAAACTCAAAGGGTCTGGCAGCATCCGTGGAGAGAGGTTTTGAGGAAGATTCATTGGACTCGAAACATTGATTGTTATTCTTCTCTCTACAGACGGGGCCAAATATGCTGAATTTCTCCAGTACTGTTTCTTATTTCCCGCCTCCGTAGTTCTTTGTTTCATTTTGTTATACCTCCTGTGACCCTGAAGTTGTGTTTTCAATCCAACAAATATATAGAAAGTGCTGGAGAAACTGAATGGCGTTTCTGGAGACAGAAACATTTAAAGTTTCGAGTCCAGAGACCCTTCGCGTTTATTTTATTAACCCCTGCCCACATGCTCCGTCGCTGGTTTAAGATCCTGCTCATGGTTCCTAGTCGAAACAGTAACTCACTTTTTCCTTTTCTCAGTCCACAAGTGCTGCCAGACTTGCTGAGATTCTCCAGTATTCTCTGTTTTTGTCTCACGTTTTCAGCCGGCGCCATTCCTTTTTTATTTAGTAATATACACAAATCACCCTCCTCCCAGGTCTGAACATGAATCTGATTTGTTTCATTCTTCCCCGTCCCAGTTTTAAACTCTGCACTTTTTTTTAATTGGCCCACTTATATCTCAATATTAATTGGGACAATCATAGCATAAAGGGTTCAGAGGAGGCAGATTTCTTGAACTGGATAAAGGACAACTTTTTACGTCAACATGTAGATGGTCCTCCAAGGGACGGTGCAGTCCCGGACCTAATTCTGGGGAATGAAACCGGTCAGCTGTTTGAAGTGGCAGTGCAGTAGTGTTTCAGTGATAACTACCGCAACACGGTATGTTTTAAACTCGTTATGGAAAAGGGGATGGTCTACACAAAAGAAGTTTTTGATTGGGGTAGATTTTATTAAAATAAACTATGATCTGGCCAAAATAGAGTGAGAACAGTTACTTGAGGATAAATATTGAGGAGAAGAGTGGGGAGCATTCAAAAAGATACGGCTCGTCAGTGGAGTACAGGCCCAACATATTCCCTTTAGGGTGAAATTTAGGAGTAACCAGCTCGAGATCCTGAATATCAAAATATTCAAGACTAGATAAAAAGGAAAAGTGAGACATATAACAGGTACAAAGGGAGCAAAAGAACAGACGCCCTAAATGATAGAGAAATTGCAGGGAGGAACTCTAGAGAGCAGTTCGAGAGAACAACCTCTTCTCTCCGATAACGAGATGTAGAGCTGGATGAACACAGCAGGCCAATCAGCATCAGAGGAGCAGGAAGGCTGACGTTTCGGGCCTAGACCCTTTTTCTGATGAAGGATCTAGGCCCGAAACATCAAGCTTTCCTGCTCCTCTGATGCTGCTTGGCCTGCTGTGTTCATCCAGCTCTACATCTTGTTATCTCAGATTCTTCAGCATCTGCAGTTCCTACTATCTCTGAAAGGCACATGCCTGGGATTCAGTCTCAGAGGAAGTTATTTCCTCCAGCAGAGGTGCGCCTCGGTTTTTAGTGAAATATTTGGTCTCAAAATTCTTTGTGGAACGCCTCTCCCCTCATTCCCCTGCTCCAGTGAATTTCCCCAACCTGTCTAGGCGATCTGCAGTGAGAGTGAAAATTATGTATGGAACTGAGTCATGAGTGGAGCGCAAGGCGTGTCATTTACTGATGACCAGATGCTTCTGAAAAGCCTGAATTCGTCAAAACCAGTAACTGCACATGGAGATAGGAGGCTCTTATGATTGAAAATTACAGCCCGACATACTTCAGGCTGCAGGGAGAACAGAAAATTCCTGACATGGTATAAACCTTAGGAGGTTAGAAAATAGGCATACAGGGGCATGTGGTTCCATATCCAAATATACGCTTTCCAACGCTGCAAAGTAACAATGGATTTATAGGCATCTCGAGAAACATGCACACATCCTGGTGAATTGGAACTGACTGACAACCTGTGTTAAGATCTAGATCGAGTGGCTCTTGAAGGAGGTTTTGGACCGTATTTTGCGGTTGTAAGTTTCTAGGTGGCTGTTCTTGGAGCTGGTGTATTTAGTTATAGTCTGGGTCTCTGTTGTTAGACTAAACAATTAGGGATTGACCATTACAGTCAGTTAACAATCTCATCACACTGCTACCAGAATAGCAGCCATGTATTTTAGTTTGGTCAAACCAAGACTAAGGAAGTCTTGGAGCAATTATACATTGGGGTTTTGTTGTGACACCACACTTGCGATAGGAAATCCTATTGGTTCTGGCTGCAATTCAGTACCTAAATTCTCCTCGTAGCAAGTACATAAATGAATAAATAGCAAGTAGAAATAGTTGAAGCTTTCATACACTTGGAATCAAACACAGCCCCGTTTGAGAATTTTATGAGTGTCTCCTAGAAGGACTCTTTTATGGGAGGCCGTTTCAATCACTGTTTTATTGGGTGTGGTTTTAATTGCACACCTAGATTTATTTGGTGACCACCTGGCCATCTCTTGTTAATCTAAACTGGTAGAAGTTGATTCCTGTGGTCACTCAACAACTTCATCATGCCCCTGTGAATTTAAATTTAGGTGAAGTAAGATGGACGGAAATCTGGTTACAGGTGTGCGTGTGGGGTGGGGGAATGTCTGACACCACACCTGAGAAGTAAAAGAAAAATCTCAATTTAAATTTCTCAAGGACACAGATGGCTTTATAATAGAGGAAGTCGCAGCAGTATTCCGGGTTCAAATCTCACCTGTTCCAAAAGTGTCATATGTATCCGACCAGCCGGATTAAAAATATTTACAATTTTTTAAAAGTAGTAAGCAGTTAAACGAATAAATGGACAACTAATAGGACGAGTTGGTTAATTTCTGCGTAAGTTTTAAATTAAGAATTATTCCTTTCCAGTTTTCCACTGCTTTAACATTTGCAAAGTTAGCCTTGTCTCAGGATTTTTGAGCGCCTTTTTCTTTTTGCGTGAATTGAATGGGTTTTAAAATTGATTACTCCCGTGAGGGAGCTGTTGTAATTTGAATTATTCATTCCTTCTTTCCCAATTGTCACTCTCGCCGTAAGCCGTGATGAGGATTTTAACAAGCTGTGTTTTTTTTCTTGGGTGTGAATTTAACGTAAGTTTTCATTTTCTTGTTTATTGTTCTCGTGGGGAAGGAATGTTTTAAATTAAGGCTTGTTCCCTTCCCATTGCAGTCGTTATACAACGGCCACGAGGGTTTTAAGTAGTTCGAGAAGAGGTGGCTTTAATGGGAATGTTTGCTGGGGGAGATTTCTTCACTTAAAACTCGTTTCTGTTATTTTTAGACACGCTGCAGCCCTATTTGTGAATGGTTTGAGTGGCTCTTAGAAGAGCCGTTTACTTTTTTTTACTGGGTGGTTTTAATAGGAGATACAATCCCAGCGAGGAAAGAGGGCACAGTCCTACTTGGAGCTAGTGTATTTGGTGACCGCCTTGGTGCCCTCGGACACGGCGTGTTTGGCAAGTTCCCCAGGCAGCAGCAGGCGGACGGCGCTCTGGATCTCCCGGGAGGACAGGGTCTGTCGCCGGGTGTAGTGAACCAAGCGGGAGGCCTCGGCGGCCAGACGCTCGAAGATATCACCCACGAACGAGTTTATGACATTCATGGCCTTGGAGGAGATGCCGGTGTCTGGGTGGACCTGCTTCAACACTTTGTAGATGTAGAGGCTGTAGCTCTCCCGGCGGCGGTTCCGGCGGTGCCTCCGGTCGCCCGCTGGCCCCCGGCGGGACATCTTCATCGCCGTCTTCTTCGAGCCCTTCTTGGATACGGCTCCCTTGGCGGCGCCGGCTGCCCCCACCGAAGAGGAAGCGGAGACGGCGGCCAACGAAGTGGCTGAGGAGGAGGCGGCGGCGGACGATGAGGTGGAGGAGGCGGTGGTAGGCATGACGACCTCAGGGGGGTGTTTAAGGTGGTGTTCCCCTCACTGAGGATAAAGCCCCAGCACGTGATCGCAGCCCAGTGGCCTCAGCCAGAAGGTTAAGAGCGACACTTGGCCTGAGCCGGATAGGCCGAGAAGCGATCGGGCTCCTTCAAGCCAGGGCGAGAAGGACAGAGACGACACCGCCGGCGCGGGTCAACCCTGATATTCTCAGCTCCATGCAAATGAAGGATAGGAAATCCTCAATTCCCATTGAGTATCCTGCGTCCAATTCGCACAAATCACGGCCAGGGACCGTATGAGGGGCTGCAACTTTCCATGTGTAACAATTAAACCGGGGTCAGCGGTTGGATGGGGCAATCGGTGCTGAAGAGTCGCTGGATGTTTTTCCTCATGGGAGCGACTCAGGACCGGAGACAGTACCAGTTTCAGACTGAGGGTGAAGAGGAGTTTCTTCTTTCAGAGGGTTGTGAGTCCTTGGACCTCCTTGCCTTAGAGAGCTGTGGGGGCAAAGTCCTCGTGTACATTTAAGGCTGAGACAGGTTCTTGATCAGTCGAGGTTTTAAGGGAAAGGGTAGGAAAGTGGACACGGGGAATGTCGGATCAGCCATGATCCTATTGAATTGCAGAGCAGGCTCGAGGGGCCGAATGGCCTGTACATATTTCTTATGGATCAGAAGCATTAACTCTGTTCTCTCCTCACAGATGCTTCTAGACCAGCAGAGTTTCTCCAGCATTTTCTGTTTTTGATTTTGTTGTTTTATTTTATTCTTAGCTCGTTGCCACATGTTCTCCAATGTGCTGATCTTGAAGACGTTCTGCTCCTCTCTTGGACAAGATGTTCATTCTAACGTTTCTTCTTGTCCACCATCACTTCCTTCATTTCCACTCCCGGTGTTCAGCAAAGTATTCGTCTAAAATCTTGCTTCCACAGCCAAATGTCATTTCCTCAGTTCTGAAGAAGGGACACCGGACCTGAAATGTTAAACTCCAGTTTTCTCCTCACGGGTGCCACGATGGTGAGTTTCTTCAGAAATTTCTGTTTTAGTTACAATGAGGAGCTGGGAAGAAACAAGTTATCTTCATTTAAATTATCTTAATCTGCCTAAATCAGATCACTCATTCCACTTGCTTCCCATTTATTCATTAATTACTCCCCCCAACCCCCCATTCCCCCGTTAAAAGAAGCAATCTTTCCAGTCATGAGCCTCAGCCACACCCAGGAGCAGGGGACACGATAACTCACTAGGATATTCTCAAACCCGCTTCTACGTGCAAACGGTTGGAAAGTTGAAAAATGCTGAATACTTCACTGCTGACATAATTCATTGCTTGATTTCAAACTCATAAAATTGGAAAGGACCAGATGACATCATAATATTGGAAATGATTCCCATGCATAATTATGGGAGTCTGGGATATTTATATGGCTGCTCTATTTCTGCGAAGTAGTGATTTAGGATTTACCAATTTCAGTTATGAAGATTGATTGGAGAAGTTAAGTTTAGACTCCTTGGACAGAAGAAGTCTATGAGGAAATCTGACAGGAGCGTTCAAAATCATGAAATGTTCAACAAAGTGAGGAAAGGAATAATCTGTCTATACTCATAAAAGGATCAAGAAGCCCATTAGGGTCAAAAGAATAACCAGGAAAAGACTAAGGCTCCAAAGGGTCCAAAGTGGAAATTTGGATGTAAACCAAGAGACAACCAGGGTTGTGCATCGCATCAGATACTTCGCATCTGAATTCAATATAGAGAAGGACAATGTAGCTCTAGAAATCAGGGACAGCATTCGTGATATACTTGAGCAAATTAACTCTGAGAAAGAAGTTTTAGCTTGAAAGTGGATTAACCCCAAGAACTAGATGAAATGTATCTCAGGCTGCTGTGGGAACAAGAGAAGAAATTGCCGTGGATCTGATATTAATCTTCAAATCCTTTCTGGCCACACAAGAGACGCCAAAGAACATGGACGACAGCAAATAAGAAATGTGATAGGGATTAGCCAGGAAACTACAGACCATTGAGTCTAACATCTGTGGTAGCGGAACTTGCAAAAAAAAAACTGTCACTGAGTGACAGAATTAATCTCCACCCTGAAAGACAAGGATTACTCAGGGGCAGCCAGCATGGCTTTGACAGGGAAGACCGTGTCTACAAATTTTATTGATATTTTCAAGGACGGAAATGGTTGTGTAGATGACGATAGTATAGCTGATGGGATCCAGTAAGGCTTTTGACAAAATCTTGCATGGCAGACTGGTTAAGAAGTTAAGAACCCACGGGATTCAGGCAATTTGGTGAATTGAGTTCAAGTTTAGTTCCAAAAAACAGAAGGTGATAGTTGAAGGGTATTTTTGCGACTGGAGGCCTGTGTCCACTGGTGTACCATTGGGCTTGGCGAGGGATCTTTTGCTGTTAGTTGCATACGTTAAGAATCTAGACCTGACCAGAGGAGATATGAGCTGTAAATTCACAGATAAGGTGAACATTTCTGGTGTCGTAAACAGCAAGGAGAGAAGCCTTAGAGTGCAGGACGACGTAGAGAGGGAACAGGGGTAAATGGGATTAGAATTAGAAAAGTTTTTGATGCTTAGTCCGGGCACTACGGGCCGAAGGGCTCCTTTCCATGCTGTAATAAAACTGACTAAACTGACTCATTCTTCTGAGGCTGTAGGTTGAGAATAATTGAGAAAAGAAGCAAAGCCGACGGAGGAACAAAAATAGTCACACAGTGAGCCTGGAATGCTCTGCCTGAAAGTGGTGAAGACATTCAATTGCAGTTTTAAAAAGTGAGTTGGAATAGTGCGGTGGGAAATATCATTTACTTAAATGTGTGGGATAAAGGGGAGATTACCACTGAGTTGCTTATTCGAAGAACAAGCACAGGTATGATAGGCTGAACGGCCTCTGAACATTTCTATAATTCTCGTTGTATGTAACCCCAATTCACGTAGAAGTCACTTCCCTTATGGGGCCAATTATTAAAGTATTAATTCCGAATGTGGAGGAAACAAAAGGCCAAATTTACATTCTGCCCAGTCTTTGGAAATTTTGGGATGGCGTTGAACTGTACAGGAGATCCTAGACAGCACGCAAACAAAATCTTCGGTCCAGTTCATCCATGTCAACCAGATATCCTAAATTAATCTAGTTCCATTTGTCAGCATTTGACCCATATCCGTCTAAACCCTTCCCATTCGTGTACCTATCTAGATGCCTTTTAAATGTTGTGCTTGTACCAGCCTCCAACATTTACTCTGGGAGCTCGTTCCAGATACGCAACGCCACATTTAATACACAAAATAAAATTAATTTGTCGATAATTCTCTTTTTGAAGGTGTCGTTGGCTCTGAAAAGAGCCTTTTACGGTTGTTTTATGTTAATTCTCTATTTCCTCCACTCTCTCAGCGTTTCCCAGCCACTGCCTCAGGGCCCTCGGCGCCGCTCTCTTCTCCCGTTTGTGTTTGAGCTTCCTGTCCGCCAGGCGGCGGCTCAGCGGCCGGCGACGGCTCCTTCCCCGCTTTCCGAGGCGCCCGGATCCGACCGCCAGGTCTCCGGACCCCGGTTCCCTTGGCCGCCTTCCTCCTGCCGCCAGCGATCCTGCCCTTTTTCCGGCTGCCTGGCGGTGGCTTCTTCCGGGCCGGGCTCCTCTTCCTGCCGCCGCCGCTGGCCGCCTTCCGCTGCCGACCGCGGGGTTTGGAATTAGCGGCGGTGGCGGCCGCTGGCACCGGGCGGTTCTGCCCATCCTCGTGGTGCTGCTGCCGGTTGATCTTGAAGGAGCCCGAGGCCCCGGCGCCCGCCGTCCGCAGCAACGAGCCGGCGGACACCAGGCTCCGCACCGCCTGGTTCACCCGTGAATTGATCCGCGGCACGTCGTAGCCGGCGGCCGACAGCGCCTTCTTGACCCCAGCCAGCGACAGACCGCGGCGCTCCTGGGAAGACGCCACCGCCTCCAGGATGTGCCCGGCCATGGTGGGCGCTCCCACACCCGCGGCTGCCACTTGCCGCACTTTGGGCGGGCTCCTCCGCCGCAGCCCCTTTCTGCCCCGGGAAGAGCCTTGGATCAGGTCGCCCGAAGCCATTTCGGTGGCTGACAACGCCGGGCGGCACCTTGCCCTCACCCTCCCCCCTGCCCCTCCAGTGTCCGCCTCCGATTCCGCGGCGACCGAAATGAAGGAATGGGCGGTGGCTCCGGAGCCTTTTCAATCCTTAAGGCGGACGTGAAAGAGGCGAGTCCTCGGCCCCGACACGTGCTCTCAGGGCGGTCGGGGTTTTGTGCAGCGTTCTCCATGCCTGCCAGTCGCTGCAAAATCAAAATGAAGCGCAAGCATTTTTTTTAAACCACCCGTTTAAACCACAAGGTCTTCAAAGCTCCTATTCCACGGTGTGTGCAAACCTAATTTGGTCGGATCTCCAATCGTTCTCTGCCTGGGTGCCACCAATGCAAACTTAATCTTCAATTCCTCTCGACGCAAAGCTCCCTACAAATGGATCAAAATAAATAAATAAATGTCTTGTGTTCTTGCGTCGCCTTCCACGAAGTTTACTAAGCATTCTTTGTTTTGAAATATGCCCACTGCTGGCTTGCCCTAGGCAGTTTGTCCACTTGAAATTCGCACATACAGCAAATAAATAGTCACCAGATATTCTGTTTTTCTTCACTTCGGTAGTGGTTAATGAGAAATTACTGTGGGCCCAGAACACGTTAGTGCCAAGGATTTCTGTTTTTATGCCTGTTTGAGAGGGTACCCAAAACTGGACCCAGTTTTGGCGTTTCATTTAAAAAAGACAGTACTTCTGAAAGCGCTGCACTCCTAAAATGCAAATGACTACAAATTCAAAAGTACCTCTTTTGACTGTATACTACTTTGAGAAGCCATGAAGCCGTCAAATAGACTATATAAAATTCAAGCTAATGTTTTGTCTAGATGAGTCTTCATCGGAGCTGAAGACTCATTAAGACTTGAAACTTGAGCTTGCTTTCTCTCTATGAATGCTGCCTGACGTGTTGTTCTCTCCAACACTTTTTGTTTTCAGCACAGATTCTAGCATCTGCCATAATTTGCTCCTATATAAAATCCAAGTCTTTTTTGAAAAATTGATGAAGCAACAGGTTATTTAGAGTCATAGAGTCATACAACATGGAAACGGCCTTTTGGTCCAACTAGTCCACACCGACCATGGTTCCAAACCCAATTTGTCCCACTTGCCTGTATTTGGCCCATATCCCTCCAAACATTTCTTATTCATGTACTTATCTAAACGCCTTTTAAACATTGTAACTGTACTTGATTCACCACGACCTCTGGCAGTTCATTCCAAGTACGAACCACACTCTTTAATTTTTTTTCTCCTCTCGCTTTAAAAATATTCCCCTTGTTTTCAATAGTGTTGTGGAACTGGAGTCACCGGTCAGCCAGACAAGGTTAGGATGGCATTTTCCTTCCCCAGAAAACATTAGGGAACGAGATGGTGATTAATAACTATTGACAATGGTTATGTGATCCCATTAGTATAACCTAATATTTCTGATTTTTATGTAGGACTGATTTCCCCATCTGTAGTGTTGGGATCTGAATCCATGCCTGCAGAAAATTAGTCAGCAGCATGTCGTAAAGTCTGTGACAACCAATTTTCAACATTCCTGAGGAAGAGGCATAATAGATTGGAAATGTTAACTCAATTTCTCTCTCCATGGATTGAGTTGAGTTTCTCCAGCTGTTTCTGTTTTTGTTTCAAATAATTGCCAAACCCTCCGGTGAGTCTTGCCCCCTCCATGATGGGAAAATACTACATTAAGTTCAATGGAACTAGCATGGTTGTTTTTTTCTTGAAATGGGCAGCCAACCCAAAACACCCATTTTACCTCTGCAGTAATGAGGTGAGTATATGAGGTACCTTCTTCTCTGCCAGGGCTATTGCTCACCCCCACCTCCTCCTCTGCTGAAACTCTCTTGAGTGGTCTCCATCATGGCACCAGCTCTTCATCACAAAACAGTCCGAAAGTAGAGTGTCGATTTCTAAATGCTGGACAAGCTTCCCAATTCCCAATTTTTTCATAAAAGGGAATGCAAGAGCTGACCATTAACTTCAGAAGCATACCAAAAGAATTCGGAGACAGTTACTGAGAAGTCAATTCTAAAATATGAATGCTACATCCGTATGATTTTCCAGTCTAATTAGAAAAACACAGTATTGCAAATCAAAGTTTATTAGGGGGGAATGGAGGCATGATGGTAATGTCACTGGACTAGTAATCCAGATCTTCAAGCTAATGTTCTGGGACATGGGCTAGAATCCCACCAGGGCAGATTGTGAAACTTAAATCTAATATTAATCTGGCGTAAAATGCGTCTGGAATAATCTGGAATAAAAATTAATGGCAGACAAATAACCATTAGCAATTGCACTAAAAAATGTGAGCTCACTAACGTCCTTTAAGGAATGAGATCTGCCATCCTCATCTGGTCTAGCTCACATGTGATTCCAGACACGTAGTAATGTGATTAACTCTTAACTGAGCTCTATGCAACTAGGATTAGACAATAAATACCAAGCCCAGACAGCAAGGCCAATATCCCATAAATAAATTTTAAAAACTCATCATGTGAAAATCCAGTGGAGAAGGAAAGGTTTATATCAGGGATGATTCTTAGTAGTTTTTATTTGCATGTTAGCAAGTGGATCTGTTGCGTGCTCTTTCTGATGCTATGCTTGCTGGGGATCTGCAGTGACCCTTGGCTTTCTGAAATCCCACGAACTACTTTTCAAAAGAGAGTTTTCAAAATTTTGTTTCAAGTGGGATGTTGCTGACATTTCAAGGGCAGCTGTGGTGGATTTTCAGATATGAAAATCTGTTTAGGAAAAGGTTTAGGAAAAGAACCCGGAGAGAGACAGAGAGAGAGAGAGAGAGAGAAAGAGGGAGAGGGATAAAGAGAAGACTAGGGGTCATGAGTTCAAAGTGAGGGAGGAAAATTTATGGGAGATATGCATGGAAAGTTTTTTACGCAGAGGATGGTGGGTGCCTGGAACACATTGCCAGCGGAGGTGGTAGATGCAGACATGTTAATGTCTTTTAAGATGTATCTGACAAGTACATGGATGGGCAAGGAGCAAAGGGATACAGACCCTTAGAAAATAGACGACAGGTTTAGACAGAGGATCTCGATCAACGCAGGCTTGGAGGGTCGAAGGGCCTGTTCCTGTGCTGAGATTTTCTTTGTTCTTTGTTCTTTGTTCTAAGACTCTGCCCACCCACAGCTATTGCTACATCAGCAGCCTTCTGGCAATCTTGAAAGGCTTTGCCCTTCAGCTGGCCTCGTGTGAGGGGTCTCCTGGCTTGGATTGGCTCAGGTTTGAGACATACTTCAAAGTGTATATCTTTCCATTTCACCATCACTGCATCACTTGAGAAAACCCAAGTAGGATCAGAGCCATTGAGTCATGCTGTTTTGAAGGAAGCCCTTCAGTTCTGTGTGTCCATGCTAGTCATCAGGCACCTATCCATTCTAATCCCATTTTCCAGCAAATGGCATCTACACTTGTATGTTACGGTGCTTCAAGTGATCATCTAACTCCTAGGTCTACTATTATTTCAGGCAGAGAGTTTCTTCTACACACCACAAGGTGAAACGATTTGTCCCTTAAATCCCCTCTCAACGACCTGCCCTTTATCTTATGTCAATGCTACCCCTGGTTATTGACCCCTCTACGAAGGTGGAAATGTTTTTCCTATTTATGACCCTCATAAATTTTGTACATTCCAACTGAAATGTATCTCGTCAATTCTGACTTGGAAGTACATCTCCGTTCCTTCAGCTTCACTGGGTCAAAATCCTAGGACACCATCCCTAATTGCACGTTGGGTGCCCCTGCACCTAATATACTGCATTTCTTCAAGATGAGCAGCTCAACATCACCTTCTTCAGGGCAATTAAGGATGTGTTACAAATATTGGCACAAACACCGACTATGCAGCTCATGAATGAACACAAAGACAAACATAGACATGGAGATGATTGCTGAATTGTTTGCAGGAAGGTCCAAAGTGTACATCTGGAAGGTTTCAAAATATAAAACAAGAAGAACTTCATTGACCACAGTTTGAGGAGACAAATCTGTGTCCACAACAAGCAAATAGTGAGCTGAATGGTCGGACCATTTATCTGTCAATTTTCATTGATGCTGTACCACTTTCTGAGTGTAGTTTAGATAAGGAAAATACTTAACTTCAAATCAAACAAATTGAACCGAATTTGAATTGGCAGTTAAAGGTGGGTTAAAAAAATCAAATTATCAATGAATTTACGAATGTTAGTTAAAACTTCATCCTGCAGGGACATAATACACCCTAGCCTACTTCCTAACAGTATATTGTAGCATTTGCTGTTTCCTGATTCAGATTTCACAGCATTTTGGAGTGTGTGTCAGAAATTGAGAAAGTTCTGAAGAAGAGTCCAGACCCGAAACGTCAGCCTTCCTGCTCCTCTGATGTTGCCTGTCCTGCTGTGTTCATCCAGCTCCACACCTAGTTATCTCTGTGTCTGTTCTTTGGCCAGCACGTATATTTATGCCACTTTGTGTGCTTGTGTGCGTGTGAGTCCATGTATGTGTGTCTCAGTCTATGTGTATCTATATGTTTATGTCATGTGTCTGTGTAGTGTGCATCTGTTTGTGTGGGTGTTTGTGTCTGTGCGTATGTATGTGTCTGTGTGCATCTATACGTGAATATATGCTTGCATGTGTCTTTGCACATGCGTATGTTTGTGTCAGTGTGCATGCGTGTTCATCTTTGCGCATGTATATATATTTGTCTCGGGTCTGAGTATCTGCGTCTGTGTCGCTGTGTCTATGTGTCTGTTTATGTCTGTGTGTGACTGTGTCTATTTGTGTCTGTTTGTATGTGTCGCTGTCTCTATGTGTCTGCTTGTGTTTCAGTGTGTCTGTGTTTAAGTGAACGTGAATTTGCGTCTGTATATTTCTGTGTGCGTTTGTAACTGAATGTTAAAAACAAGAACCGAAATTGCTGGAAAAGCTCAGCAGGTTTGGCAGCATCTGTGGAGAGGAATCAAGAGTTAACGTTTCGGGTCGAATGACCCATCCCCAGAGCTTTTCCAACAATTTCTGTTTCTGTTTCTGATTTACAGCATCTGCAGTTCTTTCGGTTGGGAACTAAATGTTTCTGGACGTATTTGTGTGCATTCGTGTCTGTGTAGGTCTGCGCCATTCTCTCCCCGGTCGCGGTACAATACTGTTCACTGTTGAGGAACCTCCCTGAACGAAGTAGCAATTCCGGTGACCCCGGGCTCGGCCCATCGACTCGTCCTCAACCAGGTCCGCGGGCACCACATAAAAACCCGGTGGCTGCATTCTTTTACCTCACTGCAGGCTGGGGTTTTCAGTGAATGGGTTGGGGGTGTGGACACACAGACAAAGCGCAGAAAGATTTAACCTTGGTGGCTTCTCAAACAGCGTGATGACTGGCCGGGGAAAAGGGGGCAAAGGTTTGGGCAAAGGGGGAGCAAAGCGGCACCGCAAGGTACTCAGGGATAACATCCAGGGCATCACCAAGCCGGCCATCCGGCGCCTGGCCCGGCGGGGCGGCGTCAAGCGCATCTCCGGCCTTATCTACGAGGAAACCCGGGGAGTGCTCAAGGTTTTCCTGGAGAACATCATCAGGGACTCGGTGACCTACACGGAACACGCCAAGCGCCGCACGGTGACCGCCCTGGACGTGGTCTACGCCCTGAAGAGACAGGGGCGGACCCTGTACGGATTCGGAGGATAGAAAAAACGTTTTATTTTTTAAAAACAAGCCCCTTGATGCACCCAGAATTGTATTCATCTAAACCACGTTTTTATTTCATTCTACTTTAACGAAACAACACAATAGAAACCAAAGGCTCTTTTAAGAGCCAGCCAATTGCATCAGAAAGGGCTGTGACTGAGAAGTTTTGCAATTTGCACTGTTACTGATCAAAGACACGTCCGAGAAAAGAACTATGTGGAGAAATAAGACAAAGTGCATGAGGCGAGTCAGAAATGACCTGGAAACTTTATAGCATTTTACTGCTTTTATTTGATTCGGATTTGATTTCAGTTTTTGGACTATTTCCTTAGGGCACGGATAGTGGCATTTCAGCTCATCATGTCCGAATGGGAGTGTGCTGGGGGGTGTTGAAAACAAATGCTGGAGATTCATGGAGAGACAGCAAGCTAACTTTTCGACTCTAGGTGACTTCATGAGAACTGAAGTGAAAAATCATCCGGACTCGAAATGTTAGCTGGCTCTCTCTCCATGGATGCTGCCTGACCTGCTGTGGTCTCCAGCTTTTTGCTACTTTCAGACAGATTCCAGGATCTGCAGCAATTTGCTCCAGGGGAGAGCTGAACAGAGGGACTGAGGGGTTCAGGTTCGTAGGTCCTTGAAAGTGAAGTCGCAGGTAAGACAGGACTGTGAAGAAGGCTTTTTATACACTTGCCTTTATTGGTCAGTGAATATTGAGTTTAGGAGTTCCGGCTGTACAGGATATTGGTGAGGCCTCTATTGGAAAACTATTTGCAATTCTGGTCTCGCTGCTATAGGAAGGATGTTGTGACACTTGAAAGGGTTCAGAAAAGATTTACAAGGATGTTGCTAGGGTTTGAGGGTTTGAGCTACAGGGAGAGGCAGAATAGGCTGGCGATATTTTCCCTGGAGTGTCAGAGGTTGAGAGATCTAGAGGTTTATAAAATCAGAGGGACATGAATAGGATGAATAGCCAAGGTCTTTTCTCCAGGGTAGTGGAGTCCAAAACTAGAGGGGCGTATGTTTAAGGTGAGAGGGGAAAGATTTAAAAGGAATGTAAGGGGCAACAGGGTGGCACGGTGGCTCAGCGGTTAGCACTGCTGCTCACAGCACCAGGGACCTGGGTTTGATTCCACCCTCGGGTAACTGTCTGCGTGAAGTTTGCACATTCTCCCCGTGTCTGCGTGGGTTTCCTCCGGGTGCTCCAGTTTCCTTCCACAGTCCAAAGATGTGCAGGTTAGATGGATTGGCCATGCTAAATTGCCTGTAGTGTCCAGGGATGTGTAGATTAAGTGGGTTGTCGGGGGATGAGTCTGGGTGGGATGCTCCGAGGTTCGGTGTGGACTTGTTGGGCCGAAGGGCCTGTTTCCCCACTGTAGGGATTGTATCTTCTAACTTTTTCGTACAGGGAGTGGTGCGTGTATGGAATGAGCTGCCAGAGGAAGTGATGGAGGCTGGTACAGTTACAACATCTAAAAGGCATCTGGATGGGTACACGAAGAGGAAGGGTTTAGAGAGATATGGGCCAAATGCTGGTAAATGGGTCTAGATTAATTTAGGATATCTGTTCGGCATGAATGTGTTGGACTGAAGGGTCTGTTTCTGTACAGCTCTCTGGCTCTATGTCGGCGCCGATCATCAAACATCATTTCCAGCACCTGCCTCGTAGCCTTGCATAGTATGGCATTTCACGTGCTCTACCACTCCTTCAAGCAGCGAGTTCCGAATACCCATTACCCTCTGGGTGAAAACATCCTTTCCACAAATCCCCTCAAACCCCTCTGCTCCTTATCTCACATCCAAGACCCCTGGCTATTAACCCCTCTACTGAAGGGTATGTTTTTCCCTACTTACCCTACCTGTGTCCCTGCACACCTCAATCAAATCCTCAAAGGCCTTCGCTACCTCCAGAAAAAGAAACAACCCAAGCCTATCCATTCTGTCTCCATAACTGAACCTCTCTAGCCCAGGGTAATATCCTGCTAAATCTCCCTCTGATCCCTCCCCAGTGCTATCAATCCAACCTATGTTATGGATTTGAGAACTACACACAATACTCCAGGTGTGGCATAATTAATATTTGTTGTTAACTAAATAATGAACTAGGGTCCATCAGTACAGGTAGATCAAACAGCTCCATTATAATCTCCTTGCTGTAGTATTCAGTGTCTTGATTAATACAATGAATGGATGAATAGACTTAAAGGGCTAAATGGCTTATTCCTGTTTCTATTTTCTACATTTCTAAGCATCCCATATGACTTTTTGCAGTGAGGGCAGTTGCTTCCCTTAAACTTTGAGAGGAGAAGTGTCTATAAATGGAGGTTTTTGCTGCCTTAAACAGGAAGGTGAGCAGGATCAGGTATTCAGAGAGGATTTTGAGACAAGCAACAAGTGAGGTGGGGGTAAACTTTTCATTACCAGAGCACCTTCTCGCAGGCCCAACTTGGAGGAGTTTTCGGAAACTTGCCAGGGATTTGGAATCTCGTTTTCGGTGTGTGCAGAATGGGAAGGAATGGGTTTGAGGTCAGGGAGAACCTGATGGCGATGCAGTGGGCTGTGCTGAGAGTTCTCTCTGAGGAAATTTATCAGTCAAATACAAGGAAAGCGGAAATTAAACACTCAATTTAAAAGGATTGTGGGAATTAAACACATAAATACAAGGTAGGTGGAAATTAAACTCCAAAAAGCAAAGTCTGGAGAAGTTAAGCATTCAAATACAAAGACTATAGAAATTAGTCACTCAATAAAACGCTGCCGAAATCAAGCACTCAGATAAAAGATCTGTGGGAATTAAACATTTAATGGGAAGTGATATATTCCACTGTCTCTCCATAGCCGCTGCCAGAACTGCTACATCTATCCAGCCATCATTTTATGTTCCAATTATCTGTCTGTTTATCCATCTGCGTTTATCTATCTATCTATCTATCCATCCATCCCTCCTACCCCAGATTGTTTATGCCATGTGTGGTTTTTATCTCTATCTTTAGTCAAGGTGGGGACTTTATTTTTTTCTCTGATGGACAGGAGGGAAGTTAGTCTATCCCAGAGTGAGCTGGTCTCTAGGAGCCCAGTTTTGCGGGCCACTTCCAACAACAACAATAACCAGAGTTTACAAAACATTGAGGTTGGAGGAATGAAATCTGACATTTGAAATTTTACAGAAGCCAGTACTGAGGTAACAAGACATAGTGAGATAGTAGTAGGAACTGCTGATGCTGGAGTCTGAGATAACAAGGTGTAGAGCTGGATGAACACAGCAGGCCAAGCAGCATCAGAGGAGCAAGAAAGCTGACGTTTCAGGTCTGGTCCCTTCTTCAGAAATTCCCATTTCCAGCACACTTTGTTATCATAGGATATAATGAGTGAGTTAAAAGTAGGAAGGAGAAAGATTTAGAGAAGAACTGATTCTGTTAAAATCACGGTGGCCTTGTCCACCCCCATTTCAGACAGAACCAAGAAGAGTCTCTTTCTTTCTCTCTACAGACGTGGCCAGATCTGCTGAGTTTCTCCACCAATTTCTGTGGTTTATGCCATTTTCTTAAAGTCAATTCTTCAGCATCTGGTAGTACTTTGCATTTGTTTTAGCGATAAATTCCCGAAGCTGCTGGGGTGAGGAATTGAACCGAAGTCCAAATCAGATCCTAGTCCAGGAACCCGTCTGAATATCTCCCTTCCCAGACCCTGGACCTGTCTGAATATCTCCCTCCCAAACTCTCTCCTGTCTGAATGTCTCCCTCCCCAAACTCCAGACTAGGATCCTGCCTGAAGGTCTCCTCACCAAACTCCAGTCTAGGATTCGTCTGACTGTCTCCCTCCTCAAACTCCAAACTAGGATCCCGCCTGAATATCTCCCTTCCAAACTCTGGCCTTTCTGACTGTCTCCCTCCCCAAACCCCAGACTGGGACCCTGTCTGAATGTCTCCTTCCCCAGACCCTGTGCCTCTCCGAATATCTCCCCACCCCAAACTCTGGCCTGTCTGAAAGTCATCCTCTCCAACTCCAGACCAGGAGACCGTTTGAATGACTCCCTACCCAGACCCTTCACCATTTTCATGTAGCAGTTTGACTATGAGGTCGTTGGCTGTGGTGGCGGGGGCGGGGGGGGGGGGGTTATGTGGCCCCGCCCCATGTCCCTGATTGGCCAAATCGCACACATTGCATGACCTCACAATAGCATTTTGTCGAATAGACCAATCGGAACGTGGCACTCTGGGATCCCTCATTTGCATACCGTCAGCAGTTAAATAGGACACCGGGCTGGTGGGACCGGGGGAAAGGGAGGTGGCGAGGGGAGAGATCGGCCGCTCCGTCCATCGGACAGCGGCTAGCCCTCGGGTGTTGGCGCGCTTCTCGATCGACCGATCAATCAGTCAATCAGGCAGATAAGCTAAAGGCCAATCGTTGAGGCCGAAATGGCCCCCCGGCAAACCGGGGGCGGGGGTTACCGGGGAGAGAAGGGGCGTAAGGACCAGCGCCGGGCGAGCTACCGCCTGTACATCCGCCGGGTGCTGAAGCAGATCCACCCGGAGCGGACCATCTCGGGCCCAGCCGCCGCGGTGCTCGACTCGATCGTGGGCGACCTCTTCGAGTGCCTGGCGTGCGAGGCCTCCCGCCTGGTCCGCTACAGCAAGAGGCAGACCCTGTCCTTCCGGGAGATCCAGACCGCCGTCGGCCTGCTGCTGCCCGGGGATCTGGCCAGACACGCCGTGTCCGAGGGCACCAAGGCGGTCAGCAAGTGCACCGACTGCCAGTGAAGGAGAGGCACAGGCACAGGCACCGGAAAAGGTTCGGAGCTCAGTCTCGACTCGGAAGAAGAAGGGCGGCAAAAATAGGAAAAAAGAAATTAGAAAGTGATGATGGATTTTGTTTTTAAATGTAGAGCCTCTTTGGGCGATATCCCGAGTCCCGCTCTCTTTGCTTGTCTTGTATGTTCCTTGTTTTCGCGTCTGTGATTGTACAACTTGTCCAAAAGGGGCTTGTCCGATCGGGGATGGAAACGTGATCCACTGCATTCCCCC
>JAHRHZ010000212.1:511514-530612 GCA_024137785.1 Ginglymostoma cirratum | reverse complement strand
CTCCATCCCCGCCTCTTCGACTTGTCTGTCTCCTCTCCACCTATCCTCTCCTCTATCCATCCTCTATCCGCCTCCCCCTCTCTCCCTATTTATTTCAGAACCCTCTTCCCCTCCCCCATTTCTGATGAAGGGTTTAGGCCCGAAACGTCAAGTTTTCCTGCTCCTATGATGCTGCTTGACCTGCTGTGTTCATCCAGCCCCATGCTTGTTGCCTCTGTTCCTGTTTCCTTTTTCAAGGCGACCTCACAGTCTGGCCTGACCTCCAGCACTTATCACGAGAGAGTGGCAGATGGAATTTAATTTAGACAAAAGTGAGGTGTTGGGTTTTGGAAAGGCAGATCAGGGCAGGACGTAATGGTAAGGTCCTGAGGAGTGTTTTCTAATAAAGAGAACTTGGAGTGCAATAAATACTGGCAAAAGGGGCTAAATTAATTTGATACCTGGTCGGCGTGGATGAGTTGAACCAAAAGGTCTGTTTCCGTGCTGTACATCTCTATGACTCTTTGTTTACAATGCAGGCATGTCTCCTGGCTGTCCTCCAGCTGTGACTCTCACAGCACACGAGCATAAATTGGCAGAGCAGCCCACTAATATGTACAAACCATGAGTTGTAGTTGGATTTTAAACCTTTTTCTTGTATATTCCTGTAAAATTACAAATATGCAGATTTGAGCGTAAGCCACAGGAAATGGCTACAGAGAGAATGAAGGGCTGACTGTGCCATTCAACAGAAAATTGCAGGCGCTCACACCTAAATTTTTTGAATTACATTTGTCCCCTTGAAAGTCCCTCGGCTCCTTCGGGTGCAATATTTTATGATTCCTCCCAGACCTTCGCCACAAGGTCTCTGAATTTACATCAGCAGTTATATTTTGGATGTACGTCCTCTCTTAAAAACCCATGTTGCAATTAAATTTCCAATATGTTCGTTAGTAATTCAGGTTTATGATCCATTTTTATGGCAACAGGGAGTGCAGCTGGAGAAGTTCCTCAGTGTTGTTCCATAGCTTTTTTTTTCCCTCCGGACCACTGAACGTGGCTGGGGTTCGGCTGCAGAGATTGTCAACCTGAGTTCTGAAGCGAACAGTTCCTACTCTGTGAGATTTAAGGCTGAAATTGACTCTCAAAAACCTCTAACCTTGTAGGGATATATGCCTGGCCCATGGAGTTTGAAGATCCATCTCTTGACAATTCATATTCTGGATCAGCGACTGATGACACAGGTTCACAATTAAGTGCCGATTTTGCTGAGTCGGGCTCAGGCTTTGACAATGAGAATGCAGAAGATAATCCAGGACCCAGGCAACCGGCTCCCAACAAGATACCGGCATTCATTGTCTATCCTGTGGCCTCACTTATTTGTGGGAAGCTCTTGGCTCTCCTGGGAATTGTGATGTTCTATCGAAGGGCGTGACTGGTCAATAGAGGACTTAACCGTTCACTGATTTTCGTTCCACTTGGCCATAAATCGTAGAGTATTGGAATGATACCGCAGGCATTGTAGGCCATTTAATCCTTTGTATCGCTGCTAGCCAGTTGGAAATGTCTCAGCTGAATGTCAGCTCCTCCTGCTCTTTCTTCATGACCCTTATGTTTGTTTTTTCTCTTTCTCCTTCCTTTTGAATTCTTTTTCTGAAAGCTAGTGTCAAGTTGGCTTGAAGTGGTTAAATGGATCCAGTTTGAAGTTGAGAAGAGTCTATTTGTTTACAGAATGCAGCTTCACTGCTTGCCTCCTATCTAACAACACCACGTCTCTCTTTACACTGTGGTTTTCACATAACCCATGTTGCCTATGGGGAGGTGCTGACTAATGGTATTATCGCTAGACTATTAATGCAGAGGCCCAGGTAATGTTCCAGGAACCTGGCTTCACATCCGCTGTGGAATTTGAAATCAACAATAATCTGGAAATAGGTGTCTAATGATGACCATGAAACCATTTCTAATTGTCAGGGGAAAAACCCATCTGGTTCACTCGTGTCCCTTAGGGAAGGAAACTTTACCTGGTCTGGCCTACACGTGACTCCAGACCCACAGCAATGTAGTTGACTCTTATCTGCCCTCTGGGCAATTAGTTTTGTGCAATAGGCCCATATTCCATGAATGAATTTTAAGAGAAAAAACGGATTCAACTAACTTACTCCTAATGAACAAGTTAACCTTAGCTATTTTCCCTGGAACATCAGAGGCTGAGGGGGGTGACCTTATAAAGGCTTATAAAAACATGAGGGGCATGGATAGGGTGAATAACCAAGGTCTTTACCCCAGGACAGGGGAGTCCAAAACCAGAGGCCATAGGTTTAAGGTGAGAGGGGAAAGCTTTAAAAGGGACCTAAGGGGCAACTTTTTCACACAGAGGGTGGTGTGTGTACGGAATGAGCTGCCAGAGGAAGCGGTGGAGGCTGGTACAATTACAACATTTAAAAGGCATCTGGATGGGTACATGTATAGGAAGGGTTAAGAGGGATATGGGCCAAATGGGACGAGATTCATTTAGGATATCTGGTCAGTATAGACAAGATGGACCGAAGGGTGACCCTATAACTTGATAACAAGCCCATTAAAGGACAAAACCCCAAATGAAATGTAGAAGTGCAGACTGAAATTTGGTTTTGTTGGGTGACTCCGTACTTGAGCTCCTGCAGTATCTAGTGGTCATGGACAATCCAAACTGTACCCCTGTATACACCACACACTGCTTCTCCAGGATCACCCAGAAGTGGATAGAAGAGAGAGATGGGCAGTAAGGTAAAACTGATCCCGCTATAGGGTCCTGCTAGTGATCACCTTGGTCCGCCCCACTGTCCCACTGTCTCTCTTTGTACTACATTGATTGAACCAAACTGCACTCAACAAAATGTGACAATCCCTTAAAGGGGCAGTATAACCAAAGAACTGAAGGGTAGGGATTCAATCATTATAGAATCAGCAGTTTCTCTTTGTACGTGCTCTGAGTACTTAATTAATTAAAGGATATCTTTCCTCCTGGGTATCCTAATCATATAATTAAGGCCACATGATGATCTTCCCCACCCCCAGTTCATTGGAATCGGAAATGCTTGACAGAGGGGGAAATATGCCCTGTAACAACAACCTGTTTTTATATAGCACATTCAGTGCGGTAGGATACTCCCAGGTGCAGCTATCGAAATGAAATCTGACACTTACTCCCCTGCAGGGCGACCAAAAAGCTGAGTGGAAGAAACGTGTTTTCAGGAGCATTTTGAGGAGCAGGGTGGGGAGGGTCAGAGGCGTAGGGAGAGCAGTTTGGAGCTATTAGGGTTCAGGCAGCTGACTGCCTGGCTACCTCTGGTGGAGCAATTTAACCCAGGAGGGATGGTGGGTTGGAGTGGTGCTGAAGAGGGCAAGATTAGAGGGGAGCAGAGAGTTTGGAGACGGGAGCAGATACCTGAGGGTGGAGGGTGGGATCAGGTCACCGAGGGATTTGTAAGCGAGGATGACAAGGCAACAAGAGCAAGAACAGGATGGGGGGTTGGTTCGCTGAGGTTTTGTCTGTGACAGGATGTGGGCAGTGGGTGGCACAGGGAAGACAGCAGGTGGCACAACCAGCCGGGAGTTACATCTCACAGTAACAAAGCCACATTTGAAGACTCGAGCAGCTGATGAGAAGGGCGAATTGGGCAACCTTGCCAGGAAGGTTTGAACGAAAAAGAAATTATTCAGATAGGAGTTGCCACATATTATAACCACTTGACGTCTTAAAGCTTTTGGCACCCAAAGAGGCAACTTAGCAGTAAGAGTGGAAGTGGGAATAGGCAATCTGCATGATTCTGTGTCACACTGCATATCAGACTCATGTATCAATCCTATTTCTATCGCTGGTTCTGTCACATACAACTATAAAGCCGTCCACAACTTCTGTCATGATCTTCTTGTCGATTCTTGACCTGCACAGGGAAGGGGGTCCCCCAGTCAGACTGTTACCTGGGACACGAACATGATCATTGCTTGTTCACAGGAGGAACAGGTCTTTGAGGGCAGTTTGTGCCCCCAAAAGTGCCCCGGATGCCTTTAAAGAGAGAGAGAGGTGGGTGGGCATTGTGGGGAATTATTGTGCTTTATCTCCTCCCTCCAGCTCCATTTCGATTCCCTCCCTTCCTCCTCGTCACTTTTTGCATTTCCCATAATGGGCTTTGCTTGGAAATAGTTGATTAATTGCGTTAGCTGATCACTGGTGGCAGTTTTAGGCAAAACAATAAAGTTTAAGAGAAAGTTCAGGGTGATTTTGGTGGCTGGGAAGTCACTCATGTGATAATGCTTCTGGGTTGAGAAAACATAGACGTGTACCCACAGGCTCAGGGTCAAACTCAATGCTTCTCCTTTGTGGGCTGTGTAGACAGTTGAAACAGAGGAAGCCAAGCTCAGCTGAAGTGTTAAAGCTTCTCCAAACCACAAACCCCGACCGGAAAGTCTGAAGTCAGGAGTCACGTGTCAACTTGAAAAGGCAGCTGAGCTGTTTAAAATTGATCTCCAGGTTGTTTATTCAGACGCTGCATATTGAAACAGGCAGAGAGAAACACAGGACGAAGCCATTCGGCCCCTTGAGCCTGTTCCGCCATTCCATCTGTGGCCTAAATCCACCTACCTGCCTTTGGCCCATATCGGCTTAATATTTTTGTTTAACAACAATTTATCTATCTCAGATTTAAAATTAATAACTGATCCAGCATCCGTTGCCAATAATGGAAGAGAGTTCCAAATCTCTACCACCCTTTGTGTGTGGAAGTGCTTCCTAACATCTCTCCTGAACACTCTGGCCCTAAAACATGGTGATCCATGGTGATCCTCCTTCTATAAAGGGCCAGATAGCTGCTTCTGCATGTTGACCCCTGAAGCACCAGGAAGATCTTCTCTCTGCTTCTGGTTCTCCTGCATCCTCACAAAGTCTACATCTAAAAACCCATTCTGTCCCTTCCAGCTTCCCCAGCCCCATCCTTAACTTCCAGAGGCTGGTGGACCAAGTCTGCACCATTCACTTGTTCAATCAATCACTGAGGGAGGGGCAGTATCAAGTAATCCCCTCCACTGCTTCACAACAAGGCATTTTCCGAACCATCTTGGTGACATCTGTGAATTTCACTACCATGCATTTGCTCTCCCTCACTAAGGTATTGATGTAAGTTACAAAACATTGAAGCCCAGAATCATAATTGCAGACCTCATCCTTCCAATCAGACAAAGGCCTCATTTACACAAACTCTCTGTTTTCCACTAGCCAACCAGTCTTCTATAAGTACTACACCATAAGTTTTCATTTCCTTCAATGACCTTCCATTTCCCAATGTCTTCTGGAAATCTACGGGTTCCCCCCTGTCCAGACACGCTGCTTCAATCCAGCAAACTGGTTAAGCGTGATTTCCCTTTGACACAGCCACGCTGTCTCTTCCCGATGCCCTTCTGTTTGAGCCACAGTAACAAGCCAATCTTAGTACAGCGAGCAGGTTTCCAGCCCAACTGTGAAAACCAGAGTGCCTGGTCAATGTTGTTCAAAACCGACAAGGATGTACACAGGGGTTCAACGGGTGGAGACCGCTCAGCCCCTCGACCTGATTCTGCCATTGAGGTAGACCTTACCTAGCCAAACCTGAACAGCTGGAACGTAGGAGGTTGAGAATGACCTTATAGAAGTTTCTAAGATAACAAGGGGCACAGACAGAGTTAATGGTGGTTGGCTTTTCCCTAGGGTGGGGGATTTCAAGACCAAGGGGCACATTTTTAAGGTGAGTGGAGAGAGATTTTAAAAAGACACAAAGGGCAATTTTTTTTATGCAGAGGGTAGTTCGTGTGTATCATGAACTTCCTGAGGAAGAGGTGGGTGTGGGTACAGTTACACTGTTTAAAAGACATTTGGATGAGTACACGAGTAGGAAAGGTTTGGAGGGAAATGGGCCAGGAGCAGGCAGGTGGGACTAGTTTAGTTTGGGATGATGGTCGGCATGGACTGGTTGGACCGAAGGGTCTGTTTCCATGTTGTGTGGCTCTATGAGTGATTGATGTCCAGATTCAGTTTTAGGGAGAGAGAAGTTTCGATTTTGAACTATCCTGACATCATTGCTGAGAGCTTAGCATTGTTTCAAACTTAGTCTTCCTTGGCTTGGACTCCCTACTCCACACCCCTCTCCTTGAAATAAAACCTTATCTCTTGTCCTTACTCTTAATCACAAAAGGCTGTCCCTAGGAAATGCTAATCTGGTTTCTGTATCATGTCTTTACCCCATTATGATTTATTTATAATTGTGTTACGTGAAATTTTTAACAAATATATTTAACCATCAATAAACATTTTGACCCACTTTGCCGGCAAAAGCAGTGTTCTTTTTTTGCAGGATTCTAGCAAACTGGGGTAGAAGACCGGGGATTTGGAAAAATCCTAAAGAGTCAACACTCTCACGATAGACTGTGCTGGAGAATTCGAGGGGAACATTATTACAAATTATTATTCGAAGGAATTCAAAGGGGATAGTGTAATCCTATATTTCACACACCTCCACAAGGTAAATTTTGAAAGAAAGAAGTACTTCAATCGCCAAATTGATTTGGTTTGATTTATTTATTGTCTCATGTAGCTTGTTACAATGTCATTGAAAAAGAGTGGTATAGTGTCACTGGCACCTCTGTCTCTGGCACCATCTCAAAACACAGAAAAGTAAAACAAAATAGAGTATAAAGGCAGAGAAATGACGAAATAAAGGGAGGGTCCAACTTTACAACTTAACTTCTCGTTAAGTCCTAAATGTTGAACAGAAGCAGGATACTCAGCCCCTTGAGCTAGTTCTGTCGCTGAGGTTGACCATGGTTGATGTGTATCTAATCCCTTCCTTCGCTCTGATAACCTTACCAAACAAAACTTGATCCAGTGAAATATACATTTGTATACTTCAAATGTACTTTATAATCAATTCACCTCCAGAGCTTTGAGCTTGGACAAAGCCAGCAACTTTGGACTGATTACAATCAAGGACAGCGAGAGGCCTGAATTAATAGAGTGCAGGCTTGTGGGGGCTGGAGGAGGTTATAGAAAGCTGAGGGCTATGAAAGGATTTGAAAGCAAGCATGAGAACTTTGCAATTAAGACATTCCTTGACTGGGAGGCAGTCTAGGTCATACGCAACAGGGGATCTGGATTTGCTGTGAGTCAGGACACAGACTTTGGGATGACCTCAAGTCAACTGGGAGGATACTGGAATAGCCACCATGCTTCCAAACTGCTTGTTTGGCTGCGATGCACTTTGGGACGTTCGCTAATGAGGGGTGTCAAACAAATAAACCCTCCCTGTCACCAGCTGAAGCTGAGTTGATTTGGCAGTCTGCATAATGCCATATTGCAGACAGTAGAGGGTGACATTGTGCTGCCTGGAGAAATGAGTTAGGAGCCTGAACATGGCTGTTTGGTGGCCTGACTTCTGCAGTTGAGTGCAAAGCAAAAAAAATACATTTTCACACAGTGAACATCTACCATCAGCATTTCTCTGCCTGCGAGTGCAGTGGAGGCAGGCTAAATTGAAGCAATCTAGAAGGGGCTGGATGATCATTTGGACAGAAATAATGTTTAGGGATAAGGGAGGGGCGGGGGTGCATGACTGGAGATTGCCACGAGGTGACGGTGATCGTTTGAAGGGCCGGTACAAGCACAATGGACCAAAAGGTCTCCTTCTGGGTCATAATATTCTGATTCTCTGGTCATTGCCATCTGAAGCCGTTTTGGACAAAAGTGACAGTTACAGATGAAGCAATATTCTGCAGAGCCGTCACAAAATTGTAAAGATCATAGAATCACTTTTGGAAGGCCATGCCCTCTGTTTCGCATTCCTTGAAAGGACATTTCTCCACTTTTCGATAAAGCTGTATGTTTATTCAGTGTTTTTATCACCGCCACTTTACAAGGAAAACAGTGCAAAATGTGAAAATGTCAACAGTTGCAATCACCACTCTTCCCTCAACTGTAGAGATAGTAGGAACTGCCGATGCCGGAGTCTGAGATAACAAGGTGTGGAGCTGGATGAACACAGCAGGCCAGACAGCATCAGAGGAGCAGGAAAGCTGACGTTTTGGGTTGGGACTCTTCTGCTCCTCTGATGATGCCTCCTGTGTTCCTCCAGCTCCACACTGTGTTATCTCTTCTGTCAACTAGCTGCTTTGTTTCCCAGTTTAAGAATGATCATTAAATTTGCTGATAAACCCTCACCCTGTCATTTTCTCCAGAGTTTCCTTTACCTCTACAAAGCTCCAGGATATTCCTCCTGTTCGAAGAAAATTGCTTTGGAAACAGTTCAGGGAAAGTTCACTTGACTCATCCCTGGGATGAAAGACTTATTCAGAAAGGTTGAACAGGTTGGACCTGTATCTGCGCAATCTTAGAAGTATGAGAGTTGATCTTATTGAATGATATAAACTTCTGAAAGTACTGGTTAAGGTAGACACCCCGGGGAATGTTTCCTGCTGTGGGGGAGACTGAAATAAGGGCACAGTTTAACAATAAGAAGCCTTTTATAAACCAGTAAGGAGTTTTGTTATGTCTCAGAGGACCTTTGGAGTTTGGGATTCTCTTCCCCAGTGGGTTAGTGGAGACTGGCTCTTTTAAATTTATTCAAAGCTGTGTTTGAATAAATGTTTTACAATGAGGGAGTCAAAGGTTATAGGGGACAGTGCAGCTAAGGACACAACCAGCATGGCCAGGATCTTAAATGGAGGAGCAGGCTCGAGGGGCCGAATGGCCTGCTGTCCCCAAGCCCTGTGTTCCAATGACTCTCAACTCCTTTGCCCTGCTCTCTTGACCATTCTATATTTTAATCTGTCTGCCTTTGGCAGCCACTACTGGGGCTTTAAACTGTGAAATTCAATCTCTGAATCCTTACACATTTCTTTTTCTGTCTCTTTCCTCCTCAAAACGGACCTCTTCTGTTGCGTTACATCTCTCGCAGATGTGCTGTCCAGGGGGTTCTGCTGTTCCAGCCACACGAATAGGCTATAACATGATTGATGAACAGGGGAACGCTATTTTTAAAAAGCCGACTTGTGTCAGCAATGACACAATTCGATGAAGTACGCATTGACATCGCAGGCTTTGTCAAAGGAATTTTTTTTTTGATCCTTGCAAATGGTGTAAATGTTCAGAGTAAGTCATAATGATCTCATTTTAAAAAAGATGGTATGTCATAAACCTCAAATATCACACAGAGAACACTGTCTTATTAGGAAAATATGTGAAGTCTTAGTTTGAAGAGTTTACACTGAACACATTAAATGCAGAAAGATGAAGTATAGGCTAAAATAATGAGTGCGATTAAAATATGGGCCTTTGTGTGTAGTTTTTTTTTGCCTAGATTTTGTTACGTTTATTATGTAAGAACTTTTAAACTTGCTCATGTAAATCGTTTGTACCAAAAGTTGTCTGTGTTACAACCTGGTCTTTTCCAGCACTATTTACAAAACAATATTACTCAGGTTTACAATGCATTTTAATCCTACAATTAACTTCAATGCCAATGGGGTACATAGGAACGAAAGGGCAAGATTCCTCTGCTTCACTTATCTGAAAATCTATCCAGAAGTCTGTGCCGATGGAATGTCAGGTCATATCGGCACTGGGCTAGGCTGTGGTGCAGACTGTGTTGAGGGTGAATGGATTTTATTTGGTAAGTGTCAAGGCTAACACAACTGACAGGCATAGCACCGATGCGTATAGGAGAGTGGTTAGGAAGAGTTTTGAGTGATTTTTTTTCTTGGTCTGTCCCTAAGCCTAATTTTCCCTTCGGCCCTATTATTTCTATAGCGCAATTTTCTATAACGCAATGTTGCAACTATCGCATTATAGCAGAGCCCCCTTTAGCGGGTGTGATCGCAATCTCATCGCTGCATCATTTAATGTGACCTAATAGTGTAAAGCTCTCGGTCACCATCTTACTGAGCTCTGTCATCTTGCAGCATGAGCAGCACGGTGGCTCAGTAGTTAGCACTGCTGCCTCACAGCGCCAGGGACCTAAGTTTGATCCCACCCTTGGGCGACTGTCTGTGTGGAGTTTGCGTGGTCTCCCTGTGCCTGTGTGGGTTTCCTCCGGGTGCTCCAGTTTCCTCTTGCAGTCCAAAGATGTGCAGGCTAGGGTGGACTAGCTGTGGAAAATGCAGGGTGACAGGAATAGAGCAGGATGGGATGCTCTTCGGACAGTTGGTCTGGATTTGGTCGGCTAAATGACTTGTTCCAACACGGGAGGGATTCTATGACACTCTGAGGGTAGTGTGCTACAGCACTTCTGAATCGCTTAGCTTGAGCCCGCACAAGTGCCTGAGATTGTTATGTATGCGTACGACTTGCCTGCTGTTGTAATAAGTGTTTGTTGCATGACCCACATCTTGTCCTTATGTTACGGGAACTAACAAAGGTGCCACAAGGAGATAATGGCAGATTAACAGTATGTCATTTCATGGCATCAGTGATGGGGTCTAATAAATGGCCATGTGTCTCAATGTGACCTTATGTGGCTTGATTTCAGACCACATTTGAGTCTTTTAAGTGTTCCAGGATGTTTATTTGCACACTGTTCTCGTTGTCAGAACACTTGAAAAATTTGCACCATTTAATGCAGCAAAAGAAAAGGTCAGAAAAATGTAAAGAATGATCACAAAGTGGATCAGAAATAACAAAAAAAGCAGAAAAGTGCTGGAAATACTAGGCAGGTTAGGCAGCATCCGTGTGGATGAGACAGAGTTAATGTTTCAGGCCTATGACCTTTTGTTGTAAAGTTTTCACCACTTCAGTTATTCCATTTATCCCTCTGTAGCTGCAAATACATTTGTGTTGATAGATTATTCACTCATGGGATATGAATGTTGCTAACATTTATTGCCCTTCCCTAGTTGCCCCTGGAGAAAGTGGGAATGAGTTGCCTCTCTGAACTACAGCAGTCCATGAACTCTCTTCAAAGTGTGCATTTCCGAGTATCTGGCATGGCTCATTTGACTGCACCATTGTTTGAGCAATGAAGGTTTGCGATCAAACTGGAATACTGAGGGATTGCTGGACTGCTGGATGGGCTACCTTTAGGGTGAGGAATTAAACTGAGGCCCTGGCTGATGGGAAAATTTCTGTGGCCACGCTTTCTGGGAAGATCAGTGATGGTGAAAAGTGAAATGTAAATCTGTGTTTGTTCATCGAAACGTCCTTCTGTCCTTTTTTAATGATTGGTTGCTATTTGCAGCTCCATGTTCATTGATGCGTCTCTCTGTCCCAATAATCCGATGTAGCTGTCCTCATGTTACAGCCCACTTTCCGTTTGATATTGTCCTGTTGGAGGAACAGGCAAAAACAGACAAGCGCAGAAACACACACACACACACACACACACACACACACACACACAGACAAATAAAAACGCATACACAGAACATAGAACATAGAACATTAAAGCCCAGTACAGGCCCTTCGGCCCTCGATGTTGCACCGACCTGTGAAACCAATCTGAAGCCCATCTAACCTACACTATTCCGTGATCATCCATATGTTTATCCAACGACCATTTAAATGCCCTTAAAGTTGGCGAGTCTACAACTGCTGCAGGCAAGGCATTCCATGCCCTTACTACTCTCTGAGTAAAGAATCTACCTCTGACATCTGTCCTATATCTATCACCCCTCAATTTAAAGCTATGTCCCCTCGTGCTAGCCATCACCATCCGAGGAAAAAGGCTCTCACAGTCCACCTATCCAATCCTCTGATCATCTTGTATGTCTCTATTAAGTCACCTCTTAACCTTCTTCTCTCTAACGAACACAGCCTCAAGACCCTCAGCCTTTCCTCATAAGACCTTCCCTCCATACCAGGCAACATCCTGGTAAATCTTCTCTGCACCCTTTCCAATGCTTCCACATCCTTCCTATAATGCGGTGACCAGAACTGTACGCAATACTCCAAGTGCGGCCGCACCAGAGTTTTGTACAGCTGCAACATGACCTCATGGCTCCGAAACGCAATCTCTCTACCAATAAAACCTAGTACACTGTACGCGTTCCTAACAACCCTATCAACCTGAGTGGCAACTTTCAGGGATCTATGCACATGGACACCGAGATCTCTCTGCTCGTCCACACTACCAAGAATCTTACCATTAGCCCAGTGCTCTGTATTCCTGTTACTCCTTCCAAAGTGAATCACCTCACACTTTTCCGCATTAAACTCCATTTGCCACCTCTCAGCCCAGCTCTGCAGCTTATCTATGTCCCTCTGTAACCTGCAACATCCTTCCGCACTATCCACAACTCCACCGACTTTAGTGTCATCCGCAAATTTACTAACCCATCCTTCTATGCCCTCATCCAGGTCATTTATAAAAATGACAAACAGCAGTGGCCCCAAAACAGATCCTTGCAGTACACCACTAGTAACTGAATTCCAGGATGAACATTTCCCATCAACCACCACCCTCTGTCTTCTTACAGCTAGCCAATTTCTGATCCAAACCGCTAAATCACCCTCAATCCCATGCCTCCGAATTTTCTGCAATAGCCTACCGTGGGGAACCTTATCAAACGCTTTACTGAAATCCATATACACCACATCAACCGCTTTACCCTCATCCACCTGTTTAGTCACCTTCTCAAAGAACTCAATAAGGTTTGTGAGGCACGACCTACCCTTCACAAAACCATGTTGACTATCCCTAATCAAATTATTCCTTTCTAGATGATTATAAATCCTATCTCTTATAATCCTTTCCAACACTTTACCCACAACCGAAGTAAGGCTCACTGGTCTGTAATTACCAGGGTTGTCTCTACTCCCCTTCTTGGACAAGGGGACAACACTTGCTAAGCTCCAGTTTTCTGGCACTATTCCTGTAGACAATGGCGACATAAAGATCGAAGCCAAAGGCTCTGCAATCTCCTCCCTAGCTTCCCAGAGAATCCTAGGATAGATCCCATCCAGCCCAGGGGACTTATCTATTCTCACACTTTCCAGAATTGCTAACACCTCCTCCTTATGAACCTCAATCCCGTCTTCTAATAGTCTGTATCTCAGTATTCTCCTCGACAACATTGTCTTTTTCATGTGTGAATACTGATGAAAAATATTCATTCAGCACCTCTCCTATCTCTTCGGACTCCACGCACAACTTCCCACTACTGTCCTTGACTGGCCCTAATCTTACTCTCGTCATTCTTTTATTCCTGACATACCTATAGAAAGCTTTAGGGTTTTCCTTGATCCTACCTGCCAAAGACTTCTCATGTTCCCTCCTGGCTCTTCTTAGCTCTCTCTTTAGGTCCTTCCTGGCTAACTTGTCACTCTCAAGCGCCCTAACTGAGCCTTCATGCCTCATCTTTACATAAGCCTCCTTCTTCTTCTCTTGACAAGAGATTCAACTTCTTTAGTAAACCACGTTCCCTCGCTCGACCGCTTCCTCCCTGCCTGACAGGTACATACTTATCAAGGACACGCAGTAGCTGCTCCTTGAACAAGCTCCACATTCCAATTGTGCCCAGACCCTGCAGTTTTCTTCCCCATCCTATGAATCCTAAATCTTGCCTAATCGCTTCATAATTGCCTTTCCCCCAGCTATAACTCTTGCCCTGCGGTATATACCTATCCCTTTCCATCGCTAAAGTAAACGTAACCGAATTGTGGTCACTATCACCAAAGTGCTCAGCTACCTCCAAATCTAACACCTGGCCTGGTTCATTACCCAGTACCAAATCCAATGTGGCCTCGCCTCTTGTTGGCCTATCTACATTCTGTGTCAGAAAACCCTCCTGCACACATTGGACAAATACTGACCCATCTAAAATACTTGAACTATAGCGTTTCCAGTCAATATTTGGAAAGTTAAAGTCCCCCATAGCAACTACCCTGTTCCTTTCGCTCCTATCCAGAATCATCTTTGTTATCCTTTCCTCTACATCTCTGGAACTATTTGGAGGCCTATAGAAAACTCCCAACAGGGTGACCTCTCCTTTCCTGTTTCTAACCTCAGCCCATGCTACCTCAGTAGACGAGTCCTCATCAAACGTCCTTTCTGCCACCATAATACTGCCCTTGACTAACAATGCCACACCTCCCCCTCTTTTACCACCTTCCCTGATCTTACTGAAACATCTAAACCCCAGAACCTGCAACAACCATTCCTGTCCCTGCTCTATCCATGTCTCCGAAATGGCCACAACATCAAAGTCCCAGGTATCAACCCATGCTGCAAGTTCACCCACCTTATTCCAGATGCTCCTGGCGTTGAAGTAGACACACTTCAAACCACCTTCCTGCCTGCCGGTACACTCCTGCGACCTTGAAACCTTTTTCATGACCTCACTACTCTCAACTTTCTGTACACTGGAGCTACAACTCAGGTTTCCATCCCCCTGCTGAATTAGTTTAAACCCTCCTGAAAAGCATTAGCAAATGTCCCCCCCAGGATATTGGTACCCCTCTGGTTCAGGTGTAGACCATCCCGTTTGTAGAGGTCCCACCTACCCCAGAATGAGCTCCAATTATCCAGGTATCTGAATCCCTCCCTCCTGCACCATCCCTGTAGCCACATGTTCAACTGCTCTCTCTCCCTATTCCTCGCCTCACTAGCACGTGGCATGGGTAACAAAACAGAGATAACAACTCTGTTTGTTCTAGCTCTAAGCTTCCACCCTAGCTCCTTGAATTTCTGCCTTACATCCCCGTCTCTTTTCCTACCTACGTCGTTGGTGCCTATGTGGACCACGAGTTGGGGCTGCTCCCCCTCCCCCTTAAGGATCCCGAAAACACGATCCGAGACATCACGGTCCTTGGCACCTCAGACTCTTTCTCTCTCTCTCTCTCTCACACACACACACACACCAATAAATCTAGGAACAGTCGGCCATTCAGCCCATGGAGTCTGCTCCCCCATTCACTGAGATCACAGCTGATCTGATCATCCTCAACCCCACTTTCCTGCCTTTTCACCTCTATTCCCTTCCTGATTAAACATCCCTCTGTCTCAGCCTTGAATATACTGAATGATCCAACGTCAACAGCCCTGTGCAGTAAAGAATTCCACAGATTCACTCTCCTCGGAGATAGGAAATTCCTCCCCATCTCCGTCTTCAATGAGTGACCCTCCTTACTCTGAGATGATGCTCCTCTGGTCCTACCCCACAAGGGGAAACAACCTTCCCACGTCTCCTCTGTCAAGCCCCTCTGAATGTTATGTATTTTATCAAGGTCACCTCTCATTCTTCTAAATCAGTACAGGCCCAGCGCACTCACCCTCTCCTCAACTCAGTCCCTCCATCCCCAGGATCAGCCAAATGAACCCTGTCTGGACTGTCTGCGATGCCAGCCTATCTTTACTTAGATAAGGAGCCCAAAATTGTGCACTATTGGGGCTTGCTGAGTGCCTCGTATACATTTAGAAAATCCTTCCTATTTTTGTACACCATTCATTTTGAACATCAAACATAGAACAGTACAGCACAGGAACAGGCCATTCAGCCATGGTGTCTGTGCCAACCATGATGCCATTCCAATCTAATCCCATCTGTCTGCACATGGTTCAATCCCTCTATTCCCTGCCTGTTCGTGTATCTGTCTAATAGCTTCTTAAACATTGTCCTTGCATCTGCTTCTACCACCTCCCCTGGCAGTGTGTTCCAGGGACCTACCATCCTCTGTGTACAAAAAGCTTGCCTCGCACACCTCCTCTAAACTTTACCCCTCTCACCTTAAACCTATGCCGCTGAATAAAGGCCAACATTGCATTTGCCTTCCCTATCACCTAGTGAAGGTGGATGCTGGCTTTATGAGATTCACACATGACGACTCCCAAATCCTTCCGCTTTCTGCAGTCTTTCTCCATTTAAATAATATGCAGCTCTACTATTCTTGCTGCCAATCCTCACATTTCCCAACATTTATTTTTCATCTGCCAAGTTTTGCTCACTTGCTTAACCTGTCAGCAACGACCTGCACACTCTGGGTCATCCTCACCACTTATCCTCCCACTTAGTTTTATGCCATTCACAAACCTGGTGATGGTTGATTCTGTTTCCTTGTCCAAGTCCCTCAGGGTGGAGCAGAGACTGTGGAGGAGAGGTTTGATTGAGCTGGGCAGGGTATTGATAGGTTTATGTGAGGGAAGGGAAAGGAAGCTGGTCCCATTGGCTGGTGGTACAAGAGGGATACAGGTTTCAGGTTTGGGGGTGAGAGACGTGACGTCAGGCGAGGGGTAGAAAGACCATGTTGATGCAGCGTGTGGGAGACTCACTGTTCACGGGAAAGGAGGGTGAACAATTTCAATTAGAGATTTATGGGAATAAACTGGAGGGTACACTGAGTAGGGGAGAGTGATAGGTATGACAGGATCCCTCTCCAGAGGACTAGTATGAGCTCAATGGGCTGAAGAGTCTCCTTCTGAGCTGTGACGGCTCTATCTTAACCCTCCTCCAGAGGACATGTTGCCCAAGGACTCCTGAGTTGTATAATGTTCCCACATGGAGTTCCAATGTCTGCCAGGGTTTCCCTACCTTCGGAATCACTGCAGTTGGTAAAGTCCTGAGTCTGGATAATACTCTCCACAATGTCACCGACATTGACCCTGGTGTCATTGACCCATGATGGATAGTTCTCAGGAGCCTGACTCCTCCGCCTGTAACCACACAGTCGCAGAATTATTACAGTGCAGGAGGCCATTCAGCCCATCGTGTCTGCACTGTTGTGCCCAATCTCCTGCCTTATCCCCATATCCCTGCACTCTATTTCGACTCAATGTCCCTCTGGAATATCTCAATTGAAATTGCCTCCCCCACATTTCCAGGCAGTGCAGTCTAAAGTTAAAACAATGGGGAGAGATCAATGGATCTGAAACATCAACTCTGTTTCTCTCTCCACAGATACTGCCAGACCTGCTGAGTTCCTCCAGCAATTTCTGTTTTGTTCCACTCGCTTAACCTGCCTCCATTCCTCTGGCAGACTGTTTGTGTCTTCTTCACCACTTTGTGGGTTTGGTCTTAATTTTTTTTTATCCATGCTTTCTGTTATTAATATAGTCACTGTCGTTTGGTGACTTTTCTCACTTCTTTTTGTAAAAGGTTCAAGTGACAATAAATGGCAATTCTATTCTATTCAATCACCTTCCGGACTATTATTCTGTCATTTGCAATCTCCCCTATTGTACATTCACATTCCTCATCCAAGCCGGTAACTAACTATGGCCCCAGTACTGATCCCTACGGCACACTACCAGTTACAGTTTGCCAGCCTGAAAATTTCCTCCTTGACCCAACTTCATTCTTCTAAACTCCAATGATATATTACTCCCAGCATTTGAGAGTTATTTTGTTAAGTAGTGGTATGTGTGGCACCTTATCAAATGACGTTTGGGAAAGCACATATGCGTACAGACACACCCACACATACAAAAACACACAGGCAGGTGTGCAAACACACACATGCACAGGCACAAAACCCATGTCTGACAGACACAAAAACACACATGTACAGGGGTCACATTCAGTTACATAGGGCTGGTGGGCCAAGGAGTAGCAGATGGAGTTTTATTTAGACAAATGTGAGGTGTTGCATCAGGACAGGACTTATACACTTGGTGGTAAGGTCCTGGAGAATGTTGCTGAACAAAGAGACCTTGGCGTGCAGGTTCATAGTTCCTTGGAAGTGGAGTCTCAGATAGACAGAATGGTGAGGAAGGTGTTTGGTACACTTGCCTTTATTGGTCAGTGCATTGAGTAGAGGAGTTGGGAGAGTCATGTACAGGACATTGGTTAGGGCCACTTTTGGAATACTGTGTGTAATTCCGGTCTCCCTGCTATAGGAAGGATGTTGTGAAATTTGAGAGGGTTCAGGAAAGATTTACAACGTTGTTACTGGGGTTGAAGGGTTTGAGCTACAGGGAGATGCTGAATGGGCTGGGGCTATTTTCCCTGGAGTGTTGGAGGCTGAAGGGGTGACCTTATAGAGGTTCATAAAATCATGAGGGGCATAGATAGGGTGATTAGCCAAGGTCTTTTCCCCCAGAGTAGGGGAGTCCAAAACTAGAGGGCACAGATTTAAGGTGAGAGGAGGAAAATACAAAAGAGACCTGAAGGACAACTTTTTCACACAGAGGGTGGTGCGTGTATGGAATGAGCTGCCAGAGGAAGTGGGTGGAGGCTGGTACAATGACAACATCTAAAAGGCATCAGGATGGGGACATGAGTAGGAAGGGTTTAGAGGTATATGGGCCAAATGCTGGCAAATGGGACTAGATTAATTTAGGAAAGCTGGTCCGCATGGACGAGTTGGACCAAAGGGTCTGTTTCTGTGCTGTACAACTCTGTGACTCTATGATTCTCAGTGCATGCACACGCGGATGCACACAAAAACACTCACACACAGCCATGCACAGTGTCTTTTAATTCCGTGCTTTTAAAACTGCACAGTGGAATGAGAAAGAGCTGTTTTGAAACCCAGGGGTTTTACAAAGGCGCCTGCATGTGTTGAAAGTAAACAATGATTTGCTCCCCACGAACATGTAGAGACGCACGAACACACCTCGGACAGTAGTTAACAGCGCACACACACGCACACATATATATACAGAGAGAAACAAACACACACCGCCCACCACCCCCCCAACAGCTCTGTGTCCACCCCTTTCCAAATCTCAGCTCTCCGCCCCAGGATTGTTGTCCCAGCCCCAGAGCCAGGAGCAGGGAGAGCTGAGTGTGGGACTGCTGTCTAAAGGAAGAGCCTGAAGGGTGAGGGGGGAAGAGGGTGAGGCAGGTTCTCCTTCCCTTGCCCCGGGGGTGTGCTGCAGCAATGAGCCAGCCCGAGGAGCTGGAGCTGCAAGGGGAGGCCCGGCAGAGACAGCCCCGGGACCCCCACTCCCGGGACCGCCATCCTTATCCTCCGCACCCCCAACCCCACCCCCAGACCCATCCCCATCTCCATCCCACGGACCCCCAACCTCATCCCTATCCCAATCCCCATCTCAGGGACCCCCACCCCCATCCCCAGCCCCGAGACCCCCAACTCCTGTCCCGGGAGCCTCATCCCTACCCTCCGGACCCTCAGACTCATCCCAGGGACCCCCAGACCCATCTGAGAGACCTCAATCCCCACCC
>JAHRHZ010000212.1:484332-494969 GCA_024137785.1 Ginglymostoma cirratum | reverse complement strand
TGTGCAGTGTGTATACAGTACTGTGCCTCTGCCTGATGGTGAGTGACACTGTGTGCAGTGTATATACAGTGCTGTGCCCCTGCCTGACGGTGAGTGACACTGTGTGCAGTGTGTATACAGTGCTGTGCCCCTGCCTGATGGTGAGTGACACTGTGTGCAGTGTGTATATAGTACTGTGCCTCTGCCTGACAGTGAGTGTGCTGTGGATCTACGTAGTCCACGCGTAAAAATTAATCAGTCAAGGCAATATCTGCTTCATAACTTGTAATGTGCTTTATGGTTTTGAATAAACCAACCCACAGAGTTAGTCAATCCCTGATGAACAATTGATTATTAGGCCATCATTATGGAAACATCAGCAAGTGGTCATTGGCTTCAGAAGTTAGGACTGAGGGGGTATTCTAATGGTTCAGTGATAGTGTTCTTACCTCTGAGCCAGGCAGTCTGGGCTCAAATCCCACCTGCTCTGATAATATATCAAAATGTCCCTGAACACATTGATTAGAAAATATTCAGAAGAATGTATGACCTTAGGGGCAGTTAAGGACAATAGCACAGATCTCTTAATGCACTGACTGTGTGGGAATAAAGGAATAGGATGATATCCCCACTGGGCAGGGAAGGAAAAGCTGGGGGAAAGCCTGGACCATCAGGGCTGAATGGCCTTTTTCTACACTGTATGTTCTATATAATACTTTTATCGACAGACTTTCATTTCTATAACAAAACAAAATCCAAATAAACTGCAGATGCTGGAAATCAGAAACAAAAACAGAAGTTGCTGGAAAAGCTCAGTCGGTCTGGCAGCGTCTGTGGAGAGAAATCAGAGTTAACGTTTCGGGTCCGGTGACCCTTCCTCAGAACAGTCATTTCAGGACTGTCATTTTTCAGAACTGCATTTCAATAGCACCCCTAGTGCCTCAGGAGGTCCTGAATTGTTTTGCAGCCAATGATCTAAACTGCAGTCACACTGTGCCTCTCGCACAGTGAAGCTCCCACCAACAATAACCAGGTAATTTGCTGCAAGATTAATAGATTAGAACCACAGGCTTCTGACTCGGTGACACATGGAGCTGGGACTGTCACTGTGAAGGGACATCAAGGGATGATTTCCTTTATTCATTCACAGGATGAGGGTGCCACTGGCCAGGCAGCATTTATTGCCCATCACTAATTGCCCAGAGGGCAGTTGAGAGTCAACCACATTGCTGTGGGTCTGGAGTCACATCTAGGCCAGACCAGGTAAGGATGGCAGTTTCCTTCCCTAAAGGACATTAGTAAACCGGATGTATTTTTCCCAACAATCGGCAATGGATTCCTGGTCATCATTTAGATTTTTAATTTCAGATATCTTACCAAATTCAAATTCCAACATTTGCCATGGCAGGATTCGAGCCTGGATGCCCAGAATGTTATCTAGGTCTCTGGATTAACAGTCTCGTGATAATACCATGAGGCCATTGCCTCCTCAAACACTGGAATGAAAGTGCTTCGTATTTTTTGTGCATTAGTCACAAGCATTGTGTGCAACATCCTGAACAATCCTCTGAAAATCTGCTTAGCCAGAGCATCGGGTTTACTACAGCAGAACGATAATCCGCTCTTGTCCCAGGTCCATGCGCTTCCCAGCCTGGAGATCCGTTTTGCTTTTACACAGCCGAGCAAATTTTCTCACGTTGATGACTGCTAATCGGGCCAGGAGGAGGCCACTCAGCCTCCTTATCCTGTTCTGCCCCTTAATTACAATCTTACTCTGTATCTTGCTTTAACCCACATCCCTTAATACCTTTCGGTTCATAGAATTGTATTCACCTCTGCCTTTAAGTGAGCCTTTTTTTTAAACCTGTGTTTACAGGATGTGAGCATCACTGACTGTGCCAGCTTTCATTGCTTACTAATGGCTACTTGTAGTTTTTTCTTCGCTTTTGGGATGTGTGTATTGCTAGCTGCCAAGGTGGGGGTGAGCTGCCTCCTTGAACCACTGCAGTCCATGTGCTGTGGGTTGACCCACAATGTCCCTTAGGGAGGGAATTCCAGGATTCTGACCCAGTGACACTGAAGGAACTGCAATATATTTCCAAGTCAGGATGGGGAGGGGCTCGGAGGGGAATTTGCAGGGGGCTGGTGTTCCCATGTATCTGTCGCCCCTTGTCCTTCAGGATGGAAGTGGGTTGTGGGTGTGGAAGGTGCTGCCTGAGGATCTTTGGTGAATCTCTGCAGTGCATCTTGTAGATGGTACACACTGCTGCGACTGAGCGTCGGTGGGGGAGGGAGTGGGATGTTTGTGGATGTGATGCCAATCAAGCGGGGGCTGCTTTGTCCTGGATGGTGTCGAGCTTCTTGAGTGTTGTTGGAGCTGCCCCCATCCAGGGGCAAGTGGGGGGGTATTCCCTCACACTCCTGACTTGTGCCTTGTAGATGGTGGGACAGGCTTTGGGGAGCCAGGAGGGGAGTTACTCAGCGCAGGATTCCCAGCCTCTGACCTGCTCTTGTAGCCGCTGTGTTAATGTGGGGCGTCCAGTTGAGTTTCTGGTCAATGATAATCCCCAGGATGTTGATAGTGGGGCACTCAATGATGGTAACACCATTGAATGTCAAGGAGTGGTGGTTAGATTGTCCCTTAATGGTGACGGTCATAGCCTGGCATTTGTGTGGTGCAATGTTATTTGTCACTTGTTAGCCCTAGCCTGGATATTACCTAGCTCTTGTTGCATTTGAACATTGACTGCTACACTATCTGAGGAGTTGCGAATGGTCCTGAAAGTTGTGCAATCACTGGCGAACATCCCTACTTCCATCATTGGGGATGGGGATATTTGTGGAGCCTCCTCCTCCAGTGAGTTGTTTAATTGTCCATCACCATTCACAACTGGGTGTGGCAGGACTGCAGAGCTTCGATCTGATCTATTGGTTGTGGAGTTGCTTAGCTCTGTCTATCACTTGCTGCTGTCACTGTTTGGCATGCAAGTAGTCCTGTTTGGTGGCTTCACCAGGTTGACGCCTGATCCTCAGGTATGCCTGAGCCTGGCATACTCTCCTGCATTCTCCATTGACCCAGGGTTGATCCCCTGGCTGGATGGTAATGGTTGAGTGGGGGATATGCCAGGCCATGAGGTTACAGATTGTGCTGGAGTACAGTTCTGCTGCTGTTGATGGCCCACAGCGCTTCATGGATGTCCAGTCCTGAGTTGCTAGAAACGTCCAGAGACTACTTGGACAAGGGGAAACCCCACGGATGAAACTGATCCTGGACATGTCCTGAAATGTCCTGCAGGAGTTGGTGGGGAGCTGCTTGTGTATTAAGTGCAGATTACTCTGAACATCTTACCAGCTTCCACGTCTGAAGATCTGACTCTGATTTTCAGATCTTCCCAGGTGACCGCTTAGAAACTTGGAAGCAAAAACAGAAATTGCTGGAAAAGCTCAGCACTGATGCTGCCAGACCTGATGAGCTTTTCCAGCAATTTTTGCTTTTGTTTCTCATTTCTAGCATCTGCGGTTCTTTTGGCTCTCAATTAGAAATTTAGACCCGTTTAGACTTTTTTTTCTTTAACCAGCACAAATGTTTTCCCTCTGTTTATCCACACAGGATGCGGGTGTCATTTTGCACTTATTGCCCATCCCTATTTGCCCTGAGGGGTGCCGTGCTCTCAGAGCGGGGTTTGAACCCACACCTTTGGGAGAATGTGTAGGCTACCCATTGAGCCACAGCTGTCACTGTTATCCTGAAGCCTTGAGGCTGGTAATGCCCACGCCTAGCGAACAGAGTCCACACAAGGGCAACTTTGCAGAGGGTGGCAGCTATTCTCACCAGCCTGCCACCCAGCCACGCACTGAGTCAAGAGTTGGGCTGCCCTCCTATTTCATTTCCTCACCGCCACCCTTCCACTGCCACCTCCACCGATCAGCCACACACTTTCAGAACCAAGCAAGATTGCTGCATCTCCTGCAGCGCTGCGGGTCAGCTTCATCTGTGATGCCTCCCTTGACCAAATAGCCTGTGGTCTTATCCAACATGAACAGCCATGTGGAGGACAGGAAAATCAGGAGGTGCGGCACGGTGCCTCCCATCAGATCCTACCAGCTTTTTGAACTGAGGGCTAGTTTCAGTTAAAATTCCAACTCTGCCCATTACCATTTCCCCATTTTCCCCCCACTCCCTCAATAAGCTTCCCAAATCTCCGACCTCCCCACCCCACCTACAACAGGGGATTTAGATTGAAGACAGGATCGGCCAGAGAATGAAGGAGCATTGATATTCATCAGGACATATATGTTTCAGAAAGGCAGCCCATTGATTTACTGTTAGAGACAAAGATACCGTTCAACCCAGGGAATTGGGAGGTGATGTATTTTGTTGGGAAGGACATTGAGAGACAATATAAGATGGGGGGGGGTGCAATTCTAAAGGGGGTGCAGCAGGAGCAGGGGGAGCTGGGGGCACATGTGCACAGATCACTGAAGGTGACAGGACAGGTAGAGAGAGAGCGGTGAATAAAGCACACAGTGTCCTCAGCTTTATTAACAGGGGCACAGAGTACAGGAGCAAGGAGGTGGTGCTGAACCTGTACAAGACCCGTGTTAGACCCCCAGCTGGAGTATAGTGTCCAGCTGTGGGCCCCACATTATGGGAAAGATGTGAACCCATCGGAGAGAGAGGGCAGAAACGATTTACAACAACAATTCCAGGGATGGGTAATGTCAGCGATGAGGATTGGGGAAGTTGGGACTGTTCCCCTCGGAGGGAAGGAGGGAGATATAATAGAGGCTTTCCAAATCCTGAGCTGGGGCTGGACAGTGGAGGGAGGGGGAAGCTGTTCCCACTCGGAAAAGAAACAGGAACGAGAGGGATACAGATTTAAAGTGATGTGCAAATGAAGTGAGGGTGAAGTGAGGAGACACTCTCTCACCCAGTGGGTAGTGAGGGTGTGGGATGTACTGCCTGGAAACGTGGGGGAGGTGTTGGGGAGGGGTTGGGGCAGGTTCAACTGAGGCATTCCAGAGGGACATTGGATGGATCTTTGGATACAAAGTCGTGGGCTGGGGGTTGGGGGGGAGGCAGGGAATGGGGAAATGCGGGACATTGGGAATGGAGTTGGGGGGGAGGGTGATAGAACATGAATAGCCTCCAGTGCTGTCCCAATCCTGTGATTCTGAGCTGGCTTCCTGATGGATGTCGCCTCTTTGCCAAGAGCCCACTTGCGCAATGAGGATTCCTGGAAAAGGTGGGTTTGATTTTGAAGGAAGTGGGAGGTTTGCCAGGGTGTGATAATCTATTCACCCACTGAGCGTAACCCCAGAAGGCCCACTGTATTGACTGAAGAGAAATCTCGACCACGTTGGGATTAGACCCCATCGATACCCCCTGGGCCACAGTTGGCACATCCCTGGGAACCTGGCTCCAATAAATAGCGAAATCCGGAAAATCCAGTTTTGTCTCTTCTCTGCTTTAGATTTATCTTCTCTATCTCTTTTTAACCCACCCACCTCCCCTCCCCTCTGCTTGGGCGTTGATTTATAGCAGCCAGGTGTTAGTGTCAGTGCTGTGAGCTAGCTACTCAGCCATGGAAGCAGATGAATTCGGCTCAGGAGTAGGCCATTCGGCCCCTCGAGCCCACTTCTCCATTCGGTCACAGCACGGCCGGTCTGATTACTGTGCCACATAACCACCTCACCACCCACCTACCCTGTAAACATTCACGGCCCCCAACTCCCTTCCCTGGCAAGGAATTTGACCAGCTCTTCCTTCCTTCGAGGCCTCTGCTTCTGTCTCCCTTTTCAGGAGGGCGTTTGTTTTAAGCAGGCGAGCCCTTACTTTTAAACAGTGGCCCTGACCAGAACTCAAACTCTCCCACTAGAGGGACCATCTTCCCTGCCGAGGGCTCTCAGGATTGTATAACATGTCCCAATTGAATGGACCCCCCAAACCCCCGAGGACACAGGCCCAGCCTGTTCCGACCTTTCCCCACAGGGTAACCCTCTCATTCCGGGTATGAGTGTGTGAAACTTTCTCTGAGCCCTTCTGTCAACAAGGGGCCCCCACACCGTGCGCTGTAATCCAGGCCTGGCCTCCCCAGTACCCTGTGTAGCCGAAGCATGGCCTCCAGACTTCTGCAATTCAATATCATGGAATCATAGTATGGAAACAGGCCATTCAGCCCATCAAGTCCACACCAACCTTACAAAGAGCTTTTCCACACCTACTGACCCTACCCCTGTAACTCTGCATTTCCCATGGCTAACCCACCTAGGCTTCACATCCCTGGACACTATGGGGCAATTTAACGTGGCCAGTCCATCCTAACCTGTATATCTTCCAGCTGTGGGTGGAAACAAGAGCACGCCTGCACAGAAACAGGGAGAACATGCAAACTCCACACAGTGGTGTTGCCTGAGGGTGGGAATCGAACCCTGGCACAGTGAGGCAGCAGCGCTAACCACCGAGCCACCCTATTACCTTTCCATAATCACAGGGAAGCAGTATTTAGATATTACATTGCCGTAGCCTCCAGGGCTATGGGTCAAGTGCTGAAAAGTGAGACTTGTGCATTCAGATCGTCATTGACTGGCACATTCAGGGCGGACTGAATGGCCTCCTTCTGCACTGTGAATGTCTGCCAGGCTGTAACCTGAAGAGTTACAGGGAGGATAGCATGAAATGAAAGGAGATGTGATGCCCTACCGATCTTCTCATGACACTATTAATCCAAAGACCCAGGTCATGCTCTGGGGACCTGGGGTCAAATCCTGCCATGGCAGATGATGGAATTTGATTGATTGATTGCCATGTGTACCAGAGTACAGTGAAAAGCTTTGTTTACAAGCGGTACAGGCAGATCATAGTAAGCAAAGGATGTATGGATCAAAGTGACTTAGACAGAGGAACATGGTTACATTGCACAGGGCATGCGCTAGGAGAGAGCATCATTAGCAAGATCAGCGTTATTTGAGACTAGAGAGTCCATTCATCCATCTAATAACGGCCGGGAAGAAGCTGTTCCTGAACCTGCTGGTGCATGTGTTCAGGTTTCTGTACCTTCTGCCTGGTGGAAGAGGTTGTAGGAGATCGTTCCCAGGGTGTGATGGGTCTTTGATGATGTTGGCCGCCTTTCCCCAGCAGCGAGCCGTGTAAGTGGGGTCCATCGATGGAAGGTTGGCTTCTGTAACGGTCTGGGCTGTGCACACCACCTTCTGTAGTTTCTTACGGTCCTGGGCAGAGCAGTTGCCATCCCGGGCTGTTACGCACACAGACAGGATGCTTTCAATGGTGCATCTGTAGGAGTTGGGAAGGGACCTTATAGAGATGGCAAAATTCCTGAGCCTCCTGAGGAAGAAGAGGCGTTGTTGAACATTCTTGACTGTCGCATTTTCATGAGACGTCCATGACAGGCTGTAGGTTATCATCTCTCCGAGGAACTTGATGCTGTTCACTCTCTCAACCTCAGTTCCATTGATGGAGGTGAGGGTATTTGAATTCAACGAAGAAAAAAATCTGGATTTAAGAGTCTGATGGTGACCATGAAACTGGTGTCAGAAAAAAAATCATCTGGTTCCCCTTTAGGGAAGGAAACTGCCACCTATAAGTGACTCCAGACCCAGAGTGATATAGTTGACCCTTATCAATGAGCAGCAAAACCAGAAATTGCTGGAGAAACTCAGCAGGTCAGGCAGCATCTGTGGAGAGAGAGCAGCGTTAATATTCTGGGCCCAGTGACCCTTCTTCGGAGCAGAAGAGAAACGTTCACGCTGCTTTCTCTCCAGTGATGCTGCCTGACCTGCTGAGTTTCTCCAGCAATTTCTGATTTCCAGCATCCACAGTTCTTTTATTTTGGTTCGGTCTTGCCAACAGGGGTGGGAGCGGGGACAATAAACGCGGGCCTAGCCAGCGATGCCCACATCCTATGAATGAAAGGAAGGAAAATGAGATGCTGTTTTGGGGACCCGGTGCAGACTTGATAGGCCAAATAGCCTCTTTCTGCACTCGGCAAACCGTTTGGTGATTCTGCCAGGGCTGCAGTAGATCAAAGGTGACCCTATTGCCCCAGTCCTCTTGTGAAGCGGTTAAAAAGGTAGGGCCTGTTCGTGGTGTGCAGTTATTTTTCTTATACAGGCACCCCCCACCCCGCCACCCCACAGCCTCAGCTGTAGTTGTGCAAATCCCTGCCCTGCACTGATTCAATGGAGCGTGGGATCGTTGATGAACTGCAGAAGGATGTGACCTGAGGCCACCATGTCACGTGAGCTCCGTTGCCATTTCATTTGAGTCTGGGCTGGTATTAACAGAAAGCAGCAGCTAACCTGAGGGCCAAGCAGGGAAAGGCAATAGCCACGGTGTCTTTATCACTGCACAGAGGCTGGAAGATCAGGGATTTGAAAAAAAAAGGTGCTGGGAATACTGGGCAGGTCAGGACCTCTGCCGATAAAGGGACAACAGCTCCTGTCAAAGGAGCTTGCAACAGAAGGTCAAAGCTGAGAAATGAAGGACACTCGGGTGGGGGAATGTGGGGAGCAGAGGTCTGTGAAGACTCACAATAGGATGACAGGAAGGAGAGGTTAAGTGACAGAAGGGAAGATGGTGCAAGGCCAAAGAGAGTGGTAACTGGGCATGGACAGAAAGAAGGGATGTGCCCAGAGGAGGTGTGAATGACAGGATCATGAACAATCTATCGCTAACACTTTTTTGATTTTGATTTGGTTTCATTGATTATTGTCCCATGTGCCGAGGTACAGTGAAAAGTTTTGTTTTGTGCACAGTACAGGCAGACCATACCACCCACAGTGCATTAGGGTGATAGAACAGAACGAGGAATACAATGTTCCGGCTGCAGAGAAGGTGCACAAACAGTGAGGTCAACATTAAACTTGAAATTTGAGAGGTCCGTTCAGCAGTTTAATAACAGCGGGGAAGGAGCTGTCCTTGAACCTGTTGGGACGTGTGTTTCAGCTTCTGTACCTACTGCCTGACGGAAGAGGTTGGAAGGGATTATAACCGGGGTGGGAGGGGTCTTTGATGATGCTGGCTGCCTTCCTGAGGCAGCGGGAAGTGTAGATGGAGTCCGTGGGTGGGAGCTTGGTTTGTGTGACGGACTGGGCTGTGCTCACAATTCCCTGTAGTTTCTTACAGCCCTGGGCAGAGCAGTTGCTGTACCAGGCCGTGATTCATCCAGATAGAAAGCTTTCTGTGGTGCATCTGTAAAAGTTGGTAAGAGGCCTTAAGGACATGCTGAATTTCCTTAGCCTCCTGAGGAGGTAGAGGCGTTGTTGTCGCATCAATGTGGGCCGTCCAGCACAGATTGTTGGCAATCGTCACTCCTAGCAACTTGACCCTCTCCACCTCAGCAGCTGCTGATGTAGACATGGAGATGCCCTCCACCTTCCTTCCTTAGGTCAATGACCAGCTCTTTCATTTAGTTGGTGTTGAGGGAGGAATTGATGGTGTGAGTGTGGAATGCTGAGGATGGCTACATTTCAAGGGAAAGCTAGAGAAACAAATGAGTGGGAGGGCAGGCCCAACTGGCCATCCATTCAACCCTGTGGTCCTCTGCTGGCCCAACCTGCCATCACAATGGGCCACTGCTCCCCTAACCCAGGCACTTCCTCCAAATACAGTGACTTCAACCATACCCATCTTCGTTTCTGTGTGGGATATGTGTAATGTTGTTTGTTTATAGATGTTACCTGTCCCTCATTGGCCTTTTTTGCCATTTCAGAGGGCAGTGAAGAGTCAACCCCCATCACTGTGGGTCTGGAGTCACATGGAGGGCAGGCTGGCTAAAGGTGGCAGATTTCCTTCACTAAAGGACATGAGTGAACCCAAAGAGATTTTCACAACAGTCGATGGTAGTTGTCACAGTCACTTATCACTGAGAGTGGCGTTCAGTTCCAGATTTTAATCAGTAAAATTAAATTTACTTCTGCTAACTGCCGTGGTGGGATTCGAACCTGGGTCCGCAAAGCATTCCTGCAGCTTATTGGGTCCCTCCTGTTCAGACCTCGCCAACTCTTTTTCTGGAAACTTCCTTCCATCACTCTCAAATTTTTTTTATTATTTACTCTCTGGATGAGGGCATCAATGGGCAAGGCCAGCATTTATTGCCTATCCCTAATGGCCCAGAGGGCAGTTCAGCATCAACCACATTGCAGCGTGTCTGGAGTCACATGTAGGCCCAGACCAGGTAAGGATGGCAGTTTCCTTCCCTAAAGGGAGTTCATAGAATTGTAGAATCCATACAGTGTGGAAACAGGCCATATCGAGACACGCTGTCGGGCAGAAAGTGTAAACTTTCGGTCCTTGATCATATACCACAGTGGGTAGTGACCCTGCCTCAGGGCCAGGAGCTCCAGGGTTTGAGCCCCACTCTGGCTGGCGGTAACGATCCACGTTGGGATGGTAACAGGTTCCATGACGGTGTCACATCCTTCTGACAAGGCAGGAGATCAGATCAGGAATCACTCCAGGTCAGCCAGCCCATAGAAGGCAGCGGCAGAACCACTGGAAGCCCTCTGCCCATGAACACGGGCCAAACCAGCGGAGACCCATGCTGGGTGATGCCTGCTGTGGGGGGTGGCAGGGGTGGTGGTCGTATTTGGAGAAAGAGAGGTTGGGGGTTGGGTTGTGAGGATCCAGGTGATACGAC
>JAHRHZ010000212.1:464690-483932 GCA_024137785.1 Ginglymostoma cirratum | reverse complement strand
CACTCACTCACACACACACACTCACTCACACACACTCACTCACTCACCCACACACACACACACACACACTCACACACACGCACAAACACAAACACACACACACACTCACACACACATGTGCGCGCACACACACACACACTCAGTCTCACACACACACACACATCCCCCAGTCACACACACACACAAACTCACTCATACACACACACACATACACACACACAAAGGGGTGAAGTAGGTTCTGGACAAAATGCCAGAGTTTGGAAGCTGGGAGATCTCTAAGGGAGCCATTTCCCGATTCTCCTCAGGGAGCTGGTGGAACCCCTTTTTTCATTTGTTGGTTAACAATTCCCTTTCCTCTCCCGATTAGATCACAAGGGCCTGGGGGCTGGCACCACCTCCGTGGGCCTGGGAGCCCCGAGGAGGAGCAGTCAGGAAGACCAGGACCTCAGACACAGCACCATCACCAACGGCAGCGATAATAACATGGTGAGTACGCCCAAGCCCGGTCTGGTTTGGGGTTGGGGGTTAGGGATAGCAACTGTAAAATCATCAAGGGGAGCTAGAGGTTGCTAAATTCCCTGGGCCTGCTCCACCAATCACTGAGATCTGACCTGCAACCCTCAGCCTACTCACTTCGCCTCTTCTCCAATCCCTTTGATGCGGGGCTCCCCAAAGATGAGGGGTTAGGGAAGTGGGTTCAGGACCCCAAGCTAGGGGTCAAGGAGACAAAGTTTTGGGTGGGATGCAACGTATAAGCCCCAAAACGGGCTCGCAGTGGGAACCGATCACACAAAAAAAATGACCATCACGAGGCTGGGCCTGTTGGGCTTCGAGAGGCCTCGCGATTCAAGATGATTGCCAAGGGTTACGTTTCCGGAAAGTTAGTTCAAATTTGATTCAAGCTGCCCAGCGCTGTGAAGGGGGTGAGTAGCTGTGTTAATTCAGTGGGTACCCATACACTAACTTTCACCATAGTTCGATTCTCAGCAAATTCATCACCCACTCCCCATATCCTCCTGCACCCAGAACTGATTGAAACACTGTCCTTCCCCACTTTTAAAACTCCAGTTGAACACCCACCCCACAATCTCGACCCAAAAGAATTACAGAGATTAATCCCTTACAGATTTGCCTGCAAAAGTGTTTCTTGATTCATCCAATTTTAAGGTTGTGGTTTAAATGCTGGTTTTTAATCGGAACAAAATGGTGTTTCTGTATCTATGCTTTTGAAACGTTTATTTAATAATGGAGTGAGGCATCACCAGCTGTGTCCAGCATTTATTGCCCCGTCCCTAGTTGCCCCCTTGAGAAGGTGAGGGTGAACTTCTTGAACTGCTGCAGCCCATGTGCTGTGGGTTGACCCACAATGTCCCTTAGGGAGGGAATTCCAGGATTTTGACCCATTGACACTGAAGGGACGGCGATATATTTCCAAGTCAGGATGGGGAGGGCTCGGAGGGGAACTTGCAGGGGGCTGGTGTTCCCATGTATCTGCTGCCCCTTGTCCTTCTGGATGGAAGTGGGTCGTGGGTTTGGAAGGTGCTGCCTGAGGACCCTCGGTGAATTTCTGCAGTGCGCCTTGTAGATGGTATCCTGGAGCTCCCTCCCTAAGGGACATTGTGGGTCTATCTACAGCACATGGACTGCAGCGGTTCAAGAAGGCAGCTCACTAACACCAGAACAGTTAGGGATGGGCAATAAATGTGGTCTGGCCCAGCTTGTTAGAGCCACTTCCTTCAGAAATGCAGGGAAGAACTCCCTACCTCCCGGTTCTGCTTTTGGGGGTTGACTTTGCAGGAGAGCAGGCTTCCTGGTGAGACCGTACATTTGATCGATAACACACATTCACACACACACACACACACACACACACACACACACACACACACACACACACACACACACACACACACACACACACTCGCCCTTAACCTCCCTTGCTCAGAAATGGGCTGCACCTTCCCTGGGTTGAGCGAGTGTTAAGGAGTGTCCTAAAAGGGGACTGATTTAGGGAGGCGAATACAGAGCTTGGGATCCTCGGGTCTAGAGGAGGCCGTGTGGGAGAGATTAAGATCGGGGTGCCCAGGAGGCTACTATTGGAGAATCCATGAGATTTTGGAGACGGGGCTTAATGCCAGGAAGAGTTCATAGAGGGGAGGAGGAAGTGAGGCAGCAGAGGGATTTGATTACCAGGATGCAGATTTTAAATCAAACTCAGATGATTTCTGGACGGAGCTTCATAGGGAAACAGTTAGTGCTGTCGGCTTTTAAGTAAGTGGCTATGTGGAGTGCTTCTCTCTCCCTTCATGTCTCCTCACAGCTGAAGGAGCTGGAATGCCAACGGGATGCCCTCTTGCACGGCCTGGAGGTGGTGGAGTGGGCACGGGACTGGTACCGTCAGCAAATCCTCTCGCTGCACCAGAGGCAGAAGCATGTTAGGCGGGTCTTCAGGAGCAAGGTGAGCTCTGGCGCGGCCAGCTGAGGGAGGGGTACCCCACTGCGACCTGCTGTCCCGCCCGGGCCGAGCGGCCTCGTAGCTATCCCATCACCAAGCCAGCCAGCTTCCTGCAAGTCCAGGCACACAGAGAGACATTTCGAGCCAAAGTCAGGACCAGGCCCGGAATTCCAGCTCGGAATTCCCAGTCCATCGAGATGCTCGTGCCCAGCGGCTCCCCTGTCCATTCCACCCACGGAAATGGGAATGTCAGAACAGGAGTAGGCCATTCTGTGCATTGAAGCTGTCCCTACAATTCAATGTCTGAACAAAATGCCTTTTTAGCCACATCATCCCCTTTACACCATCGCTCATCAACAAGGTATTAGCCTCGAGAACATAGAACAGTACGCACAGTACAGGCCCTTCAGCCCACCATGTTGTGCCGACCTATTACCCTACTAAGATCAATGTATCCTGCATACCCTACATTTTACTATCCTCCATGTGCCTATCCAAGAGTCGCTTAAAAGTCTCTGAAGTATCTAATTCCACTACCACTGCCGGCAGAGCATTCCACACGCCCACCACTCTCGGTGTAAAGAATCTACCTCCGACATCTCCCCTATACCTCCCTCCAATCACCTTAAAATTATGCTCCTTCGTAATCGTCATTTCCGCCTCTACTTTGAACGTACTCGAGGACTGAACCTCTGGGTACAGCATTCCAAAAATGCACCACCCTCTGCGTAACTAACAAAAATCTCATCCTCTCGATCCTAAGTGGCGTCTCCCTCACTTTTCAAGCAGTACTTCCTGATTGTAGCCTCCCCCAGGCAAGGGGAACACCTTACCTGCACCTTCCCTGTCTATCCCTTTATATTTTGTAAGTTTCAGTGAGATCACCTCGCATTCCTGAAAACACTAGAGGCCCATCTTGACCCATCTCTCTTTACAGGGCACTTCCACTCAACCCGAAACCTGTCTGGTGAACATCTATGGCAGTAGTTTCCTTCCTGAGGTAAGGAAGCCTATACAACACAGAATTCTCTAGGTGCTGTCTAACCAAGATCTGATACAATTGAAGCAAGACTTCGCTGCTCCTGTATTCAAATCCTCTGGCTATAAAGGCCAACTTTCCTAATAGCTTGCTGCACCTACATGTTCATCTCACGTGACTTATTGACCAGGCCACCTAGTTCCCCGTGAACATCTCACTCACCAACCCCCTACCGTTTAAATAATATTCTTCTCATCCATTCTTCCAACCAAGTTCATCCCAAAGACCCTCAGGCAGCACCTTCCAAACCCATGGCCACTTCCATCCAGAAGGACAAGGGGCATCAGATACATGGGAACACCAGCCCCCTGCAAGTTCCCCTCCGAGCCCCTCACCATCCTGACTTGGAAATATATCGCTGTTCCTTCAGTGTCACTGGGTCAGAATCCTGGAATTCCCTCCCTAAGGGACACTGTGGGTCAACCCACAGCACATGGACTGCAGTGGTTCAAGGAGGCAGCTCACCCCCACCTTCTCAGGGTGGGTGGCAACTAGGGACGGAGCAATGAATGCTGTGCCCAGCCAGCAATGCCCACATCCTGTGAGAGAATACAAATGGACCCTTGCTTGTTAAGAATCGATCTGTCCCTGCTCTAAGAAAGTATCCAAGGATCCCTGCCCTGAGCTTTGAGGGTGGGATTGTTCTTCCTTCATGGTCTTCCTGCCCACCAGGGTGGCTCAGAGCCTGCCTTGCGCTTCCCACTTACTCACTGAGTTACCGTCCTGTTCCAGGATCAACTCGCCCAACCTCCCCAGGACCGAGCCTGCAGGCTATTGGCCAAGATCCAGGAAGTGAACTGCTGCCTTGGTGACCTCATTTGCTCCTCTGGGAAGGTTAGTCTCTGTGAAGGGATGGTCACTGCGGCTGTTGGAAATGAGCCACTCTCTCTCTCTACCTCTCTTGGGTTGACGGTGGCTCTGGGACAGTGTGATGCTGGGGGCTGGGTATGGTGAGGTGGGTGTGGGATGTGGATGAAGGTGGGAGAGGAAGAGGCGATCCCACCACTCAGCTGGCAGGAGGAATGGGAACGCACCTCGGAGGTCTCACCCTCACTGTGCGTACAAGGGGTTACCAGCCATAACCTCAGTTACCATCAAACCAGCTGATCACTGCTAAGCACTCACTTAGTCACATGCTCCTGGTTCTCATGTTCTTAGAAGGCAAAGATGGATAGGTTTTCGAACAGTGAAGGAATTAAAGGTTATGGTGAGCGGGCAGGTAAATGGAGTCCACAAAATGACCAGCCACAATCTTATTGCAGCAGGTACGAGGGGCTGAATGGCCTACTCCTGCCCCTATTCCTTATGTTCATGTGTTCTTTCAGAAATGATGCCTTTTATCTCACTTTCCCAAATGTACTTTCTGATCTTCCATTTTTTACAAAAAAAAATCCTAACCTTTGCACATTGGAAACTGAAATCCATCTGCCCCTATTTCAAAAACCAAATTCCCGAGTAATGAAAATAAAATGGATGTTACACACATTTATCACATTGGGCGGCTTCGTTAGCGTCATTTGTCATCCAGAACCTGAACGATCCAGTGAAATGCGCTCAGATTTCAACTGGGCAGTCGCGGAGTTTAAAACTGTGGATGAAATCGGTCTCCAATCTTCAAAAAGGTGGGTGATCACAAAGACCAGGGGATTGTGGATAAAACTAATCTGGTTCACTGGCGTCCTTCAGGAGAGGAAATCTTCCCCACGGAGCATTCCATCCAGTCTCGGGGTCATCAGAAACAGGAGCCGGAGCAAATTAAGCCCCTCTCACGCCAATCAATCCTGATTGCGCCCTCTCCTAGAGCTACCAGCTTCAGGAAGCGGAATGTTTTGGAGTCAAACAGTACGGGAACAGACCCTTCGGCCTAACCAGTCCGTGCTGACCGTAATCCCAGTCTAAGCTCATACCAGCTGCTAGCAGTAGGCCCACATCCCCCAGTCTGGCCAGGGTGTCCATGATGATTGACATGTTGGCAGCCCAAAGGCAGGAGCTGGGGTGGGGGGTGGGGGTGGTGTGTGTGAGGGGTGGAGGTGTGAGTGGGGAGTGGGAGGGGGGTGGTGCTGTGTGTGGGTGTTTGGGGGTGTGGCGCGGGCACTTAAAGATAGAAAGAGACGCGATGACAGCCCCCACATTCAGTCCTGCCAGACCCAGCGGTAACCAGCTCCGCCTCTGCCTGAACATACCACTGCCGGGCGACCCTCTCCTTCAAAGCCAGTCACTTCAATCGAAATTATTTTTCACGGGATCGCTGTCACGGGCAGAAATTGTTGCCCATCCCTGGCTGTACGTGAACCCAATGGCACGCTATAAGGTATCTCAGAGGGCAGCGAAGAGACAACCCCGTCATGGTGGGCCTGGAGTCACGCGTAGGCCAGATGGGCTGATTTCCCTCCCTGTGGAAAATTAATGAACCCAGTGCCTTTTCTTTCCCTTCTTTTCTGTTTTCTTCACACCTCAGGATGTGGGTCTTTTTTTATCTTAACAGTCGTCAAATTGCCTGTGTTCGTCGTGAAAGAACCCCACCAGGGGCAATGCAAATGTAGGGGCGGGGAGGGAACCAAATTAAAATGGAGAGCTCCCTTTCCAAGAACCTGAAGGTTGCTGTGGAAGAGAGGCAGGCAGTCATGAACTATGACCCCTTACCCGCTGCCTTGTCAATGGCCACACTGGTCAGGTCCAGGAGCAAGCCCACTAGATCCTGCCTCTACCCATTCCTGTGAAATGGGTGACCCGTCCCTCTCAATTGCGGAGAGGGTGAAAGGTTTCCTCTCGCTGTCCACAGGCTGCAGCCACGGTTCAAGAAGGCAGCCCACCACCATCCCCTCCTGGAGGGGCAACTAGGGACAGGGCAGTAACTGCTGGGCCCAGCCCCCGGGACGCCCTGTCCCATCCGCAAATTCAAACATGAAAAACGCTCACTGCGTCTCACTCGCTTGCCAGCCCCGTGAGTCCTCGCTGCACTTGCTGGCCCTGCACTGAATCACTGGCTGATTCACACATCTCAGCTGACAGCTGTGATAGAACATTGAACATAGAACTATACAGCACAGTACAGGCCTTTCGGCCCACAATGTTGCGCCGAACTTTTACCCTTAACTTGAGGTCTATCTAACCTCCACCCCTACCTTATACTATCATCCATATGCCTATCTAATAGCTGCTTAAATGCCCTTAATGAGGACGACTCCACAACCCTCTCTGGCAATGCATTCCATGCCCCGACCACTCTGTGAGTAAAGAACCTACCTCTGACGTCGCCCCTATATCTACCTCCGCTCACTTTAAAACTATACCTCCTCGTAATAGCTACCTCCACCCTAGGAAAAGGTCTCTGGCTGCCCACTCTATCTATACCTCTGATCATTTTGTACACCTCTATCAAGTCACCTCTCATCCTCCGTTGTTCTAAAGAGAAAAGCCCTAGCTCTCTCAACCTTTCCTCGTAAGACCTTCCCTCCATTCCAGGCAACATCCTGGTAAACCTCCTCTGCACCTTTTCCAACGCTTCCACATCTTTCCTGTAATGAGGCGACCAGAACTGGACACAATACTCCTGATGTGGCCGAACCAGGGTTTTGTATAGCTGGAGCATAACTTCATGGCTGTTGAACTCAATCCCTCTATTAATGAAAGCTAACACACCATACGCCTTCTTAACAACTCTATCCCCCTGGGTGGCAGCTTTCAGGGAACTGTGGACATGAACCCCGAGATCCCTCTGCTCCTCCACACTGCCAACAATCTTTCCGTTAACCCTGTATTCTGTTTTCAAGTTTGTCCTACCAAAATGAATCACCTCACACTTTTCAGGGTTAAACTCCATCTGCCACTTCTCAGCCCAGCTCTACATTCTATCAATGTCCCTTTGTAACCTAGAACAGCCCTCCGCACTGTCCACAACGTGACCCACCTTCATATCGTCCACGAACTTACTAAATGATGTAAGCATTGGGTTTAGAACCCATGGTTAAAAGTGCTGAACAGCCTTTAATAGAAAGGGCCGGTGGGGGTGTTGTGTTGGAGTAACAGTGCTGGGGGAGATTGATTAATTTCTGTCAGCATGTTGGTTTCCACTTTGAGACTGTGTGGACTCTGTGGGACTCCGGGCGAGTGAGTTCCAGCAGGATCCATCACACTTTGAGAGAAGTAATTTCACCTCATCCCAGTTTTAAACCTGTTACTCCTTATCCTAAAACTATGACATCTCGTTCCAGATTGCCCCACATGAGGAAACCTCTTCTGTACCTCTACTTTGTCAATCCCCTTTTGTCTGGCATGGCAAGGTGATGGGTGACTGGCATAATTGCTACGCTGTTATTCCAGTAGACCCAGGGATCCGGGTTCAAATCCCACCATGACATAAAAATGTTATTCAATAAAAGGCTGGAATTAAGAATGTAATAAACCTCTTTGACATTGTTGTTGGTCAGAAAAGTCCTTCCAGTTCCTAACGTCTGCTATGAAAGGAAAAACGACTGCTCTGGCCTACATGTGACTCCAGGCCCACAGCAACGTTGTTGACTCTTAACTGCCCTCTGGGCAATTAGGGATAGAAAATAAATGCTGCCTAGCCAGAGACATCCTCATCCTGTAAACGAATAAAGGAAAAAGAAGACATTTATCTCTGCAATGGATCCAGTGAACCAAGTCATCTTGCAATATCAAAGGACACGGTTGGTTGCAACATTCTCCTCATGCCTCACTGCCTTTCAAAGGCCTGGGAGGTTAAATCCGAGTGCGCTGCCTCTGAAATCTTTTCCTGGTGGGTTGTTTAAAGGGAGGAGCCTCAGCACGTACATTATTATCAGTTTCCAGGAAGACTGTCGGGATCTCGGGATCCTTAATGAAAAACCTGGACTGTCCCCTTCAAACTGGGACATTCGCTCACCCCGGCAGTAACTTGCCTCTGTCTGACACCATTATCTTTCATGTGCCTTCCTGATCAAACATCTGTCTCGGATATATTCAAAGGCCCCAGACTGGAGTCACAAGCCGAATGACCCAAGCTGACCTTGGGCTACCTGTGTCACAGAATGATGCTCCACGCCAAAAGTCCCCACCTGGAGCAGTGACCCTCAGCGAGGATGCACTCTGGGTTCTGACCCTCGCACCAGTGTCGAAAGCCCTGAACTTGTACCCTTTCTCGTTCGCAGGTGCCATTTTCCGCCCCCCGGGTCAATGAGTTTGTATCCCCACTGAGAGTGCAGCCATTCCAACAACAGTCCATCAGCTCGCTGAAGGAGCAGAACCACCTACTGACCAAGGTAGGACCCGCAGGCGTTTATGGATATGCCTGGCAGAAAAAGTCCTATGTGGATCAACGTGAGCTTATCCACTTCGGTGGAAGGTGGATTATTAACTGAATAGCAACAGATTGAGAAAGGAGGACAGGCAACGAGACCTGGGTGCCCCTCATAGACCAGTTAGTGGGGGTAAGCATTGCAGGGGCAGCAGGCACTGACAAAGGCAAGTGGGCTGTTGGCCTTCATAGCCAGAGGATTGGAGTACAGGAGCAGGGATGTCTAACTGTCATTGTACAGGGGCCTTGGTGAGACCACAGCTGGAGCATTGTCTGCAGCTTTTGTCTCCTTTTGTGGTGGGTGATTTTAACTTCCCCTATATTGACGAGGACTCCCGTACTGCCAGGGGCTTGGATAGAGGGGGGCGGGTTTGTTAGGTGCGTCCAGGAGGGGTCCTTGAAACGATGTGTAAATAATGGAACAAGGGTAGGGCCATACTTGACCTGGTACTGGGGAATGAGCCTGGCCAGGTGGTCATTGTCAGTTTCAGTGGGGGGGCATTTAGGGAGCAGTGACAGTAATTCTGAGGGTTTTAAGATACTTATGGATAAGCGTAAGAGGAGTCCTCAAGTGAAAATACCAAATTGGGGAATGTTAACTACCAGGAACTGGGGAATGTGGACTAGGGGCAGCTGTCTGAGGGTGAATCCATATCTGGCATGTGGGAATCTCTTAAAGGCTGGTGGATTAGAGTTCAGGACCAGCATGTTCCTGCGAAAATGAAGGATAAGGATGACAAGGTTTAGGAACTTCAGATGACAAGAGAAATTGAGAGCTTGGTCAAAAAGTGAAAGGAAGTAAACGTAAGGTTTAGGAAAGTGAAAACAGAGAGAACCCTCAAAGAATACAAAGAAAGCAGGAAAGAACTCAGTCAAGGAATTAGGAGGCTAAAAGACGCAACCAAATTGGGTAAAGGAAAACCCCAAGGTGTTTTATACACGCATAAAGAGCAAGAGGTTAAATAGGGAAAGGGTAGGATCTAGGTGTACAGATCCACAGTTAGGCCACATTTGGAATTCTGTGTGCCATATGACAGGAAGGATGTGGAGGCTTTGGAGAGGGTACGGAAACAGTTTACCAGGATTTTGCCTGGTTTGGAAGGGCTCAGCTATGAGGAGTGATCGGGCAAGCTCGGTTTGTTTTCAATTCAATGGGACGATCTGATAAAAATTTACAAAATCATGAGAGACACGGGTAGAGTGGATAGTCAGAGTCTTTCTCCCCAGGGTAGAAATGACAATTACTAGGGGACATAGGTTTAAGGTAAAAGGAGGTAAAGTCTGAAGGAGATGTGAGAGACAGGCTTTTCACACAGAGGGTGGTAAGTGACTAGAATGTGCTGCCAGAGGAGGTGAGAGAAATAAATACATTAACAATGTTTTAGAGACATCTTGACAGATATACGGATAGGCAGGGAATAGAGGGATATGGACTGCACAGAGGAAAAATGTTTTTAGTTTGGAAAGGTGTCATGTGTTGGTGCGAGTTTGGTGGGCCCAAAGGACCTGTTCCTGTGCTGTACTGTTTTTTGTATAAACCATAAGGAACAGGAGTAGGCCATTCAGCGCACCCCCAAGTCTGCTCCGCCATTCTCTAGGATCTGACACTCCCCAGGTCAATTTCCCTGCCCTACTCCCACAACCAAAAGAGGAGATTGGGCGGACGGTGTTGGCGGGAAGATGCAGCAGGAGCTGTTAGCTGCCAATCTTAGTTAACTGGCACGTCGATTGGTCAGGGCATTGCCACAGAATTGACTGTCTTTGTAGACTGTTCCTCATTTGAGAAATGTGTGATATATGAATGTATTCCATTTGGTTGCAGAGAGCAGCAGGGTGCTGTGTATGTAGCTTGCAGCATGTTTCCCAGGGTAGTTCTGAACACAGTCAGGATTTTCTATCAAATGCTGTCCAATTGCTGAATCCCATCTGATTTCTGACGGTGTTTGTCTCTGACCGTAGCACATGATAGTGGTTCCCACTCAGTGACGGCACTCCACTCTTTCCCTGTTTTAATGCTTTTTGACCACGTTTGTGTCTGACCAACAGGAGCTGTCATCCAAGTGTGAGCGCATTGCCATCTTAGAGCAGGAGAAAGCGTCTCTGGTCAAGCGGCTGGTTGAGGCCCGAGAGCAAGGCCAGCCAGCTAGCCCACCGCACCATCCCTATCCACACTTGGGAAGTGAGGGCACACCATGAAGCTCTCCTGCAAACAGGACCACCCGAGTGACACCAGCCAAAGGACAATGCATTCCAACGGGCTGGCCAGGACTTTGCTCCATTCCACTGCATTTTCGCTTTGAAAAAATGGGTGAAAGATTGAGCCACGATCAAGAACTAAACCATTGACACTAAGCAATTTTCCCTCTTTTAGAGCGAACCAATAGCAAATGGATTGTTGACGTTACTTCACAACTTTTGACCTGAGGAACACCACAGCACTAATCCTTTCTGTCTATTCATGAGCCCAATTATTTATTTCTGTATTTATATAAATTATTGTCAATGTTCTTTGTCTGTCCCTGCTTTGTTACATCTAACATTTCCCTCAAGGGACTATCCCCACCCACAGGATACGGCTGTTGGAGAGGAAAATTAATTTGTTGTTGTGTTTATATCTTAATTAATATTATGTATAAAAAAAAATTATCAACCCTCCTGAAAGATCAGGAGTTTCCAGGAACTGATGATTAAACACACTTCAAATGCTGGTGGGAGAGTTACAATCAAAGGAGCTTTAAAATCAAATTATTTTTCAATTTTATTTGAACACAAAGAAAGCTGAAGGAAAAATGTGCTTTCAATCAGTCGCTTTAGTTCCACGCTGGTAATGTTATACTCAGACAGGCAAACTGCATCTGTAATGTACCTCACAACTCCCCTCCTGACTCCCCAAAGCCTGTCCCACCATCTACAAGGCACAAGTCAGGAGTGTGATGGAATACCCCCCCCCCACTTGCCCCTGGATGGGGTACAGCCCCAACAACACACAAGAAGCTCGACACCATCCAGGACAAAGCAGCCCCCGCTTGATTGGCACCACATCCACAAACATCCCACTCCCTCCCCCACCGACGCTCAGTCGCAGCAGTGTGTACCATCTACGAGATGCACTGCAGAAACTCACCAAAGATCCTCAGGCAGCACCTTCCAAACCCACCACCCACTTCCATCCAGAAGGTGCAACAGATACATGGGAACACCAGACCCCTGCAAGTTCCCCTCCGAGCCACTCCCCATCCTGATTTGGAAATATATCGCCGTTCCTTCAGCGTCGCTCGGTCAGCATCCTGGAATTCCCTCCCTAAGGGACATTGTGGGTCAACCACAGCACATGGGCTGCAGTGGTTCAAGAAGGCAGCTCACCCCCACCTTCTCAAGGGGGGCAACTAGGGACAGGGCAATAAATGCCGGGCCCAGCCAGCGACACCTACATCGCATGAATGTATGATAAACAAATTCCAGTCATTTCCAAGCACTTCACTACTAATGGAGTCCTTTTATTTACACACACACACACACACACACACACACACACAAATGATGAAACTTTAGATATTGGTTGAGGGTTAACTTTAACATGGTACTGTAGGGTTTTCCATGCACAGCAGAGATGGCAGATGAGAACTTAGTTTACTGCTTGATTGTCAGACATACAAGTGATTGGAATGTAGAAAAGTTACAACACAGTAAGAGGCCATTCAGCCCATAGTCTCTGCACACCCCTTATTATTGTGCGCACCTCAATTAGGTCACCCTCATCAGCCTCCTCTGCTCTAAAGGAAAACAAGCCCAACCTATCCAATTTCTCCTGTAGCTGTAGTGTTCATTAAAGGGTGTTAGTTATAGAGTCATACAGATATACAGGATGGAAACAGACCCTTCGGTCAAACCTGTCCATGCTTACCCAGATATCCTAAAATAATCCAGTCCCATTTGCCAGCATTTGGCCCATATCCCTCTAAATCCGTCCTATTCATGTCCCCATCCAGGTGCCTTTTAAATGGTGTCATTGTACCGGCCTCCACCACTTCCTCTGGCAGCTCATTCCATACACGCACCACCCTCTCTGTGAAAAAGTTGCCCCCTTAGGTCCCTTTTAAATCTTTTCCCTCTCACCTTAAACTGACGCCCCTCTAGTTTTGGACTCCCCTACCCTGGGGAAAAGACCTTGCCTATTTACCCTATCCATGCCCCTCATAAACCTCTATAAGGTCACCCCTCAGCCTCCGACGCTCCAGAGAAAATAGCCTCAGCCTAGTCAGCCTCTCCTTATAGCTCAAACCCTCCAAACCCCAGCAACATCCTTGTAAATCTTCCCTGAAACCTTTAAAGTTTCACAACACCCTTCCTGTAGCAGGGAGACCACAATTACACACAATATTCCAAAAGTGGCCCTAACCAATGTCCCGTACAGCCCCAACATGACCCTCCCAACTCCTCTACTCAACGCACTGACCGATAAAGGCGAGCGTACCAAACACCTCCTTCACCGCCCTGTCTACCTGTGACTTCAAGTTTTCTTTGTTCAGCAACACTCCTGGAGTGATAGTGTCATGGAGACATACAGCACACAAACAGACCCTTTGGTCCAACCAGTCCATATGGACTATAATCCCAAATAAAACTAGTCCCACCTGCCTGCTCCTGGCCCATATCCCTCCAAACCTTTCTAATTCATGTGCTTATCCAAATGCCTTTTAAATGTTGTAATTGTACCCATATCCACCACTCCCTCTGGAAGTTCATTCCACACACAAACCACTCTGTGTAAAAAATTGCCCTTCTGTCTTTTTTAAATCTCTCCTCTCTCCTCTATGTCCTCTAGTCTTGCAAACCCCAGCCTAGAGAAAAGACACTTATCAATCACCTTATCTATACTCCTCATCATTTTATAAACTTCTGTCAGGTTATCTCTCAACCTCCTACACTCCAGAGAAACAATGTCCCAGCCTAACTCAAACCTTCCATACTCGACAACATCCTGGTAAAAGTCTTCTGAACCCTCTCCAGTTTAATAATATCCTCCCCATAACTGGGCACAAACCCTCCTTTATGTGTTTTTACAACAATTGCTGATAAGTTTGTTGTTCCCATTACTGAGATTAATGGTCCATTAGTGGAAGTTACTGAGCAACTACTGAAGTGGGGCATCACCAGAGCAGCAGGTAAGCTTGTATTCCAGGTTTACTGACTTCTTTTCAATCCTACCAGTTGCCTTGGCCTGTAGGAGTATTGTGTACAATTCTGTAGGAAGGTCTGAACGCATGGGACGGAGTGTAGGTGAGATTGACAAGGATGATCCCACAAATGAGAAGCTTCATTTTCTGAATGTAGATGATGATGGTTTGGGAGCCATTGTCACTAGCTGTCCCTTTCAGCGGTGGGATAAGCCTCTCAGTGTAGTTCAAGGTCAGTGAGCTCTGTTAAATATTGCCTGGACCATAAATACATCAGTGTCACAGCCGGCGCTGAACCGAGTGCGGCATCCAGTAACAATTTCATAAACCAGCTCATCTGTCACAGTGCAAAGGAGTAATGTGGGTGCTGTTACTGATCAGACACTCGCCTTCCACACCCTCCCCACCTCCCTCCAAACCCTCCCCAGGACAGGGTGGGACAGTGAGTCACACACTGTCCTCACCTCCCCTCCCTCTAGGACTGGCTGGGACAGTGGGTCAGACGTTTGAAACTGTGTCAGAAGAACTGTATCCCAGTTGGAATCTGTTCGTGGGGCCATAACTAAGGATGCACTTGATATTAAAGAAGTGGGGAATTGAAGGGTGAATTTCCCCGACATAACCTTTAGTCCTGTTTCTGAGGGGATGGGCACAGCATGGGCATGAGATGGATTCACCAATCCACTACCCTGGGTGCAGAATGGGTGTGAGGCACAGGGACAGAACCGAGAAAACCATGACTTAAACATAGCATTTTGAAAATCGCCATGTGCAATTTGTCAACTTAATGTTACCACCCTCATGTACCAGCAGAAGGAGCGAAGAGGGTGCAGAAAGAAATAAACTTGTTAGCAAAACATCTGAGTTTGATTCTGAGTCTCAGGAAGTACTTTACACCTAGTGCGTCTGTTGGCCGATCTCTTCGTATGTTAGTCTTTTTTCTAATGTCCACAGCTTGTTTTCCTTTTCTCCTGCTGTGCTTTGGCGCAGGGCTGGAGATTTCTGGCTCACCGTATCTGGGCGGGGATAAGTTTGTAGAACACAGCAAGATCCAAAAGACGGAGAGAAGGTTAAAAAGATGACAAAACTCCTCTGGGGTTTGGGTAATAAAGCCTGGCCCAACAGCCACTGAATAAAGGAAAAGCAGAGGAAGCAGAGGAATTGCGATGTCAGAAATGGAGCAGGGAATCTGCGCACAGACGGATTTATAGATGCACCATAGAAAGTCTCCCTTTGGATGGTTCACAGCTGCTCTGCCCAGGACCGTAAGAAACTACAGAGAGTTGTAAACACAGCCCAGTCCATCACACAAACCAGCCTCCCATCCATTGACTCCATCTGTACTTCCCACTGCCTCGGGAAAGCAACCAAAATAAACGAAGACCCTTCCCACCCTGGTTATACTTTCTCCCACCCTCTTCCATCGGGCAGAAGATATAAAAGTTTGCATACACATACAAATAGGTTCAAGAACAGCTTTTCCCCCCACTGTTAACAGACTTTTGAACCGAATATTAATTCTGATCTCTCTCTGCAACTGTATTCCACACGCTGTGCAATCTGCCTGTATAGCACACAAATACTTTTCTCTGTGCTTGTGACAACTGATCAATCCCACGAGCCGCAGCAAACAGGCCCTCTGTGTTTGTGCGATGTTGAGCCAGGTGATAGATATTGACACAGGACATCAGCAACTTCCTTGCTTTATCCACATAGCGGTCATTGAATTGTTTATTATCCTTCTGCCCCCAGGGAGGATATACTCTGCCAGACCCACCCCTCTCCATCCTATCCCTGCAACCCTGTGCATCATGGGACAATTTAGCATGGCTGGCCCACCCTAACCTGCACATGTTTGGACTGTGGGAGGAAACAGGACCACCTGGAGGGAACCCATGCAGACACAGGGAGAACTTGTAAATTGCACACAGACAGTCACCTGAGTCTGGAATCGAACCTGTGACCCTGGTGCCGTGGGGAAGCAGTGCTAACCACTGAGCCACCATGCCACCCAATGTCAATATGTCCCCAGAGATCTAGCACTTCCTAATTGAATGCTGCTTCAATGTTTGACCATTCACAGGTCCTCCCTCCCCAGGGTAGTGCACTCCCAGGACTGGCCACTCTCTGAGTGAGGACAGTCTTCCTGAACTCTGACATAAATGGCCAGCCGCTCATCCTGGGATCACGCCTACCGTTCTTGTTTCCTCAGACGGCAGAAATGACCCCATCCACACATCTAGCCTGTCAGACCCTGGGCAAGCTTCAATGACACCTGCCACCTCCTCCAAATTCTTGGAGAATACGAGACTCCGTTTCCTCAATATCCCCGCTAAAGGCAATACCGCCACCTGGCGAACCTCCTTTGAAACCCCTCACTGGCAAATGTATCCTTTGAAAAGGGATCATAGGCCCCATTAACAGCTATTCATTCCCCTAGGCTGACTTTCTTTAAATTCTTTTATTGGGTGTGAGTGTCACTGGCTAGGTTAGCATTTATTGCCTATCCTTATTTGCCCAGAGGGCATTTAAGAGACTACTACATTACTGTGGCTCTGTTGTAGCTCTAGACCAGGTAAGGATGGCAGTTTCCTTATTCGTGAACCAGACAGATTACTTTTTCAACAATTGACGATGGATTCACGGTCATTATTAGACTCTTAATTCCAGATGTTTATTGAATTTAAATTCCACTGTCAGGATTCAAACCCAGGTCCCTGGAACATTATCTGGGTCTCTAGATTAACAGTCCAGTCATAATACCACGAGGTCATCGCCCTCCCTATTTGATATCCACCGGTTTGTCTGCCCACCTGTGTTTCTCTCTCTTTGTGCTCTCCCTCCACCTATTGTTCACTCCTTTCCCCATCCCCTACCCCCACCCTATCTTCTGCATAAAAACTGCCATGTTCCTAGCTACCATCAGTTCTGAGGAAGGGTCACTGGATTCGAAACGTTAACTCTGATTTCTCTCCCCAGATGCTGCCAGAACCTGCTCAGCTCTTCCAGCAATTTCTGTTTTTGTATCAGGTTTGCAGCATCTGCGGTTCTTTCACTTTTAATCTACAAAAGGGGGATCCTGGAATGCTTGTCCACAGATCCCTGGCTGTGTCAGGGCAGGTTAATCGGGTCATTAAGAAAACATATTGGACACTCGCCTTTATCAGTGCACAAGGTCAGAAGTCACATGGAACCAGGTCATAGTCCAACAGGTCTATTTGAAATCACAAGCTTTTGGAGCGCTGTCCCTTCGTCAGGTCATCACCATCAGTAGATGCATAGATTCTAAGAGCAGGGAGGTTCTGTCAGAATTGCACAGAGCTTTAGTGAGGCCACCAGTGGAGTACTGTGTGTCGTACTGGCCCCACACTATAGGAAGGAGGTGATTGCACTGGAGGGGGGTGCAGAGGAGATTCACCAGGATGTTGCCTGGGATGGAGCGAGGCTGGATACACTCAGGATGTTTTCCCTGGAGCAGGGAAGGGGGCTATGGCAGAGGTGTATAAGATTGAGAGGTGTAGAGAGAGTAGAGAGAGAGCTGCTTAGTTGAAGGGTGAGCAACAAGAGACCACAGTTTTGAGGTGGACGGCAGGATGTTTTGAGGGAGGCTGAGCAAACGTGGTGGAGTTCGGGTATACACTGCCCAGGAAGGTCGCTGAACCTCCCAAACTTTAAAAAGTACTTGGATGAGCACATGAAAAAGTCGTAACATTCAGGGCGAGAGACGATAGGAACTGCAGATGCTGGAGTCAGAGATAACACACGGTGTGGAGCTGGAGGAACACGGCAGGCCAGGCAGCACCAGAGGAGCAGGAAAGCCGACGTTTCGGGTCGGGACCCTTCTTCAGAAAGGCTCCTGTAACATTCAGAGCCATGGGCCTAGTGGGATGAGTGTAGATTTAGCATAGCTTTGGCCGTACAGACTCGATGGGCTGAAGGGTGTCTTCAATACTGCGTGATTATGAATCTATGATTCAAAATATTACATGACAACTCCAGTGTCAGCAAGGCTTTATAAAAGACAAATTGTCTCCTGCTCTCAAATCCCCTCATGATAAACTCTTCAGCCTGTGAGCTTTTAGTGTGTCCTCAACAGAGCCAGCTCCCTGATACCTGCATTCCCCCACCCCTCACTGTTTAACAAAGAGCCTGCCTTCTCTGGATTTGATGTACTTGAAAACACACACACACACACACACACACACACACACACACACGAGGATGCAAGGCAGCCAGGAAAGGGTTAAGGATCATTGGAGTGCACGGATTGGCAGAGACCCGGGGCTCTGATGTAGTCAGCAGTGTGCTGGCAGTGGGAGGGAGGCTCGGACGCTGCCTGCTGCTCATGCCTCGGGCAAACCCAGAGTTTTCGGTTTGGTTTAATCTCCCTGAGCGGGTTGGGGGTAGCCTCCTCTGCTTCTCACTGCGAGCCAGGAGAGTGAGCTGCAGGGAGTGTAGGCAGACAGCAACTTGCTCCCTCTCACTGTGCCTCAACCTTCTCAGCTTCCACTCAGCCTGAGCCAAGCGGCGACTCTCTGGCGTGTGTCTGTGTTTCTGAGTGTGTCTGTGTGTGTGTGTCTGTCTCTGTCTGAGTGTGTCTGCCTGTGTTTCTGAGAGTGCCTGTCTGTGTGTCTGTCTCTGTCTGAGGGTGTCTGCCTGTGTTTCTGAGTGTGTCTGCCCGTGTTTGAGTGTGTGTGTGTGTGTCTGTCTGTCTGTCTGTCTGAGTTTCTGAGTGTGCCTGTGTGTGTGTATCTGTCAGCCTGTCTCTGAGTGTGCGTGCAGGAATCGAATGCACCAGTCAGTGTTTGTGACCACCAGACACTCTGTGTGTGTGGGTTGGGGGAGCCAGAGGAGGTGGTGAGACTGGGGTTTTGGAAGAGGTGAGGGTTGCTAGTGACTGACAGGGGGTGGGGGGAGGAGGACTGAGCTGGGGAGGTGTCAAATTCTTCTCCCCTATAAAGCCCACCCTCGGTCCCCCCGCCCCTAGCCCCATGTCTGTGCCGCCTGGATACACCTTGGTCATCATCCCTGCGCCAAGCCGCCTAGAAGCAACTGCATTCTTCCTGTGGGTAAGTGGTATATTGTCTTCATTTGCCTCACAGTCTGTGCAGAGAGAGAGAGAGTGTACTGGGAAAAGTGCTGGAGAGATTCATGGGCTCTGCAGAGAGAGAGAGAGTGTAGAGGGAAAAGTGCTGGAGAGACTCAGGGGCTCTGCAGAGAGAGTGTACAGGGAAAAGTGCTGGAGAGACTCAGGGGTTCTGCAGAGAGAGAG
>JAHRHZ010000212.1:438765-464680 GCA_024137785.1 Ginglymostoma cirratum | reverse complement strand
AGTGCTGGAGAGATTCAGGGGCTCTGCAGAGAGAGAGAGAGAGAGAGAGATGTAACGTTTCCAGACCCGGTCTGATTCTCCTTCAGAATCGGAAGGGGTCGGAAAATATCTGTTAGTATTTATTTTTGCCTTTGACAGAGACTCAGTGCAAAAGGCTCACGGTGGAGAAAGAGAAATGCAGGTGTTAGAAAAAAGGGTGGAAGCTCAGGTGTGAAAGAGATCTTTTTGAAGAGCAGATCAGTTGCCTTGCTCCTCGTTCCCAGTTTGGAGTTTTGTTTTTATTTCCTGCTGCCTACTCCTTTCTAGCCAGGTGTTCGATGTTCCCTGAAAGGTGAAATGTGGCTTTCTTTTTTAAAGAAAAAAAATCAACTTGTTTCGGAAGTTTATGACTCAGCTCTGGTGCAGGTGAGATTTTAACTGTCTTGCTTAGAGGTAGGAGGAACACTACCAAAGCATACACAAGTCTCCTTCCACCTCCCAATACCCCACTCCGATTCCTGGGTGGCTATGTTCCACATTTCATCAGCGCACCTCACTGATCATTTGCAAAGCCCAACCCCTGGGAGACCTTTTCCGGTTCTGAAAGAATCTGTTGACTCGGCAGGAATTTTGCAGCACGTCGCTTCATCTCTGAGGGAAGTGTTGACACAGATGGGACCTTGCACTCTCTCAAACCAGTCTTTAGAATGATTCTGAGATGTCTTGTTTCTAGAGGATCCCCAAACTGAGAACCCCCCCACCCCTCCCAATCCCTACGCAATTTTTAAAGTGGGAGTAATTGAAGTGAGGGGGCGGGAAGCAACATTGTGTTAAAGTTAGAGCTGAGTTCAGAAAATATAGCAGGGAAAAAACATTTTCCAGACAAAGCCTAGGGCTGCAAGAGAACAGCTAAAGCATTTCAGATGAAGATTTTGTGGATAGATCAGTGGATTCTGATTTCCTTCTTGCCACACATATCTTGTTACACAGTACAGTGAAAAGTATTGTATAGTGTCGCCACTCTCCGGCACCATCTTAAAACACAGAAAAATAAACCAAAACGTGGATATAAAGGCCAGAAACTGAAGAAATAAAGTGTCCAACTATACAGTCCTTCTTGGTGAGGGCTCCATCATGGGCGACGGGGCTGGTGCCCCTCTGCTGCTATCACTGGGATGAAAGTTACCACCTTTTGGTGCCATCTCGCCTCCACCAACACCTTCACTGAACGGCCTTCTCTGGTTCCATGAGTTGGAAATGGAGGCCGCTCTGCCTGAACTGTTACGACAGCCCCACTGACTGAGTTCTCATCCTTTGGGTGAAACCCAGCCTCCCCTGACGAGGAACCACTGTCCATGTGAAATTTAATCAGGTCTCACATTGTTTGAAGCGACTTTGCAGGGACTGCGACGCCTTCAAAGTGCTCCCTGTAGTCATCAATGTTGGCTCAAAACAGGACATTGAGAGCAGCATTTCAAAGCTGGGAAGCTGGAGTTCCCCCGAACAGCCCTGGGAAGTGGGACTCGGAATCCTGGAATCACAGGAGCTCCACCGGGCAAAGGGAGGCCATTCAGCCCGTCCATACCAGCTCTTCAAAGGAGTGTTGTGACTCATCGGCTAAAAGTGAGTTCAAAATGGCACCAAGTAGAGCATTTAGAGCAATGCAAACTGGGGACGGCAGCCTGTAAATAATAGGCCTCTTCTCCATTACTGGCCTGATGGGAAAATACAGCCGGATCCATCGATTCGAAAAACAAAACCGCCCAATCGACTACTTTTACAGCTCTTCGTTTTAGGAACAAAAACAGAAGTTGCTGGAAAAGCTCAGCAGGTTTGGCAGCATCTGTGAAGGGAAAAAGAATCAGAGTTAATGTTTCAGGTCTGGTTACCCTTCTTCAGTCACCAGACCCGAAACATTAGCTCTGTTTTTTCCTTCACAGATGCTGCCAGACCTGCTGAGCTTTTCCAGCAACTTCTGTTTTTGTTCCTGATTTACAGCATCTGCAGTTCTTTCGGTTTTTATTTAGTATTCTTCATTACAGGGGCCCTTTTCTAAACTGTGCAAAGAAACGAAAATCAGTTTTGAAACGGCGCAGGGTCGATTAATTGGAGTAATCCCAGGGATGAGCAACCTCAGATACTCGGAGAGGCCGGATAAACTGGGATTCTGAGCAGAGACGTGCAGAGGAATTCAAAATTTGGGGGTGTTTTGATAGACGGAGGGAGACGAGATTGTCTTTTAAAGGCAGGTGGGTTGGTGGCAATGGAACACAGATCAAAAGGAACGAGAGAACAGATGAGGAGAAATGTCTTTATGTAGCAGGCTGCTCTAATTGAGAATGTGTTGCCTGTAAAAGCCGGGGCAGCCGATAAAACAGGAGCTTTCTGAGGAGAAGTGAATAAGGAGTTGAAGAGGAAACATTTGCCGGGCTGTGGGCAAAGACTATCTGGATCACGGTTTCTATAAAAAGAAAGCACTGGCCTGATGAACTAAACAGCCTCCTTCAGCTCGCGTCTTAATAGTTTTGAGGGATTGAGTGGCCTCAGACTTGTGGGGCTGAATGGCCTCCTCCTGTTCCTGTATAAAAGATGTTTCGGGAGAGAATTCCAGAATTTCGGTCATTAAAAGCCAAGGCATGCCTGACTTAGTCCCAGTCTCTTGCCTTTTCCCCGTAACCTCGAACATTGTTTCTGTTTAAAATATCAGTCTATAACCCTCCTCCAGTGCTTCAAACTGCAATAGAAATCTACAGGTTGATTTGTAAATTACAAAGCCTTTTTAGGGATTTGGTGGAAGTAGGCCTTTTTCACATCCTGAATTAGATTCACAGCTTTTAGCCTCCTCCCTAGGAGTATCTATAACTCTACTTCCGGGCTCCAATCCCGCATAAACCCATTTTGCATTTTGATAGTGACCTTCATAACCACATGTCCAACCCGCAGCCCTTGGCAACCAGTGTTAGCCAGGGTACCAGAGAGAGAGAGTGCTCGCGTGTTCTTCCAAATGATGTTGAGGGACTTCCTGCCTCCCTCTGGAAGGGTTGATGAGGCCCCCACTTTAACATTTCACCTGAAAGATGGCTCCTCCAAAACTGCAGCACTCCCTCGGCACCAGCCTGGCCATGTCGGCTGAGATTATTTACAAGGGTTTCCACGGTGGGGTTTCACTATCATTCATCTTTTGTGTGAGGTGGTCATTCACGCCTTACCCAATGTGCCAATGGGGGCAAATAGTTACAACATCAACTGTCTCTAGATGCAGTAAACTGTCCTGAGTTGATTGACTGGAGAGTTATTAGTGTGGATCCACATAGGGGTGAGGGTGGGGACAAAGTTTAATGAAACGCCTAGAAGAATAAGGGGGAGAGGCGAGAGCTTGGCCTGACTGTTCAACACTGGGTAAAGGAGGTGGGTGATAGTGTCTCATCAACACAATGGCACAATGGTTAGCCCTGCTGTGTCATACTACCAGGGACCTGGGTTCGATTCCACTCTCGAGCAACTGTCTGTGTGGAGTTTGCAAGTTCTCCACATGTCTGCATGAGGTTTCCTTCTGGTGGTCTAGTTTCCTCCCACAGTCCTACGATGTGTGGGTTTGGTGGATTGGCTGTGCTAAATTACCCATGGTGCCCAGGCTGGATGGGTTAGCCATGGGAAATGCAGGGTTACAGGGATAGGGTAGGGGGGTGGGTCTGTTTGGAGGACTCGATGGGCCGAACAGCCTGCTTTCACACTGTAGGGATTCTATGATGCTACAGGATTTCTTTGTTGGCCAAGTGAGATGAAGGGCATATCAGGGGTTGGGGCTAATTCTCACCCTATTTACACCATTGCCCAAAGCTAATCTCATCCCAAACCCACAACCAGCCCACTTCAAGTGCAAAGGGGAGCTTAACCTGCTCCTGGCATGGTCATGAGAGGTAGATCTGCCCCACTGATGCCCTCAAAACCTGGGTAATTTGGGGGGACGCCTCCCCAGTGGGAGCTCTGTGAGAGAGGGATGGATTGAGGTGGTAAGTAAGGTCTCCGTGGTGCCTTGCAGCATTACTACCAGGGCTCTGCCTGCTGACCCCAATCATTATCATTGGCATCACTGGGTCATGGAGATACATGGGCATCCCAGTGATGTTCACATGACCTCGGCTGGACACAGTGGGCAAATCACGTCTGCTCTCTCTCTCTTACGCTGATCACCTCACCCCCCTCCATCTCCAATGCACCAATGGGAGCTTGCCTTTCACGGAGGAGATCTGGTGACCCACGTGACCCAGGAGAGAGAGTCTCACCGAGCTTGTGTGTTTCAGCTGAAGCGCATGAAGGAGCTGGAGCGGCAGCGCGATGCCCTGTGGTACGGCCTGGGTATGGTGGAGCGGGCACGGGACTGGTACCACCAGGAGATCCATGGCATCCAGCAGCTACTGAGGCACAGCGGCGAGGGTCCCAGAGAGAAAGTGAGCAGGGCACCACTGGGAAATGTCCATGTTTTCAGGCGGTCAGTGACCTGGAAATGGGAGGAGGAGCAGTTGGGGGACTGGGGGTGGTGGGCGAGGCGTTCGATGCTGGGGGAGTGGGGGACAGTACTCATTAGAGGTGAAGGCTGAACATCTACTTCAATACCACTTTCCCAGCCCCTATCCCTAACTTCCTTGGTGGGCTTTAATATCCAAAAATCTGTCTTGGACATAATCAATGATTGACCTATTAAGGCCAGCCTCTTGTGTCTGCGTGGGTTTGCTCCAGGTCCTCTGATTTCCTCCGACAGTCAAAAGATGTGCAGCTTAGGGTGGGTTGGTCGTGCTAAATTGTCCCGTAGGGCCCAGGGATGTGCAGGTTAGGGTGGGTTGGCCGTGCTAAATTGTCCCGTAGGGCCCAGGGATGTGCAGGTTAGGGTGGGTTGGCCGTGCTAAATTGTCCCGTAGTGCCCAGGGATGTGCAGGTTAGGGTGGATTGGCCATGCTAAATTGTCCCGTCGTGCCCAGGGATGTGCAGGTTAGGGTGGATTGGCCATGTTAAATTGTCCCATAGTGCCCAGGTTTGGTGGATTAGCCATGGGAATGCAGGGTTACAGCGGGTGTGCCTGGGTGGGATGCCGTTTGGAAGGTTAGTGCGGACTCAATGGGCTGATTGGCCTGTTCCACACCGTAGGGATTCCAGCTCTAATTGTAAAGACAATGAAGAGAAGTGGGACTAGGCCAGGCAAATTGCGGTTGACTACCTCTACCATCAGGGGGACATGGATTGCAAGACCACTGTTCCCAAACTCCTCTTTTCTGTCTCAGGGGGGTCTTGTCCTGACTTGGTGATTCTTTTAGCATCAGTGGGCTCCCCAGCGGAGCTCCCCACCCCCTCTCCAACCCCCTAAAAGCAGTGTGTATTGTACCTAGACCCTCATAAACTACGTTCTGTCAGGACTAAGTGGCCCAACAAGTGGCCAGCATTGGCCGGAATGACACCCCTTTCAGCTCCTCCTTGTCTCCCATCTGACCCTCAGCACCATGGCCTTGTACCTGCACCGAGAGGCTTGTTCCCGCAACCGTCCCAGGCGGAAAAGTGGGAACCAAATCCCGGCGTTGTTTGCAACAACCTGGTCCACAGCAGCGCTCCGACCAACTTCTCACCCTAGCCCCCTTGTGGCAACGTACCCTTTTGCTTTGCATCTGCTTCAGTCTGCACTGAAAGCAACAAGTGCTAGACATGACAATGGGTCAGACAGCAGAGAGAGCAAGCTAACGCTTCCAGTCTAGATGACTCTGCCCTTGTCATAGCGTTCAAGCGCGGGAACTGGTGGTAGACCAAGAGTTTGATGGGCCCAAGGGCAACCTGGTCTAGTAAGACTCTATAAATGGCATTTTGGGCACGGTACGTGGGGAAAGACTCCTTTTGTGCATTATCAGCAGGGACGGTGAAGCGGAAAAAGAACTGGGAGTTGAGACATGGAATCAATCGTCCGAGTATTAATTTCCTTCCATCTCTCCTGCCTCTCCTCGCTCCTTCTCTTAGGCCTCCACGTCTCTTGTGAACCGTCCATCCCTCCTTCAGGACAAGATCCAGCACATCAACTGGTGCCTCAGTGACTTCATCTCCAGTGCAGACAGGGTCAGTGTCTTGCTGTCGGTTCTGTTACTCGTGTTTCACAAGGAAGAAAGCTAAAAGCTTTGCACACCCAGAGCGAACCTTGAACTATTGGCTCTTGTTGTGTTGCGGAGCGCGCACTGAAAGGAAGGGATATAATAACAATGATGTGTTATTGTGAGGTTGGCGGAGGCAGAGATAATTATGGACCAGGACACTGCAGAGGATTCAGTTGATTTCTCCAAGATAATCCAGTGGGATCCTTTCGAGTATTCAGTTTAAAATCCCTCCTCTATCAGTACTGCAACCCCTCTGGCTCGTAGAGTCACAGAGTTGTACAGCACAGAAACAGACGCTTCGGTCCAACCCGTCTGTGCTGACCCAGGTATCCTAAATTAATTGAGTCCCAATTGCCAGCATTTGGCCCATATCCCTCTAAACTCTTCATTTACCCATCCAGATGCCTTTCAGAAATTTAGTACCAGCCTCCACCACTTCCTCCAGCAGTTCATTCCATACACGCACCACCCTCTGTGTGAAAACATTGCTCCTCAGGTCCCTTTTAAACCTATACGACTCTAGTTTTGGACTCCCCCCCCCCCCCACCCCGGGGAAAAGACCTCGACTATCCATGTCCCTCATGATTTTATAAACCTCTAAGGTCATCCCTCAGCCTCCAAGAGTGGGATTCCCTACTACAGAAAAAAAATCTCAATGTTCCAACGTAGGGCAAGTCCAAACTAAGAGGGGCATAGGTTTAGGGTGAGGGGGAAAAGATTTAAAAGGGACCTAAGCGGTAACTTTTTCATACAGAGGGTGGTGCGTGTATGGAATGAGCTGCCAGAGGAAGTGGGTGGAGGCTGGTACAATGACAACATTTAAAAGGCATCTGGATGGGGACATGAATAGGGAGGGTTTAGAGGGATAGGGGCCAAATGCTGGCAAATGGGACTGGGTTAATTTAGGATACCTGGGCTGGCATGGGCGGGTTGGACCAGCTGTACCTGGATTGTACAGCTCTCTGACGCTGAGAAGGTGTTAGATACAATTCTTGGGGCAAAAGGGATCAAAGGGTGTGGGGGAGGAATTGGGAACACATCACAGACTTGGATGGTCAGCCATGACCATTTTGAATGGCGGAGCTGGTTCAAAGGGCCAAATGGCCTCCTGCTGCCCCTATTTCACAACGAAAGAGAAAAGAAATATTTACTCTTGTTCTTGATTAATTATGTTGGCAGAGTTGACGCAAAAGTGCTGGTCCTCTCGTGTGATTCGCTGTGAGGCATCCGCAAGGTCACATATTGCTCTCCTTGCCAGCCAATGATAAAACCCACCGGCTGGGGGAACAACAAATACACTGGACAGCTTCCAGTATGCCCCACGCCTTATTCTTAAATCAATGGGTCACACGCTCCATTTAGTGAGGGTGAGGTCAACCCTCCTCTGCCAAAATGCAAAGCTCATGGAATTACGAGTGCAAACTGAAGACCACAGGGGTCGTTTCCTCATCACTTGTATGGTTCTTGCTTTTTCCAGATGTTTCTGCCTCACTGCCAGATGGAACAGCCTGACCCAGAACATCTGCCCAGAACAAAAGGCAGGAGGTCTCAGCAACAGAATCTGGAAGCACTGAAACGGCAGAACTATTGGCTGACTAAGGTATGAAATGTCTGTGGATTATTTGCTGTCAATATCCCTGAAGGGACCTTCAAACTTGGCGACAATGGGCCACTGTCAAGCAGGAAAGGCGAATGGACATTTCCCACTGATAAGCGTACATTTGAGCAAGGCACTGTCCAGCCTGATGTTGGCTGCACTAGCCCAGCTCCAGTGGCTGATGGTCAATCGATACAACCAATAGGTGGCATTCGCAGGGGGTCTTTAGGCACCTAGAGGTTCTGAGATGACACAGGATCAAAAAACGAGGCCATTCAGCCCCTCAACCCATTCCATGAGATCTGACTTTTACCTTAGCTCCATCCACCCACCTCGACTTCCTTCCCATTAATAACCTTGGCCAGCAAAATTCGATTGGTTCCAGACTCGTGCAACTCATTTCTCATTTACTGTAGGAGATAGTTTGCCACTTCCTTTGTGTGAAGGACGCACTTCCTAACGTACAAACAAGGAGCAAGAGTAGGCCACTCAGCCCCTTGAACCTGCTCTGCCATTCTATAAGATCGTGGTCTGATTTCTTTGCACATTCCCCCTCTCCTGTGATAACCTTTCACTCCTTTACTTACTAAGAATCCATCTACTGCTGCCTTCAAAGTGCTTCTGCCACTTTTGGAGGAGGAGCACTTCAAAGACTTGCAACCATCGGCGAGATGAAACTTTGTCCTCGTCTCTGTTTTAATTGAATGGCACCTTATTTTTAAACAGCAGTTTCCCTCCCTTGTTCTAAATTCTTTCACAAGAGGAAACGTTCCCTTCACATCCACCTGGTCAAGATCCTTCAGGGTCTATAATTGAAAGTCAAGCCTCCTCTCGCTCTTCAACAGCCTCTTCCATGCTGACCTTGTAAAACAAATTATTTCGTAACCATCAATATTCCAGAGAATGAAAGCAGCCAGACTCCCAGAGGGTGCTCCCTCATTACAGGGAGATGGAGGCTAGTGAGTTTCAAACAATAGGGTCACTTAAGCCTCAAGATGAAGGCTCAGGTTAAGAAGACAAGACATTAATGGTGATAGCAGCCAGTACGGGATGCGAACCCTCCTGTTTTCGCCCAGCTGTCCAGCCAAGCGAGCTAACCAAATCTGAATTTACTTCCGAAAACTTAGTTCACTCAATTGACGCTCCAGTTCCCTATCTTCAATTCCCTCCACCGCCCGCAGTAGCAGCAGTGTATACTGTCTACAAGAAATTCACCAAAGCTCCTCAGGCAGCACCTTCCAAACCTGCGATCTCTATCATCCAGAAGGACAGCAGATACATGGGAACACCAGCCCCCTGCAAGTTCCCCTCCGAGCCACTCACCATCCTGACTTGGTAAAAATATCAGCCGTTCCTTCAGTGTTGCTGGGTCAGAATCCTGGAATTCCCTCCCTAAGGGACATTGTGAGTCAACCCACACACTAAGGACTCAACAGTTGAAGGGGGCAGCTCACCACTGATGTCTAGAGGAGCAATTAGGGACAGGCAATGAACACTGTCCCAGCCAGCGATGCTGAAATTCCACAGAACGAATGAGAAGTAACCTTTTTCTAGTCTAATTGGATCCTTGGTAGCATTCTGTGAAACTGTGCTGCATTCCTTCCAAGGTCAATACATTATTTTGTAAGGTGTGGCAGCCAGAACCGCACACAGTGCTCCAGATGTTGTTTAACTTGGGCCTCTATAAAACTGTACATTTTCCATCACCCCTGTTACAAAGGCTAACATTCCATTCACAGCTCTGGTCAGTTTTTGTATTCGACAACTGTATGATAGTGGTTTGTGCTCACAGTCCCTCGACTTTAGCCTGTCAACGATCTCCTCCATTTTAAATAATACTCAGATCTCCCCTGTGTCACTGCAAAACACAGAACCCTGTGCTTGAAGGTTAACCTGCTTTAAATTCCATCTGCCTGTATTTTAACCATTTATTGAATCACTGTCCCCTTATCCTGTTTTATTGCTGTTAACACTAGGGATCATCAGCCTGTGTTTCATCCCCAAACTTGGAATTCCCGCTATAAGAACCTACAAACCAGGAGCAGGAGTAGGCCCCTCGAGCCTCCTCCGCCAGTTAATAGGATCATGGCTGATCTTTTCATGGACTCAGCCCCACTTACACACCCTCTCACCATCACTCTTTAATCCCCTTAACTGTTCAAAAATTTACCTTTGCCTTAAAAACATTCAGTGAGGAAGCCTCCACTGCTTCACTGAGCAGGGAATTCCACAGATTCACAACCCTTTGGGTGAAGAGGTTCCTCCTCAATTCAGTCCTAAACCTGCTCCCCCTTATTTTGAGGCTATGCCCCCTCGTTCTAGCTGCACCCACCAGAGGAAACAACCTCCCTGTTTCTATCTTATCTATTCCCTTCATCATTTTATATGTTTCTATTAGACTCCCCCCTCATTCTTCTAAACTCCAATGGGTACAGTCCCAGTCTACTCAAAATCTCTCCTCATAAGCCAACCCTCTCAACTCCTGAACCAACCTAGTGAATCTCCTCTGCACTCCCAGTGCCTGTACATCCTTTCTCAAGTAAGGAGACCAGAACTGTACACAGTATTCTAGGTGTGGCCTCACCAGCCCCCTACACAGCTGTAACGTAACCTCCCTGTTTATAAACTTCATCCCTCCAGCATTGAAGGACAATACTCCATTTGCCTCCTTAACTACCTGCTGCATCTGCAAACCAACTTTTTGGTTCATGTACAAGGACCCCCAGGTCCCTCTGCACAGCAGCAAGCTGCAATTTAACGTTTAACTGTATCCCTGGGACTCATCACCAAATCTTTTAGTGAACATCATACTGAGAGGCTGTATGGAAAATTTCTCTTCTTCTGCCTCCACCTCAGAGTATTTCACAAATACCCCCCAGTTTATGTGGTCTGGTGACTGATCCTCTCGAGAGTCAGAATGCTGAGCTTGAAAAGGCAGTGGAAGCAGATGCTACAGTCACTTTGAAAATGGGAATTTGAGATGTATGTGAAGATGAGGGGAAATGAGACATTAGATAAATATGAGGTGCTGCATTTTGGAAAGGCAAATCAAGGCAGGACTTATACACTTAATGGGAAGGTCCTGGGGAGTGTTGCTGAACAAAAGAGACCTTGAAGGTGCAGGTTCATAGTTCATTGAAGCTGGAGTCGCAGATAGACAGGATAGTGAAGGAGGCGTTTGGTACGCTCGCCTTTATTGGTCAGTGCGTTGTGTATAGGAGTTGGGAGGGTCATGTTGTGGCTGTACAGGACATTGGTTAGGGCCACTTTTGGAATACTGTGTGCAATTCCGGTCTCCCTGCTACAGGAAGGATGATGTGAAACTTGAAAGCGTTCAGTAAAGATTTACAAGGATGTTGCTGGGGTTGGAGGGTTTGAGCTATAGGGAGAGGCTGAATAGGCTGGGGATATTTTTCCTGGAGCGTCGGAGGCTGAGGGGTGACCTTATAGAGGTTTATGAGGGGCATGGATAGGGTAAATAGACAAGGTCTTTTCCCCAGGGTAGGGGAGTCCTAAACTAGAGGGCCGTCAGTTTAAGGTGAGAGGGGAAGGATTTAAGAGGGATCAAAGGGGCAACTTTTTCACACAGAGGGTGGTGTGTGTATGGATTGAGCTGCCAGAGGAAGTGGTGGAGGCTGGTACAATTACAACATTTAAAAGGCATCTGGATGGGTACGTGAACAGGAAGGATTTAGAGGGACATGAGCCAAATGCTGGCAAATGGGACTGGATTTATTTAGGATATCTGGTCAGCATGGACAAGTTGGAGCAAAGGGTCTGTTTCTGCGCTGCTTGATTCTATGAAAAATGTGTGCCAAGCACCGTGTGTAGCAAGGGGGAAGGTAACGTCTCAAGGAGCTGTCCTAGATACAATAGGCCGAACAGACCTGGTTCTGTGCTGCTTCGCTCTACATGCCACCCGAAGCTCAGACACACAGCAGAGCCGTAAACCGTTGGGTTGTTGTGCCAAGTGTACCCTGATATGGAAATACAAATGGTCCACATGTGATGTCATTCCTCTCTGGGATATTCTGCTGGAAATCACACACCTCCATTCCTGGACTCAGCATTAAAAAAATTAATAGATTCTAAGATGAGTTTCCCCAAATGCTGTAATTTTTTTCATTATATGAGGGTGTCACTGACCAGGCAGCATTTATTGCCCATCCCTATTTGCCCAGTGGGCAGTTAAGATTCAACCACATTACTGTGGGTCTGTCACATATAGGCCAGCAGTTTCCTTCCCTAAAGGACATTTGAGTTCACTAATGAGGTTTTTCCCCAAACAATTGGCAATGGATTCACAGTCATCAGTGGACTCTGAATTCCAGATATTTTATTGAATTCCAACATCTGCCATAGCAGGATTTGAACCTGGATCCCTCAGTCATTGCTGAGTCTCTGGATTAATTGTCTAGTGATAATGCCACTAGGCCATTGCTTCTCCATGATGCGGCTGATAGGAAACAGACCAGGTATTTCCACAACAAAAACAACTTTATTACAAATGATTAGACTCTAGCCTTACGTAATTAGCTAAACACAAGGGGGAGGTGATGGCCTGTCATCCAGAGACCAAGATAATGTTCTGAGGACTCCGATTCCAATCCCGCCACAGCAGACTGTGGAATTAAGAGTCTGGAATTAAAATCTGGAATTAAGAGTCTAATGATGACCGTGAATCCATTGCCAGTTGTTGCAAAAACCCACCTGGTTCACTAATGTCCTTTAGGAAAGGAAACTACCATCCTTACCTGGTCTGGACTCTTAACTGCCCTCTGGGCAATTAGGGATGGACAATAAATGCTGCCTGGCCAGCAACACGGTCATTCCATGAATGAGAAAAGAAACAATTGGAATATGATAAATGTGGTCTTTTTCCCTTATTAACTCCTCCTTACACACATACACACATAGACAGGGATGGGGAAAAAGACAGTAGAATTTTTCCTATGATCTGATGAGATGGTTCCTGCTGATCAGAAGTTTTTTTTTCTTAGCTTTTCTTTTCAGTATGCTTCCACTAGTTTGTAAGAGGCACAGGGTGGCTGGTTCACTGATAAGATGTCCCTAACTTACCAATGAAAAGTCACAGTTTATAACAACCGCTGAAGTTTTAACTACAGAAAACAGAGAGACAGCTCCAGGGCTGGTGGTGATCCAATTCCTGCTCTGTTCCCAGTACCCCCAAGCTGTTCAGTTACCTGTCAGCCAATTACATGGTTGTTGGCAGGCAAAAGGGCTTGGTCATCCACAGTTGGTTACTAGTCCATAGACCAATCAACATTTTGTCCATTTGTATACAGAACCCCTTGTCACCAGTTAGTCTGCAGCAGCTTCCTAACTGCGTAGAAACAATGCTTGCCATGAGGGTGCACTGACCTGCTTCCTGAAACGTGAGGGAATGTACAGACAGGGTTCTTTCCCATTTCAGTCCACTATGTAACAAGACGCAGTCTTTACCACTTTGGGTTTCTAACCCACAGGAAGTGTCAAAGAAAAGCCAGTGGATCACCCAGCTGGAGCAGGAGAAGGCAGTGCTCATTAAGCAGCTACTGGAAGCTCAGCTTGAAGGTTACACCCAGCCGGGGTGCGACAGCTCCACCTTCGTCTAGGCTCACCGAAGCTTCAGTTGATAACAACACCTCACTAGCCAGGAGCCAGGAGGGCCCTGGATCTTCCCTGTTCTCCAGGCCCAACACAGAGCTACACTATCAATTGATGAACAATCATAGGACAGTTACACGCAGGAGGACACTGGTGGTGGAGATTAAAGTCAGAGGCCATGCGATCAAGGTGGGAGTCTGGACAGAGTGGATTATGAGAAACTGCTCGTGAACCAGCGGGCACAGAGTTCAGAGGAATGATAAGAGGGAGAAATGCGGCCAGTGGCCGGGATCTGGATAAGGTCGTGCGAAGGAGCTAATTTGGATCCTGCCCTTGGCAGACAGTGAGCTACTCGAGGGTGGGGGAAAACAAATTGCACGGAAAAGGCAGGAGGGGTAATGGGCCCAGCCGAGTTGCCCTCGCATGGGGCCAGCATGGGCACAATGGGCCAAAAGGCTTCCTGCCTTACGTAGCCATTGTATGATTCAAAGAGCAGTGATCCCAGAATATCTCCATCCAGTTTCCTCTCCGTCACCTCTTTCCTGGGAATGAGGGTCCCAGCTGGGACAGAGTGTAGGTGGACAGTTCCCAGAAACACACCCGAATGGGATGAAGCCCCCCACCCCCCCACCAACAACCCAACCAGAAAACATTTTGTTGTTGTGGAACATGCCCAGCCACGTCAAGGTTGGGGTGGGGGAGGCAACTGAGATGCTTGGTCAGAGGGAGTCTGTTTACGGGAGGAACGAGAAGCAGAGGGACTCAGGAAAGGGAACCGGGGTGGGGGGGGGCTCTCAGGAAAGGGAACCGGGTGTCTGAAGAGCCCCGGGCACGGTCGCTATGGCGGGAGAGAAGGTTCCGAGGGACGTGCCTGAGACTGGGATGTGAGGAGGAGGGCAGAGTTTGCAGAAGGTTACAGGGTCTGAGAAAGTCATGGAGGAAAAAGAGAAGTGGGGGGGGGGGAGCGAAGAGAGGGACGGCGGTGGGGGGTGGGGGGGGAGGGGGGGGAGCGCAGTTCTCACTGCAAACTCCCAAACAAGTTGCTGACAGGAGCTGTCCTCAGAGGAACATCCTGCCCATCGTCACTGCTAACAGACATCTTGGATCAGAGGAAGAGTTCCTCACACAGCATCACCCCCACCCATCCCTAACCCCAACACCCCCACCCCAACCCACCCAAAACCCAACCACTCCATCCCAACCCCAACACCCCCATTCGCAAAAATAACCGAGCTGAGCCTCACGGTGTTAGCCATACTCCCGGGCCAGCAGCTGCAGAGGGCAAGGCTGGTTGTGAATAAACAAGGGAGCCACGTGTCATAGAATACGCACAGAGTGACCTCGCGGGGACTTCAGCAATAATTCAGGATAGCTCAGCCGTCGCACTGCCTCGCCTGCTTGTACGGCACAGCCCTTTCAGTTTGCCCCTTCAATAAAAAGCTTCACCTTTTTCCACGCGGCCTGATCATTGTCCTCTCTCTTGGTGGTTTTGTTGGGGCGTTGGGGGTGGCAGTGATGGCAGAGAAGGTAGGGAACGTAATCTAACTCACTGGAAAGTCATGGGATATTGGTAGCGGGTGGGCGCAGCATTTATTGCCCTGTCCCTAGTTGCCCCCCCTTGAGAAGGTGGGGGTGAGCTGCCTCCTTGAACCACTGCAGTCCATGTGCTGTGGGTTGACCCACAATGTCCCTTAGGGAGGGAATTCCAGGATTCTGACCCAGCGACACTGAAGGAACGGCGATATATTTCCAAGTCAGGATGGTGAGGGGCTCGGAGGGGAACTTGCAGGGGGCTGGTGTTCCCATGTATCTGCCACCCCTTGTCCTTCTGGATGGAAGTGGGTCGTGGGTTTGGAAGGTGCTGCCTGAGGGTCTTTGGTGAATTTCTGCAGTGCATCTTGTAGATGGTACACACTGCTGTGACTGAGCGTCGGTGGGGAAGGGAGTGGGGTGTTGAAAATGGGGGTGAAAAGGTGCTATCAACTAGAAACACAAGCAGCAAATTGTAGGCCTGAGCTCCAACAAGCATCTTCCGATGAGCTAGGTAAGATCCCTGCCACAACCTGATTGCCACTGATTTCAACATTACCAGGGCTCCTTGCTGCTCCAATTAAAACTGCGTTAGTGCGTGAAAGGGCTGTCACACATGTCCTCTCTGGAATTCAGCTCCTTTGTTCAGGGGGCAGATGGCATAGGTTTAAGATGACAGGGGGGAAAGATTTAACAGGGACCTTAGGGGCACCTTTTTCACACAGAGGGTGGTGTGTGTATGGAATGAGCTGCCAGAGGAAGTGGTGGAGGCTGGTACAATGACAACATTTAAAAGGCATCTGGATGGGTACAAGGTTAGGAAGGGTTTAAGAAGCATAGGGGCCACATGCTGGCAAATGGGACTGGATTAATTTAGGATATGTGGTCAGACCAAAGGGTCTTGTTTCCATGGACATCTCCATGACTCTATCAGTTGTGAGCTACAATGGAGAAATGGCTCATCCAGGGGATGGTAACGTCTGACAGCGTGGCACCCCATCAGTCCTGCAGCCTCCCAGTGCTCCCCGAAGCAGCACTGAAAATCAGAGCAGCTGTAAGAGCAGACACAGACTGTGGACAGATTTCCAGGCAGAGCTCAGTCCCATAGCTCTTATCGACAATGCCCATCTGTTTCCCAGGCTGGTCCCTCCCTCAGCCTCTGTTTTAGCCCTCTCAAACACACTGCCTTGTGTAAACACTGCCCTTTGAAAAAAACTACAAAATAAATTCTATTGGAATTATTTTAAGCAGCCGAGAGACTCGATAAAAAGCATTTCTAACATTTCACAGAGAGGTAGCTGTTTTCACATCATTGAGTCAAAACGCACTGATCCTCATTTCCCACAGACACTTGACTCCAAAAGATCTAAAAAAAAAGAGATTAAGGCCATTTTTGCTGGCAGCAACAGAAATACAGATGATGTATTTTGTGGCCTCATTGCCAGTACAAAACCAAACTGTACACATAACAACGATAAAAGCGCATTGTCAGGTAAGTGTCAGCTGTTTTACCTTCTCCTGACTCATCAGTGACCCACATTTCCCCTCGGGTAAATCGTCCACTCCAGGACTCGGGAAAACCAGGCTGGGAACAAACACAATAAAACTGTGTGCCTTACAGCCACTAACCCAAACGTTTAACACCACTAACTCTTGTTTTGAGCCAAGTAGAATGCCCGCATTGGGGAAGGTGATGGCCTAGTGGCATTATCGCTGGGCTCTCAATCCAGAAACACAGGTAATGTTCTGGGGACCAGGGTTTGAATCCCACCACGGCAGATGGCGCAATTTGAATTCAATAAAAAAAAATTCCAGGATTAATCTAATGGCGACCATTATCAGGGGGGAAAAACCCATCTAAAGAAACATCCCTGATGGGACTGGATGCGGGAGGAATGTTCCTGATGTTGGAGGAGCCCAGAACTGGGGGGGGGGTCACAGTCTAAGAATTTGGGGTAGACCATTCAGGACTGAGATAAGGAAGAATTTCTTCACTCAGAGCTGTGAAACTGTGGAATTCTCTGTTGGGGCCAGTTGGTTTAAAAATATTCAAAAAGGGAGCTGCACGTGGCCCTCGTGGCTAAAAGAATCAAGGGATACGGGGAGAAAGCGGGAATGGGATACTGAGATTGCATGGTCAGCTGCAATCATATTGTAGAGTGGTGCAGGCACGAAGGGCTGAATGGCCTAGTGCACCCAGTTTCTAGTGCCCTTTAGGGAAGGAAACTGCCACCCTTACCAGGCCTGGCCTACATGTGACTCCAGACCCACCGCAATGTAGTTGACTCTTAACAGCCCTCTGGGCAATTAGGGATGGGCAAGACACCCTCGTCCCATGAATAAATGTTAATGTCATCTCTCCACCTTCCCCCTCCCTCCTCCCCCGGGACAGTGGGTCAGACACTGTCCTCTCCCCTAACATTAGGTATAAGGTTATATAACACAAAAACATGCAGAGCGTTCTCAACGAAACAGTAAATCTTTATTGAAACACCGTCGCCTGATGGTTTGGAGTAAAGAACGACTGGAAACTTTACCGAGACGGAGGCAGAGCGAAGGAAAGACGTGTTTGAGCATTGACTCTAACCAATCGGAGGGAGGGGGAGGTTAGGTCAGCGATAAAGGTTGGTGGGTGGGGGTAGGTGAGAACCAGCTTGTAGCTTCTGGATGGACACCTCCCCACAGCGGTATTGTTGGGGGCGGGGGGTAATTCCCGTGGAGTAATAGCAGTCTGACACAGGCCCAACTGGCCATCCAGCAGTGAGACCATAACACTCCCAAAACCTGGAACAGTTCCTGCTCCCCACAACGTTTGCCGGCCATATCTCCCTGCAGGAGAGCTCATCCCCTTTTCCCCAACCCCCATCCCCCCAATTCTGTTCCCATCCTGCCACTTTGCCCAAGCCAGAAAAACCCCAAAGCCTCCCAGGAGGAACAGGGGGAGGGGGGGTGTGGAGAAAGGAAATCGGGTTTAGCCCACTTTTGTCTGTTGGAGCGACAGTGACATTCCTCCCGCAGGGAATATCACCAAACCCTCAGTTCAGTTAACACTGAAGCTGTTTGGAAGAAATCGGACTCCCCCACCACCCCCACAAAGCTCTAAACGTTGCCTTCCTCATGGTCAGGGTGCATCTTGTGTTGATCAAGAGTCCCTTTGCTCCGGTGAGATGGAGATTCTCAACTGGTAGCCTCCAGCTAAAACCTCTGACCCCCCTACCCCCTGCTTCAGCCCGGGTGGTAACACTGGGGGAAGCAGGACGTCCCAGTGAAAAATTCCCAAAATCCAGAGCAGGCACTCCCTGGGGACAAGCGGCAAGGATGAGGATCCGCCAACACCTTGAGGTAACACCCCCCCACCCCCACAACCCAACAACACAAGGGCCAACACTCCCCCTCCACCCCATCCCAGCCCATAGCCCACAACGCTCCCCAACACCGCCTGTCCCCAAGCAGCACCCTACCCTCTCCCCCTACCCAACATTACAATCTGACACCACCTCTCGCACCCTCTCTAGCACAGTGATGTGGCTGGCGGGGGGGGGGGGGGGGGTCCGGATAAAACCAGACCCAGGCTCTGCCCACGAGCACGTCAGATCATCTTCTCGAAATTCCCGATCCCTTCTTCCACCTTCTGCAATTCCGTCTCCGTTTGCTTCAGCTGGGAAAACAAAACGCACTCGGGTAACCAGCAGGCATGGGGTGGGCGGGGGATCTGGGAAAACGCCACTTGGGATCTAGCGACGGGGTCCACACGGCCGAGGAGGGGGAGGGGGTGGGGGTCACTATTTCCACGAAGCAAGGAACCTCTTGTATCCAGGGAGCAGGATGGGGGAATAATGACCCAGGGAGTGGTCGGGGTCTGGAATACACTCCCTGGAACATGGGGAGGAGGCCTATTCGATTCTGGGGAGGGGCATTCCAGAGGGGCACTGGGCGGCTGGTTTGCGATGCTAACAGCGCAGGTTCGATCCCATCCACCCCCTGCACCGGCTCGGGGTCACCATGAAGGACCCCTCCTCCTCAACCTCTCCCCTCGCCCGAGGAGTGGTGACCCTCAGATTAAACTCACTCATCGCCCTCCAACATGCCCCGCTGTCCTCTGGGACAATGACAGCTTGACCTGAGGATCGTTTGCGGAGGAACAGTGTGCGGGGGGAAAAGGGAGTGGGTTGGTACCGGTGGGGGCGGGAGGAGGAGGAAATAGAACAGGCACACCCAGGGTGGGCTGAAGGGTCTCCGGCCGTGCTGCCACAATTCTGTGAGAACACAACGCAGGCGCCGGGGGAGAACAGCATAGACGTATCCAAAGGGAATTTCAGGAAGACGAGGCCTTTCAGCCCCTCCAGTCTGATCACCCATTCCACAGGACCACGAGTGACCTGCAGCCTCACACAGATCCACTGATCACCCTCAAACCCTTCCCTCGGCAGCAGCCTGTCGACTCAAGGGTTTCAAATGAACAAAGGTGGAAGATTTTCAGTGAGGTACCCCAGTGAGTAATCATAACCTCTGTATAAGGGGGTCACCCAATGAAGACAGAGATGAGGAGGAATTTCTTCTCTCCGAAGGGAGTGTATTGATGGAATTCCTTACCACAGAGGGCTGTCAAGGCTGGGTCATTGAGTACATTCAAGACTGAGACAGAGAGATAGTTAAACAGGAAGGGAATCAAGGGGAAAAGGCAGGGTTGAGGATGGTCAGATCAGCCGTGGTCTCAGCTGTTGGTACAGTAGACTTGATGGGCTGAATGGCCTCCTCCTGCTCCTCCATCCTAACAGCTTGAAAAACCTCAATCGAAACACCTCAGTGTCACATATTGTAGCTGAGTGTGTCACACCGGTGACAGTCCCATTTCGGAGCATCGAATGGCATTCAGATCATTAGCAAAGATTCAGATAAAGGGCTGGTTTGAAAGCGAAGTCTTAAGGACACATTAGCAATGTTAAACAACACCTTCCCAACACCCAACCATTGCTGTCCAGAAGGGGCAGCAGATACATGGGAACACCAGCCCCCTTCCCCCTCCGAGCCACTCCCCATCCTGACTTGGAAATATATTCCTGTTCCTTCAGTGTCGCTGGGTCAAAATCCTGGAATTCCCTCCCTAAGGGACATTGTGGGTCAACCCACAGCACGTGGACTGCAGCGGTTCACGAAGGCAGCTCACCCCCACCTTCTCAAGGGGGGGCAACTAGGCACAGAGCAACGAATGCTGGGTCCAGCCAATGCTGGCTATGTCCAGGTCAAACACGAAGGGAATAGAAGATTGAGGGAGAATGGAAGGTGCCTTGTGGAAAAATAAAAACAGTATGGGCTAGATGGGAGGAATGGCCTGTTTCTGTGCTGGAAACACTGAAAGGTATCAGTCACAGGAGAAAAGACACAGTCACAGTGTGGGTATGAAACTGGCTGACTGATAGCTGGACAGTTAAGGGTCAATGGATATTTTTTAAGGATGGTGGCAGAGGGGTCAGCTTTGAGACCTCTAGCTTATCCTGATAATTTATGAATGTTCTGGATCTTGCTGTTCAAGGGACAATTTCAAAGTCTGCAGGGGGTGACCAGGCTTGTGGTTTCTGTCCCTTTACCCAGCCTGAAGGCAGACGGGGCTTTGTGACAACGACGACAGGTGCAAATGGAGAGCAGTGGCTGGGATCGATCAGGCTGCACCCCTGCCTGGGAGCCACATGGTTGTGGGTTCGAATCCCAATGCGGACAGCCACGTGAAAGGAATGCTTGAGGACACTGGGTCTATACTCGATGGAGAGAAAAATGGGGAGAAAATTCCAAAGTCTGAAGTGCAAAGAGACTTGGGAGTTCTAGTCCAGGATCCTCTCAAGGTAAACGTGCAGGTTGAGTCAGTCGTCAGGCAGGCAAATGCAATGTTGGTATTTATCTTGAGAGGACTTGAATATAAAAGCAGGGATGTATTCCTGAGGCTTGAAAAAGCTCTGGTCAGGCCACATTTGGAATATTGCGTGCAATTTTGGGCCCCATATCTCAGGAAGGATGTACTGGTCCTGGAGCGGGTTCAGAGGAAGTTCATGAGAATGGTACCAGGAATGGAAAGCTTAACATGTGAGGAACGTTTGAGGACTCTGGGACTATACTCATTGGAGTTTAGAAGGATGAGGGGGGATCTAATTGAAACCTACAGAATACTGAACGGCCTGGACAGAGTGGATGTTGGGAAGATGTTTCCATTGGTAGGGGAGAGACTAGGACCCGAGGGCACTGCCTTGGAGTAAAGGGAAGACCTTTTAGAACGGAGATAAGGAGAAACTTCTTCAGCCAGAGAGTGGTGAATCTATGGAATTCACTGCCACAGAAGGCTGTGGAGGCCAGGTCACTGAGTACATTTAAGACTGAGATGGATAGGTTCTTGATTATCAAGGGGATCAAGGCTTACGGGGAGAAAGCAGGAGAATGGGGTTGAGAAACTTATTAGCCATGATTGAATGGCAGAGCAGACTCGTTGGCCTCATTTCTGCTTCTATGTCTTATGGTCTTAAAATCTCAGGCTGCTCTCGCAGTGTGCTATCAAGGGAGCACTGCACTATCAGAGGTAACAAGCATGGGGCTGGATGAACACAGCAGGTCAAGCAGCATCATAGGAGCAGGGAAACTTGACGTTTCAGGCCTAGACCCTTCATCAGAAACACCTATCCTCTCCTCTATCCCTCCTCTATCCGCCTCCCCCTCTCTCCCTATTTATTTCAGAACCCTCTTCCGCTCCCCCATTTCTGATGAAGGGTCTAGGCCCAAAACGGCAAGTTTTCCTGCTCCTATGATGTTGCTTGACCTGCTGTGTTCATCCAGCTCCATGCTTGTTATCTCGGATTCTCCAGCATCTGCAGTACCTTTTATCTCTGATACAATTTTAGCACTGTCAGAGGTGGTGGCTCTCAAATCGGCCTTTGGGTGATCTGATCGCTCTCAAACGCGCGATGTTCAGGGGGCTTGACAAGATATTCCCCCTTACGGCATAGACTCGAAGGAGGGGAGAGTGTTTAAAAAGAAGGGTCTCCCATTTAAACTGGAGATAAGGAGTAACTATTTTTCTCAGGAGGATGGTGAGAGGCGGAATTCTCCTCCTCACAGCGTGGTGCGGTAGGGTGTGTAAACCGTTTTGCAGCAGAGATTCTTGGTGAATGATGAAGGGAATCAGAGGCAGAGGGGAAATTGGAGCTGTGGTGCCAACTCTGATCGGTGGAGTTAGCTAGATGGGAGGATTTTAAATGTTAATATTTGCAGGAGCATTTAAACTGAGTCAAACCCAGAAATCTGGATCTGTGGAGATAACCAGAAGAAACCTGTAAATGCAGAACAGTCCTGCAGAGCAGGAGACTGTTCAGTTCACTGATTCTGTTCTGGGAGCTCCCACTGACCTGCTCCTTCTCCAAATCCCTGAAAACGTTTTCCCTCAAACGTGCTCAAATGTACAAGGGGTTAAAATGGAATCTGCCTTGTCAGACAGTGCGCTCCAAATCCTCCTCATCTATTCCCGACAAAAACAAACTCTCCCTCATTGTCTATGCCTCAACTACTCAACTGATGGGAACACTTCCTCACCATTGACCTCTCATGATATTGAGTGTCTCAATCAAATCTCTTGGCCACATTCTCGAACAGCTGCAGTCCATGTGATGTGGGTTGACCCACAATGTCCCTTAGGGAGGGAATTCCAGGATTCTGACCCAGAGACACTGAAGGAATGGCGATATATTTCCAAGTCAGGATGGGGAGTGGCTCGAAGGGGAACTTGCAGGGGCGGGTGTTCCCATGTATCTGCTGCCCCTTGTCCCTTTTTGGTAGGAAACTTATCGATCACAGAATAAAAGGGACAGTGACACTGTGGATACAAAATTGTCTGAAACAGAGTGTAACGGTCAATGGATATTCTTCAAGCTGGAGGAAGGTTTGGAGTGGAGTTCCCTAGGTGAGTGTGGCTTTTAGTGATTTGGATCTTGCTGTGCAGGTGACAATTTCAAAGTTTGTGGTCGTCACCAGACTTGGGCCAAACTGTAAACTGGTGGGGCTGGCGGGGGGGGGGGGCGGGGGAAGAGAGCAGCAGTGCGGTGCTCCAAAAGGACATTGACAAGTGGGTGGAATGGGCAGAGAGGGGGCAGTGAGGGGACGAATGAAGTGGGAGGTGATGTACTTTGATGGGAAGGACATTGAGAGACAATATAAAATGGGTGGGTATAATTGTAAAGGGGGTGCGGCAGGAGCAGGGGGAGCTGGGGGTCTCTGTGCACAGATTACTGAAGGTGGCAGGACAGGTAGAGAGAGAGCGGTGAATAAAGCACACACTGCCCTCAGCTTTATTAACAGGGGCACAGAGTACAGGAGCAAGGAGGTGGTGCTGAACCTGTACAAGACCCGTGTTAGACCCCCAGCTGGAGTATAGTGTCCAGTTGTAGGCCCCACATTATGGGAAAGATGTGAACCCATCGGAGAGAGAGGGCAGAAGCGATTTACAACAACAATTCCAGGGATGGGTAATTTCAGCGAAGTGGGGAACTGGGGACTGTTCCCCTCGGAGAGAAGGAGGCTGAGAGGGAGATCTGATAGAGGCTTTCCAAATCCTGAGCAGGGGCTGGGCAGGGGAGGGAGGGAGGGAGAAGTTCCTGCTCGGAAAAGGAACAGGATCGAGAGGGATACAGATTTAAAGTGATGTACAAACGAAGCGAGGGTGAAGTGAGGAGACCCAGTGGGTAGTGAGGGTGTCGGATGTACTGCCTGGAAATGTGGGGTGGGGTGGGGTGGGGTGCGGGGGGGGGGGGGGGGGGGGGGGCCGGGGGGTGGGCAGGTTCAACTGAGGCATTCCAGAGGGGCATTGGAAGGAAACCGTGTGCTCTATCAATCTTGTCTTGAAGCTGCTTTAATACATGGGTAAGCCCAATCCTCCTCCGACAAAACTCAGTCCATTTCACCTGCGATGCCTCGAAACGTCACTCAGAACAGACCCGACTATGCCCTTACCTTCTCTGCATCCAGCTCCTGGATTTTCTGAGGCACTTTGGCGCTGTAATCCGCTTTGGATATTTTCTCCCTGAGCTTCGCAATCTGCTTCCGAAGTTCTGCTTGCTTCGCCCTGAGCTTCGAGACCTCCTTTTCAGCATCGATCAGGCCCTTTCAAAGAAGCCGGTGAGAAATTGTTTGGTGTGTGCGAAACTCCCACAGCAAGGCAACTGTCCAGCACAGAGCCAGGCTAAACAACTTAATACAGCACGGCAGGGGGGGTGGGGGGAGGTGTGGGCAGCGAGGGTGGGGCAGGCCAACTCGGGGACAGCAGCGCTCACGCGAGGGGAGGGGGATTGGAGGGACACCCAAAGCGAAGATGAGGAAGGTATTGTTAAAAGCTTGCAGTGCTCCTTAAACAAGGAGCATTGGCTTCTCTCAGAGAGATCAGAGTCTTCAGAACTCCCCTTCCCAGCGGGTGTGGGACATTTAAAGATTTCGGAGGCCGAGCGAGATATGTTCTCGATGACCGGGGTAGTGGGGATGGAAGATGATCAGGGAAAAGCAGAGTTGAGGCTCATACCACGTCAGCCACGATCTCATTCGAGTGGGCAAGCAGGCTGCAAGGGCCGAGTGGCCTATTCCTGTTCCTTGTTGATCCACAGGAATGGACAGCCCATAACATGCTGTTGTTTTATTTGAACAGTCTATACATGGGTTGAATAAATTAACCGAAAGAAGTGAATTCCTTACGTAAAGGCAGCACTTGCTCAGACTCTGTTTCAGTGAGGGGCGTGGGCACAGAGTGAGTCTCTCTCTCTCTCTGTCTCGCACACACAGACGCACGTGCACGCAAGGTGTTAATGTTCCCTTTCAGTCAGAAAGTGGAGGGGGGAGAGGAGGGTGGTCTGCAGCGGTGAGGTGGGGGGGTAAGGGCAGGGATCCTCGCCCATTCCAATGGCAGATGGCACTCGTCTCCCTGGTACCTACCTTCAGCATGAGGTGGACGGCGCAGCGGTCCGAAGCGATGACCATGGCACATCCATCCGGGCACGGCTCGTTCACCAGGAGGGTCACCGACTTGGACGAAGACAGCGTCTGGATGTAGCAGGAGAACGGGCTCACCTGAGCAGCTGTGCCCTCGTCCAAACACGACAGGTAACCTGAGGGCAAAAGGTCACACAAAGAAACCAGGCATCGACACAGAGTCAGTCCCAACCTCCCCACCTCCTACCCCCAGAATAAACACACCTCACGGAGAAAGGCGGGCCGGGGTTGGGGTTGGGGGGTGGGGGGTGCAGATTTTAATCACAAGCAAACGCAGACAGCATGGCTGGAGAAACTCAGTGGATCTGGCAGCTTCTGCGGAGACAGCACGTGCACAAGAGAAGGCCAGGGCAAGGGCCAGACAGTCAATGGTCCCAGTCCAACGTGACTCCTCTTCAGAATTGCAGATCTGACGATGTTCTGATGAACCCGAAACGTTCAACATTGCTCTCTCCCTCCACAGAGGCTGCCCGACCCACTGAGTTTCTCTAGTGAATCTCTCTGCCTTGGCTTCCGACTCCCAGCACCCGCAAGATCTGGCTCCCACTGGAGCATTGTGGGAAGCGTTGTGACCCGCTGTACTGTGGGAAATGCAGGAGACAGCCTGAGCACAGCAAGATCCCACCACCACCAACAAAGGAAGTTGCTCATCGAGCCAAGCAGGGGCTCAGGAGAAACACGTTTTTTTTGATGGGGGAGGCTGGTTACAATGTGCCACCCACTCCCACGGGACTGACCACGGATGCGTTGGACCAAATAGCTATGAAAGATCTGAAGTTGCTGGTGGGGGATGTTGACCAGGAGCACGAGGAAGAAAAGATTACTCTTGTGGAAGAGTGTTGAAAGGGGTCGGCAGGTGGAAAAACAGGGCGGCACAACGGCTCAGTGGTTAGCACTGCTGCCTCACAGCGCCAGAGACCCGGATTTGATCCCACCCTCGGGCAACTGTCTGTGTGGAGTTTGCACATTCTCCCCATGTCTGTGTGGGTTTCCTCCGGGTGCTCCGGTTTACTCCCTCAGTCCAAAGGTGTGCAGGTTAGGGTGGATTGGCCGTGCTAAA
>JAHRHZ010000212.1:399227-424199 GCA_024137785.1 Ginglymostoma cirratum | reverse complement strand
AGTGCCCAGGGATGTGCAGGTTAGGGTGGATTGGCTGTGGGAAATTGCCCCATAGGGCCCAGGGATGTGCAGGTTAGGGTGGACTGGCCGTGGGAAATTGCCCCATAGGGCCCAGGGATGTGCAGGTTAGGGTGGATTGGCCGTGGGAAATTGTCCCGTAGTGCCCAGGGATGTGCAGGTTAGGGTGGACTGGCCGTGGGAAATTGCCCCGTAGGGCCCAGGGATGTGCGGGTTAGGGTGGACTGGCCGTGGGAAATTGTCCCGTAGGGCCCAGGGATGTGCAGGTTAGGGTGGGTTGGCCGTGGGAAATTGCCCCGTAGGGCCCAGGGATGTGCAGGTTAGGGTGGGTTGGCCGTGGGAAATTGCCCCGTAGTGCCCAGGGATGTGCGGGTTAGGGTGGATTGGCTGTGGGAAATTGCCCCGTAGTGCCCAGGGATGTGCAGGTTAGGGTGGACTGGCCGTGCGAAATTGCCCCTGGGTGGATTAGCCACGGGAAATGCAGGATTACAGGGATAGGGTAGGTGGGTGGGCAGGATGCTCTTCAGAGGGTCAGTTTGGACTCGATGAGCTGAACGGCCTGCTACCACAAAGTAGGGATTCTGTGACTCTAATGATAAAAACAGATACAAGGGGCCGTCTTGTGACATAGTGGTAGTATCCCTGCCCCTAGACCAGGAGGCCCAGGTTCAAGTCCCACCTGCTCCAGAGGTGAGCAATAACATCTCTGAACAGGCTGACTGAAAAAATATAGATCAATAAAAATGGACAAAGAAATACAAGATGTACAGTGATAGGGTCCCTACCTCTGAGGCAGAGGCCTGGGTTCAAGCCCCACCTGCTCCAGGTTGATTCAAAAATATCTACAAACACACACAGTTGGGCTCCCATGTTGCAGTGGTAGCATTCCTTCCTCCGAGCTAGGGTTAGGGGTTCAAGACCCTTCTGCTCCAGAGCATTCTACGTTTGAACTATCAGAGCAGGCTAATACAGACACGCCCCGTTATGCTCTGACGTCTACATCCATGAGAGCTGAGATACATCTGAAGGTGCCGATCTCTCAGCCGTCATTGGCCGGCGACTCTAGATTGAAGGCTCGAGGCGAGGGGCTGGTCGTTTTGGAACAGAGCGAGGAGAAATCGTTTTGCTCAGAGGGTGGTGAGAATCTCTGTCTCCGTGGCCCCCATGGAAGCTCAGTCAGTAAGACGGAGATTTAATGACACTGTGGGCATTGGCCGAGCATATGGAAGCTGGAAACACGAGAATGAGGGGTAGGAAGAGACCCACCGGCTTCCACCAATCCACATGCTCACAGCCGAGCCTAAACACCACTCTCCTGCCTCCTCAAAAAACCCATCTGTCCCAGGGTTAAATACATTTAACGACAAAGTATTCACAGCATTCTGCTCTCCCTCCTGTGACAATGTTGTGGCTTTAATAGGTTATTTTGTCCTGTTTTTTTTTTGGAGAGAGTTTTGTAAGTCAGAGGTGTTGAGTTGTCCACCAAACCCACTGGAGTAAACAGCTTGAGGCCTTGGGGTTTTTTTTGAAGGAGTAAAAACATTAGAGGCAGCGTGGCTCGCTCTCACAGAAGCAGGATTTCTGGTGTGTGTTTTTTTTTAGAAAAGCTTTTAGGTTTAGTTTAAAGCAGTTGCCCTTGTGAGCTGGAAGAAGTGAAAGCTACATTTCCCTTTCTCGGTTAAAGCCAAAAGCCATGGGTTCCCTTCCTCGGCTGCTGGATTGCACGGGAGACCAAATCTGTTTTTTTTCTGAATTTGCCCTTTTGCCAACGGCTGTGTTTACGGGATGTTACTGTAGTGGAACAGTTAATTAGTAATAGCTACTGTATCTATTATACTGTTAAGTTTTCCAGTAAAGTTCAGTTATTCTAAATTAATCTTTCTTTGCTGTATTTTAATTATAATGTTTAAATAAATTGCATGCTTTGCTTATGCTTGAGTAGTGCGACCAGTCGCATTGCATCTGGAACACAGCAATTTATATTTTCTTCAAATATAAGAAAAAAGTTAGGGTCTAAGCTAGCTTCTTAAAATATTTTGAGGGGGTCAGGTCTGGTCTGGTCTGGTCTGGTCCATAACACCCCCTTGGAGAGCACAGAATTCCAGAGATGTAGAACTCTTGGAGTGAATGGATTTCTCTTTATCTCTTATCCTTGAAGGATGAGCTGATCAAGACGACCAGATATGGCATTCCTGAGTGGGGCAGCAGGTCTAAGGAGGGAGGCCACTCCTGCTACTATCACGTACAGGGACATGGCCCACCATCTCGCGCAGTGAGATCAGCTAACACAGGACGATCACTTCCGAAAGCTGTTCTACTGAAATACAGTCACATAACGGCCACCCGGTTATGTTTATCCCAGCGACCTCCCCCCTCCACGCGCCACCCCCCTCCCACCAACCGACTTCAAGCAGAAAGAAACGAGACGTGAAACAGACGATTAAGTCACCAGTCTTTTCACGTTGCCACCCGAACCCAGTGTCGCCTGTGCTCCACTCAGTCGGCGGCCCTCACGCTTCCTGCCGATGGGGCAGTCCGTTTGGGAACACACCGGGCCCGAGCAGCCAGGGAGGCTGAAAACGGAGCTATCCCACATCCTCCCGCGTGGTCTCACCTCCAGCGTGATGCCAAAGATCACATCCAGAGGGTCAATGACGTTGCCAAGAGATTTGCTCATCTTCCGGCCGTGAGCGTCTCGGACGATGGCATGGAGATAAACCTGGAGATAATCGGGAGACAAGAGGGGGATCAGTACAACAGTCACAGAGTCACACAGTGCAGAGACAGGCCCTTCACTCCAACCCGTCTGTGCTGACCCAGATATCCTAAATAAAGCTAGTCCCATTTGCCTGCGTTTGGCCCAAATCCCTCTAAACCCTTCCTATCCATGTACCCATCCAGATGCCTTTTAAATGTTGTCATTGTACCAGCCTCCACCACTTCCTCTGGCAGCTCATTCCATACACGCACCACCCTCTGCGTGAAAAAGTTATCCCTCAGGTCCCTTTTAAATCTTTCCCCTCTCACCTCAAAACTATGCCCCTCTGGTTTTGGACTCCCCTACCCTGGGGAAAGGACCTTGGCCTATCTATGCCCCTCATGATTTTATAAACCTCTATAAGGTCACCCCTCTGCCTCTGACGCTCCAGTAAAAATAGCCCCAGGCTATTCAGCCTCTCCCTGTAGCTCAAACCCTCCAACCCCCGGCAACATCCTTGTAAATCTTTACTGAACCCTCTCAAGTTTCACAACATCCTTCCTGTAGCAGGGAGACCGGAACTGAACACAATATTCCAAAAGTGGCCCTAACCAATGTCCTGTACAGCCCCAACATGACCCTCCCAACTCCTCTACTCAACGCACTGACCGATAAAGGCAAGTGTACCCAACACCTTCTTCACTGCCCTGTCTACTCATGACTCCATTTTCAAGGAACGATGAACCTGCACCTCAAGGTCTCTTTTGCTCAGCAACACTCCCCAGGACCTTCCCATTAAGTGTGTACGTCCTGCCCTGATTTGCCTTTCTCAAAATGCAGCACCTCATGTTTATCTAAATTAAACTCCATCTTCCGCTCCTCGGCCCATTGGTCCGACTGACAAGGAGGAAGTAATATGCAAAGGGGACAGGAGTCACCCGCACTGTACAGAGGGTCAGTAACACTGGGCCGTGACAGGGACAGGAGTCACCCGCACTGTACAGAGGGTCAGTAACACTGGGCCGTGACAGGGACAGAGTCACCCGCACTGTACAGAGAGTCAGAAACACTGGGCCGTGACAGGGACAGGAGTCACCCGCACTGTACAGCGAGTCAGAAACACTGGGCCGTGACAGGGACAGGAGTCACCTGCACCATACAGAGGGTCAGTAACACTGGGCTGTGACAGGGACAGAGTCACCCGCACTGTACAGAGAGTCAGAAACACTGGGCCGTGATGGGGACAGGAGTCACCTGCACTGTAGAGAGTCAGAAACACTGGGCCGTGATGGGGACAGGAGTCACCCGCACTGTACAGAGAGTCAGAAACACTGACGGGGACAGGAGTCACCCTTCCCTAAAGGACATGAGTGAATACAGTGAGATTTTTCCAGGCCTTGGCCGCCATTCCAGACCTTTTATTGAATTGCAATTCCACCCCCTGCTGCGATGGGATTCGAAGCCGGGTCCCGGGCACATTTCCTGGGTCTCCAGATAAACAGCTTACCCTGGTGCACCCCCACCCAGGCGAGTTTTTTTTTTGGGACACACACATTACCTCTCGGAAAGGCAGCTTCCCAGTCAGCTTCAATCCCAACATGACCATCCTGGCCACCCAGAAGAACAGGATGTCGTGGCCCGTCTCGAGCAGTGTGCCCGGGTAGAAAGCTTTCAGGTCCTCCGTCTGCACAAGGGAAACTCCAGCAAGCGTTATTCCGCACCCGGCAAAGCACGCAGTGCACACGCACAGAGTCCGGCCCATCACCACACAGCCACAGACTCAGCCCCCCCGTGTCCCTCCCGCTCTCCACCCCTCGCCTGCTCATCCATCTGCATCTTCCACCACCCCCCTCTCTGGGTCACAATCCTGGAATTCCCTCCCTGAGGGACATTGTGGGTCAACCCACAGCACATGGACTGCAGTGGTTCAAGGAGGCGGCTCACCCCCACCTTCTCAAGGAGGGGCAACTAGGGACGGGGGAATAAATGCTGGGCCCAGCCAGTGACGCCAACATCTCGTGAATGAGTAACAAAATCTTTCTTCGCAAATAACCCCTGCTCGATATTTATCTCTCTCTGCCCCTTTTCAGCAGCTGTAATATTGTATCCCACACCTGATGCCCCTGTACACTACTAGCTGCCATTAAAGCATGCAACTCAGCAGTTTTGACAGTAGCCCAGTACACACGGCAATAATAAATCAAATCAATCAACTGCCCCCCCTTGAGAAGGTGGGGGTGAGCTGCCTCCTTGAACCACTGCAGTCCATGTGCTGTGGGTTGACCCACAATGTCCCTTAGGGAGGGAATTCCAGGATTGTGACCCAGCGACTCTGAAGGAACGGCGATATATTTCCAAGTCAGGATGGGGAGGGGCTCAGAGGGGAACTTGCAGGGGGCTGGTGTTCCCATGTATCTGCTGTCCCTTGTCCTTCTGGATGGAAGTGGGTCGTGGGTTTGGAAGGTGCTGCCTGAGGATCTTTGGTGAATCTCTGCAGAGCATCTTGTAGATGGTACACACTGCTGCGACTGAGCGTCGGTGGGGGAGGGAGTGGGATGTTTGTGGATGTGGTGCCAATCGAGCGGGGGCTGCCCTGTCCTGGATGGTGTCGAGCTTCTTGATTGTTGTTGGAGCTGCCCCCATCCAGGGGCAAGTGGGGGGTTATTCCATCACACTCCTGACTTGTGCCTTGTAGATGGTGGGACAGGCTTTGGGGAGTCAGGACGGGAGTTACTTGCCGCAGGATTGCCAGCCTCTGACCTGCTCTTGTAGCCGCTGTGTTTATGTGTTTAACTGAGGGGTAGTTTGCCCCTCTTCTGATTCCCAACACTTCCAAAATAACGGCCAAATTTCCACAGACCATCAGAACTGTGCCTCAAGTGATGTGTATGCTCCAGGAGGCTGAGTTCTTTGCTCGGATCCAGTTTCCAAATAAAAGCAGGGAACACTGGAAACGCTCAGCAATCGTGGAAAGACAGAGAGAGAGACAACGGTTTAGGGACAGCAACCTTGCGTCAGGACTGGAAATAGTTAAGAGATTTGGAGTGAGGACCAGATGAGACAAGTGGGTTCCTGTGAGAGGGAGACAGACGGCTGAGTTCGGAATGACCGAGGAATTCATTGCTCGTGGCAAAAGTGGCAGGAAGACAAGCTGAGGAGCGGTCCAGAGCAAGCAACTCCAAAAACGCACCTTCGTGACCCAATCACCTTTTGTCTTTCAAAACGTAAGCTCACTCACCTCATCTGGCCACCCGAAGATGGAGAACGGGAACAAGCCAGAAGAGAACCAGGTATCCAGGACATCCTCATCTGGAAGACAGAGGGGTCGAGAGAGGCAAACATGAGGTCATAGAGCATGGAAACAGACCCTTCGCTCCAACCCGTCCATGCTGACCCAGATACCCTAAATAAATCCAGTCCCATTTGCCAGCATTCGGCCCCTATCCCTCTAAACCCTTCCTATTCATGTCCCCATCCGGATGCCTTTTAAATGTTGTCATTGTACCGGCCTCCACCCACTTCCTCTGGCAGCTCATTCCATACACGCACCACCCTCCGTGTGAAAAAGTTGCCCCTCAGGTCGCTTTTAAATTTTTCCCCACAAACCTATGCCCCTCTGGTTTCGGACTCCCATACCCTAGGGAAAAGACCTTGGCTATTGACCCGATGTGAATTTACCAAAGCTATCCCATATCCCCATTGAGGTGAACTGTGTCCAGTGTCCGGGTGCATGACCCACATGGCTTCCCAGGAATTACACAGGATTTACAACATCACCCTGCTGCATCCCTGGCCCCCGTTCCAATTACCCCTAACGCTATCCCGCCCCAATCCTGCTGTTCCTTTCCTCCTCGTGCCCTCACCCAGCCACACCCCCTCACCATCGCCACAGTCACCCCCCATGGCTGCGAGTTTTCTTCTTGTTCATTCATGGGTTGTGGGCATCCCATCTCTAATTGCCCAGGGGGCAGTTGAGAGCCAACCACATTGCTGTGGGTCTGGAGTCACAAGTAGGCCAGACCCGGTAAGGATGGCAGTTTCCTTCCCGAAAGGACATCAATGAATCAGATGGGTTTTCCCGACAATCGGCAATGGATTCACCGTCATTATTAGGCTTTCAATTCCAGATATTTCTTATTGAATTCAAATTCCACCATCTGCCGTGGGCGGGATTCGAACCCGGGACTCCAGAACATTATCTGGGTCTCTGGATTAACAGACCAGCGATAATACCGCTAGGCCATTGCCTCCTCTTCAGTTTCTCACATTCTCACTGTTCTCCCAGCCAAGAACTTTCTCCATGAATTTCTGAGCGAGAGTCTTGTAAATCTGGAGCGTAACCGCCCCCCCAAAACCACACCCCACCCCCACCCCACCTCCACAGACTTCCTGCACCCCTGCCCTGCCCTGCCCCATCTTGGAACCACCTCTTTTAATGCCAACAGTTGAGGAAGGGTGGGATGGGGGCGAATAAAGAGACCAATGCAGGCAGCGTCTGCTGCTTTCTGAGGGAGGGAGCTCGAAAAGCCCCTCTGTCTTGATTTGACTCGAGAGAAGTTCACCCCTGACGTCTCTTCAGCAGCATTCCCCCAGCTCCTGGGAAGGTCCTTTCTATCTGCCTGCCTCCCGCTCTGACTGGTACCCAGAGTCTTGGAGGGGGAGGGTGGGGCGGAGAGACAGGTTTGGAGCGGAATATCGGCCAACTGGCAGTGCAGCGAGAATGGGAGGTAACAGCCTCCCCTGGCACAGTGCGAGCTGTGCGGTCAGCATTCACCACTCCACCCCCCCATTCCCCATACCTTGTCGGAGAGAGATCCGATCGGGGGAGACGTTAAATCTCTTCGCCGCTTTCTGCCTGGCGATGTCCTCCGTCTGCCCGCTCACCCAGTATTTGTCGTCTGCGTCCTGGGTGGGTGAAGGTTGGCAATGTTTAAGTTAAACTGCAACGCCGAGGTCTGCTGGACCATGACCCCACGCCCAGCTTCCAGACTCCGACCAGCTGAATTACTTCAGCCTGAGGACCACGGGGCGGGGAGAACATGGAAACTTCAGGAGCGCCCGCAGGTAGACCAGCCGTGAGCCAACTGGGTACTGGAGGAGGAAGAGGCGGCGGCCAGAGAGTGGTCAGACAGGCCATTCTGCCTCCTAATACCTTGGCACCAGGGGTGAACAAAGCCTTCAATCCTCCCCAACTCGCTGAGACAGCCCACAGGCTCAGGGTGTAACACGAGACTGGAATCTACACTCTGTCCCCCCACACCCCCTCAGTTGCCCTGGACTGAACACAATGGGGCCCTGGGGTGGGCCCCTACCTCTCTCTCTCTCTATCACCTTTCACGGACGGGTCTCCGCACGGGAACAGGAACCAGGATAGGAGTTGGGAAGACGAGGCGGCCCCTTCCTGCAGGGAGACAGGAGCTTGGTGAGAGTATTCCGTGTGTGGGGTTTCGGTCTCCCTTCCCGAGGGGATGGCAGGACTGTTCCGTGGGGAAACGGCAGCTCGCCCAGGGTTGGGTGGGGGGGCCTGGATTCGCTCGGGTTTCCAAGGACAGGAGAGGCGACCAGACCAAAACGGGTAACATTGTAACCAGGCTGCATAGACCCAAGATGTGGGGATTTGGTGGGGGTGTGCGCAGGGGAGAGTCTAGACCCAGGGGACACAGCCTCAGGCGGCATCCGGGGTAGACCATCTTAGGACAGAGACGAGGAAAGGTTTCTTCGTCCGGATGGGAGTGATCCCATGGGATTCTCTTCCACAGGAGGCTGCGGAGGCCGGAAATACCGCTGAGCATATTCGAGAAAGAGATGGATACTTTTTTTGTTAGGTTGCAATGGCTTACAGGGAGAAAAAGAGGGAACACGGCATTGGGATAGCAGATCAGCCGCTGAATGGGGAAGCAGGCTCAAGGGGCTGAATGGCCGACTTGCGGTCCTAGTGGCAACGTTTCTCCCAACTGAGCCTATTTGTCCCAAGCTCCTCTCCCAACGACAGACACGTCCTGCTGCAGCAGATGCCAACAGGTCCCCTTCTGCCACACGGCGCATCACCAGAGACCAGCGTTTTCCCGTTCGCAGGGACGCCATCCGTAATGGGCCTTCAGGGCACAGGATGTTCGACCATCCCGGTGGGAAGGTAGCGGGTTCCCCTCAGGGACGTGAGTGCGGGCTGGTATTCCCAGTGAGGGAGAGCTGCACTGCCTTAAGTGGGTCAGAAATTCCCAGGAATGTCCGCTGGACAGCAGCAGGGCCCCCGACTGAGAATCGACCTTGCTAAAAAGGAAAAGAAAAACAGGCAGAGATGCAGACCAGCTGGCCACGTTCCGACTGTGGATCGTGGGAGCTTGCAGTGCGCAAACGGCATCGGCGTTTCGGGGGCCAGGGCAGGAGGTTCAGGGAACTCACCTCTCCAGCCGGGACAGCGGGATCGTCGACCGTCACAAAGTAGGCTGGGGTCCGGTGACCCCACCACAGCTGCCGGGAAATACACCAGTCCCTGCAGGGAAAACAGAGTCAGCCCTCAGGGAATACGTAACACACGGACGCAGGGTGGGCTGGACTGTCCTGATCCCAGCTGATAGTCAAACTGGGCAAGTCCCATTCCAGGCTAAAACCTGGCTTCATATAACGCTAGGTTTTATTTTTGTCGCTGGGATGCAGTCACTGTAATCATTCCCATGCACTTTTAACAAAAGAATATAACCTCATTACATTAACAGCAAGGATAAAGATTCAACTCTTTTCCCCAGCAACATCCTTTGCAGACACTCAACCCCATTTGAAACCTCAATCATATGTTCATTTCAAAGCATCTTACTCAACCATTGGGCGATGTCCTGTTATTGCCTCACTTCATGTTCACCAGATGTGATGCTGTTTGTTACTGTCACTTCCTGGGACACACTGACTCACTGGCTATTCTCACAAAACTGCTAGAAAATAAGCCAGGCTTTGACTAAGTGTGGGCTTCTGAACAACAGTGCATCTGTTGTTAGGTACCTTTAGTGCTGAACTGAACCTCTTTCTTCACATCGTGAAAGAACTTAGTAAGCACTTCAGCGAATAACTCACTAGGTGGCTTATCTGGTCATTAAGTTTAAGTCACATGATTTCTTAGAAATGCTAACTAGACTCATTGGTAAAACAATGAGTTTCTGACCCTTGAAGAAGAGCCACCTTCACGAACTGACAAACAAAACCCATTTGCCTCTGGTTTAAAAGTGAAGATCCCAGGTAACAACTACACAGGAAACATATTTAGCAATGCAACACAGTGGTCTGGGGATTGCAGGAGCAGAGGACCCTGCGTACAGACAGCAATCTTGGAAGGCAAAGCAAATGGGTTCTGCGGCTGCTCTGCATTCTTTCCCGGGATGTGGGCGGCATTGGCAAGGCCGGCACCTTTTATTGCTCCTTGAGCTCAGCCACTCGCTTGGCCATTTCAGAGGGCAGCGAATAGTTCACCCCATTGCTGTGGGTCTGGAGTCACACGTGGACGAGGCCAGGGAAGGACGGCAGATCTCCCTCCCTGAAGGACAGTCATGAACCTGATAGGTTTTACATCAGTGATGATTGTCATGGTCACCATCACCTAGACTAGAATCAGAGAGAAACAGACCCTACAGTCCAACCCGTCCATATCAACCAGATCTCCTAAATTAATCCAGTCCCATTTGCCAGCATTTGGCCCCTATCCCTCTAAACCCTTCCTATCCATGTCCCCATCCAGATGCCTTTTAAATGTTGTAACCGTACCAGACCACACCCACTTCCTCTGGCAGCACATTCCATACACGCACCACTCCCTTGTGAGAAAAAGATGCCCCTTAGGTCCCTTTTAAATCTTTCTCCTCTCACCTTAAAGCTATGCCCTTCTGGTTATGGACTTCCCTGGGGAAAAGACCTTGTCTATTCACCTTATCCATGCCCCTCATGATTTTGTAAACCTCCATAAGTTCACCCCTCAGTTTCCTTGAAGCATTGGAGGCTAAGTTCATATCCCGAAAGTATTTATCCCCAACACAAACTGCTGAGGGATTTCAACTCAGGTTCCCAGAGTGTTAGACTGGGCTACCGTCAGGCCTATTTCTCTCTCAGGCATAGGCATGATGGGCCGAATAGCCTTTGTAGAGATGCTGCACAATTCAATGGATTCCTAGCTCTTTAAAGTTCTGGTGTGGATCTGCTGACTGAGGTGAACTGAACAAAAGCTCACTGGAGTATTAGCCGATCAACAAACTGCACACAGCAGCTGGATCAGGAACAAGGCCATAGGAAGAACATCACAGGGCGAAAGGCAGGATTGAAAGTTTGTCTGAGGTCAGGGGCTGGGAATCCTGTAGTGAGTAACACACCTGACTCCCCAAAGCCTGTCCCACCATCTGCAAGGCACAAGGCAGGAGTGTGAGGGAACACCCCCCACTTGCCCCTGGATGGGGTACAGCCCCAACAACACACAAGAAGCTCGACACCATCCAGGACAAAGCAGCCCCCGCTTGATTGGCACCACATCCACAAACATCTCACTCCCTCCCCCACCGACGCTCAGTCGCAGCAGTGTGTACCATCTACAAGATGCACTGCAGAAATTCACCAAAGATCCTCAGGCAGCACCTTCCAAACCCACGACCCACTTCCATCTAGAAGGACAAGGGGCAGCAGATACATGGGAACACCAGACCCCTGCAAGTTCCCCTCCGAGCCCTCCCCATCCTGACTTGGGAATATATCACCGTTCCTTTATTGGTGTGGATAAGCCATGGGAAACGCATGGTTACGGGGATAGGGTAGGGTGGCAGGTCTGGGTGGGGTGCCTTTTGGAGGGTCAGAGTGGACTCGATGGACCGAATGGCCTGCTTCCGCACTCGGCCCCCATGAACTGTATCAGTTCAAACCAAGCACAAATGGTGGTGCGCCATTGCCATCTACTGGTCTGGCTGCGCATTGCACCAGAAAGTCACACGGCAAGTGAAACCCGAAGAAATCTCATTTCTCAGCGGGTCATCAAGGCAGCATCTTTGGGAATGGCAGGTGCCTCGCGGGGAAAGGGGGCTGCACGGGTGTCGCTCGCCCAGCATCCCAGGGAGCTAAATGTTCTGGGAGGGTGTGCTATCAAATCCTTTTAGGGAAGCCATCCTTAGCTGGTCTGGACTACACGTGACTCCAGACCCCCACCCCACCCCACGGCCACTCTCCTCAGTGCCCTCTGAAACAGTCCGGGAAGCCATTCAGTTTTCAGGAAAATTTAGGAAAGGCAACAACTTGTCAGTGACACCCACAGGGGATGACGGAACATGGATTTTTAAAAAGAACAGACTTGGGTTGTTTTGGGTTAAGTTCGTTCAAGAGGGGCAGGGGCGGAGAGACGGAAGGTGCACAGGCTTTGGTGTGAGGAGGATGAAAGTGTTGAAGGGAGTTGGGGAGGAGTGGTGGGCATGCGGTTGGGGTGTTGGTAAAGTCAGGGGGGCTGCAAAATACAGCAACGGTTATAATGACCGTCAGAGGAATAATCACCTAAATGGGAGCCAGAAAAATAAAACCCACCACATTAATGCATCCTTGAAAAGCAGCGGACTATCTCCAGGTTCAGACTGCATTTCGGGAAAACCTGTAGCACCAACTGTTTGACATAAAATCCACAACTGGGATGCAGGTTACGGGGCAAGGGCAGCGACTGCCTGGTTAAAATATTCCAGCTTTGTTCTTATGTGGAGGAACTTCCTTAGCTGTCCCCTCACCAGTGTGCAGGCAGTGTTTTTAGGGTGATGGCTTTTTGCATTTACAAGTGTGACAGTCATTTTCAAAAATACTTTCGTTGCTAATTTATGCCCATTTTCTCGTGTTAAGAGGGGTCGAGATTAATCAATGCTTTCCTTATGTGCTGTGACTTTCGTTTCATAATTTTGTGCCTTACTTCCAATAATCCCCTGGAATGACAAAGGGTTTCGGTCCAAAGTGTTGACTTCGCTGCTGCCCTGATGCTCTCTGACCTGCTGTATTTTTCCAGCCTCACACCTATAGACTCTTGTTATCACACGGCCTGCTGTTACACACCACCCATTGTTAGCCACTAATACTCCCCATTAACATCTATTTACCCTCCTAACCTGATCGTTATCCACTCTTTTATCTGTCCAACTGACCTTCTGTCTCTTTGGGCTCAATCCCCGCCTGTGGTTCACCCCTAAACCCCTCTGCCCACCCTATCTTCTGTACAAAAAAAAAACCCTGCCATTTTCCTACCTACCTGAGGAAGGGTCACCGGACCCGAAACGTTAACCCTGATTTCTCTCCACAGATGCTGCCAGACCTGCTGAGCTTTTCCAGCAATTTCTGTTTTTGTTTCTCATTTCCAGCATCTGCAATTCTTTTGATTTTTATAGATTTAAATCACCTTCAGCGTTCCACCCAGATTGAGAAAGCCCAGATCTTGTCAGAACCTACCTGGTGCAGGCCAACGTAGCAGTGTCATAGAGTAACACAGCATGGAAACAGGCCCTTCGGCCCAACCTGGTCCATGCTGACCATGGTGCCCACTCAGCCAGTTCCAATGCCCACATCTGGTCCATATCCCTCTAAACACATCCCATCCACGTACCTATCCACATATTTTTTGAAATGCTGCTATTGTACCTGCCTCAACCACTTTCTCTGGCAGTCCATTCCATATACGCACCACCCTCTGCATGAAGAAGTTGTCCCTCAGGTCCTTCTTAAATCGATCCTGTCTCACCTTAAACCTTTGCCCTCTAGTTTTCAATCCCCGTCCCTGGGAAAAAGACTATCTGTGCCCCTCATGATTTTATACACCTCAATAAGGTCACCCCTCATTCTCCTACGTTCCAAGGAATAAAGTCCTATCCTGGTGAACCTCTCCCTATAACTCAGGCCTACTAGTCCTGGCAACATCCTCGTAAATTTTCTTTGCGCACTTTCTAGTTTAACACTGTTTTTCCTCTAACAGGGTGACCAGAACTGTACACAACACTCCCCACGTGTGGCCTCACCAACGACTTATACAACTGTAACATAACATTCCAACTCCTATACTCAATGCCTCGACCGATGAAGGCCAGCATGCTAAATGCCTTCTTCCCCACCCTGTCTACCTGTTACACCGCTTTCAACAAACTTGTACTCCTGGGTCCCTCTGTCCACAACACTCCTCAGCACCTTACCATTTACTGCAGAAGTCCTACCTGATGTTGTCCATCCAATTAAACCAAGTCTTGAGGTGATTCTCGGGGATGATTTTCAAATCTCCATTCCGCACCGCATCTGCAGCCACTTTTGCCATTTCGCTACAGCGAACGTACCACTGAGGTTTCAGCAGTGGCTCCACAATATCCTTGGAGCGACTGAAAGGAGGGAGAGAGAACAAAAAACATAGAACATAGAACAGTGCGCACAGTACAGGCCCTTCGGCCCACAATGTTGTGCCGACCTATTAGCCTACTAAGATCAATCTACCCTGTATACCCTACATTTTACTATCCTCCATGTGCCTATCCAAGAGTCGCTTGAATGTCCCTAACGTATCTGACTCCACTACCGCTGCTGGCAGCGCATTCCACACACCCACCACTCTCTGTGTGAGCAGACAGACAGAATTCCAGGTACGTGACGTCCAGGTGGAATACCCAGCTCCGTTCATCCAGCAGGGAATTAAAAATAAACAAAATCCTGGCTGGCAGTGAAGTGCCGCATGCCAAATGATTTTTTAAAAAAATACAGCCCAGGTACATTGCTTTGTAAACGCGGGGGATTTCAGGGAAGTGAAAGGCTGCAGGGTTTAAGGCTGGTGCGAACTTCATACCTACAGACTGGCACCACCATCGGATTATCCTTCACCTCCTTGAAAAGGCCTCTCTGTATCAACGCTTCCAGGACGGCCTTCCGAGCATCAAACCGCTTCATTCCCTGGGGGAGAGATGGAAAAGGAACCTCACGTGGTTTGTAACTATCAATGCAGGCTCACCAGTCCCTGTCCCTGGGAGGGACAGTGTAGAGGGAGCTTTACTCTGTATCCAACCCCGTGCTGTGCCTGTCCTGGGAGTGTTCGACGCGTCCGAGCAGTCACCAAAGGAGACAAACCTAGTTGTGCTAAAATGGAAACTGCCTTTTCAATAGCATTACGGTAGGAAGGACAACAGACAACGGACAGACAATATAAAATGGGTGGGTATAATTGTAAAGGGGGTGCGGCAGGAGCAGGGGGAGCTGGGGGTCTCTGTGCACAGATTACTGAAGGTGGCAGGACAGGTAGAGAGAGAGCAGTGAATAAAGCACACAGTGTCCTCAGCTTTATTAACAGGGGCACAGAGTGCAGGAGCAAGGAGGTGGTGCTGAACCTGTACAAGACCCGTGTTAGACCCCCAGCTGGAGTATAGTGTCCAGTTGTGGGCCCCACATTATGGGAAAGATGTGAACCCATCGGAGAGAGAGGGCAGAAGCGATTTACAACAACAATTCCAGGGATGGGTAATGTCAGTGATGAGGATAGATTGGGGAAGTTGGGACTGTTCCCCTCGGAGGGAAGGAGGCTGAGAGGGAGATCTAATAGAGGCTTTCCAAATCCCGAGCGGGGTCTGGGCAGAGGAGGGAGGGAGAAGCTGTTCCCGCTCGGAAAAGGAACAGGAATGAGAGGGATACAGATTTAAAGTGACGTGCAAATGAAGTGAGGGTGAAGTGAGGTGAGACTCTCTCACCCAGTGGGTAGTGAGGGTGTGGGATGTACTGCCTGGAAACATGGGGCGGGGGGGGCAGGTTCAACTCAAATGGGCACTGGATGGAAGTGGGGAGCAGGGATGGGGGAAAGAGAGGAGATTGGGAACTGGGGATTGGTGTTCGCTTGGAGAGCTGGTGCAGGCCTGATGGGCCGAATGGCCTCTTTCTGCACAGTGTCTTTCCTGCGACTCAGTAATTGTACCAGCATTCCTCACTGTGACAAACTGTGAAATCCCAGTGGGAAGACAGCCCATAGTTACCAAGAACGGCTCAGGGACGTTGATCAGAAAGCCACTGTCGTCCATGATGTTTATAAATTCGAGATTGTGCCTCAAGCCCACTTCATAATCGTTCTGGTCGTGAGCTGGGGTGATTTTTACGGCCCCTAATTTTCAAAACAAGAGCAAAGAATAACATTACAAGCGGTTCGACAGACGCCAGGCAACTGCTCTCACTAGTCAACCCCCAAATATTTCAAGATATCTCCAACACGGTAGAACCATCCACCTGCAATTTGTCATAAATACAAGTGATGCCCTGCTCTCCCTCCCAGAGAGGATCATCCTGTCTGACCCAGCCTGGACAGCGTCGAGGGAATGTTGCTGGGATTAAAAAAAAAACTGAGGTACATACTGTCCTCGGGGAGAGGGGCATTGTCATTTTATTCAAATTAATCAACGGGACATTGGTAAACGAACAAAAGTTTTTCTTCAAATCATTCATTCACAGAACTTGCATATCGCTGGCCAGACCAGCATTTATTGCCCATCCCTATTTGCCCCGTTGTTGCTGGTCTGGAGTCGCATGTAGGTCAGACCAGGTCAAGATTTCCTTCCCGAAAAGGACATAAGCGAACCAAATGGGATTTTCCCCAGTAACCAACAATGATCTTCCCCAAGACTGAACTGTGAGGGAATTTCTGCTGCTCTAGATGTCGAAGAGAGAGGGGCTTACGGATGGTGCAGTGATGGAGACGATCCAGGCAGTGGTAAGGTCTGCACACACAGTGTCAGCAGCCGGTGACTACTGACCTTCTCAGAAACCATGCCCAAAATGGATCACCTGGTCATGTTGCTGTTAGTGGGAGCTTGCTGTGCACAGACACTCACACTCACATCCAAATTCTCGCCTGCTTTCCGCTGTACCAGAGGGGCCCTGGCGACCCTACCTGTTCCAAAACTCATGTCCACAAACTCATCGAAGACGATGGCCATTTTTCGGTTGCAGAAAGGATGAACGACAAACCTTCCTTTCAAATTCTACAGGGAAGGGAGCAAAAAACAAAAAATTTTCACTTCAGGTTTATGAGAAAAGTGGTGAGCTGTACCGTGGAGTATAAAATTCCCCGAAGGTGCTGTTCCCTCTCCCATTTCCCCACTGGTTACCTCCTTTCTCCACAACAGGACGCGAAACCACGTTAGGGGAGGGTCAGACTGAGCAGGAGAAACTGGTTCCGTGTGGCGGAGGGGACACAGATGTCAGAGACTTGGCTAAAAACTAAAGGGAAGGTAATTTGTTGCCTTTCAGCATCCGAAAAGGTGGGGCAGCTCCGTGGTTAGACTGCTGCCTCACAGCGCCAGGGGCCCAGGTTCAATCCCACCCTCGGGCGACTGTGTGGAATCTGCACGTTCTCTCCCCCGTGTCTGCGTGGGTTTCCTCCAGGTGCTCCGGTTTCCTCCCACAGTCCAAAGATGTGCAGGCTAGGGTGGATTCCACCAGCTGCCGTGGCGGGATTCAAACCCAGGTCCGCAGAACGTTACCTGGGTCTCTGGATTAACAGCCCAGCGATAATCCCACCAGGCCATCGCCTTCCCAGTCAATAACCTACAGTGCAAACCGGGAGACACTCTCTTGTTACTGAAGTTCCTTTTAAGTGTGAGGGGCTTTACCTTACACAGTTACACAGGTCAGAGACCTCAAATACTGTGGAGCAGGTTTCCTGCTCATATTTCAGATAGATTCGTGATCAAGTTGGGAAATCAAGGGACGTGGGGCCTCATCCATGATCCTATTGGATGGTGGAGCAGGCTGTAGGTGCCAAACGGCCGTCTCCTGTTTCTGATGGTCTTGTGGGTTCCCTTCCCATGTTTATCTGACAGCCCCCACCCACCTCCCCACCCTGCCCTGCTCTGGGCGTTACCTGGTATCTGGGGTCCCGAGGGTGCACAGCAACTGCGGTATCGCCCAGCATGGTCTCAATGCGAGTGGTAGCCACCACCACCTCCTCATCTGTAATGAGACAGCAGAGGGCTTAATGGGCCAAATGGCCAATCTCCGCTTGACAGTGCACTGCACCGTTACGCCCGGATGGAATCTGGCAGGACCGAAAAGCCACGCTGACGCCCCCCCAACCCTGATCAAAAGCCGCGAGCGCCCGCCCAGGAACGGCACGACTCACCCGACCCATCGATCTTGTAGGCGAAGGAGACGAGGACCCCGAATTCCACCTTGTCCTTGTAACTGGGCACAGGGAGCAGGGTCCGTCCTGCCAGCTCTTTCTTGTCCACCTGAGGGGGAGGCAAACACACCTCAGCGCGCTTCTCACCCTGACTCCCAGAGCTGGGCCAACCCAGGCCGGGAACAGAGCTGCCTCCATTTCCCACCCCACCCCAACTACCCGAAACTCCCAGCCAATTCCCCGTCCCACTCTTCACGAGCAGACCCGCTCCAGCTTTCTACTGCTCCGTCAATGCAGAGAGCCACTTTGGTGCTTGCGTGGTGAGAAGGCAAGGTCTAGCAGCTGGGGAAGGCCATTCAGCCCCTCGGGTCTGTTCCGCCATTCAATTACCATCAGGTCCGATCTCATCTCGCCCTCCTCAGTGTTGCCCATTGTCCCGGGCTGCGTCACACAAGCAACAGAGAGATCGTTAGAGCAAGCAGCTCAAACGGTTATTCCAGGTCAGTTTTCAGGAATATTTCAAATGCGCACTTTCCAAAAACCCACCCAGAAGGACAAGGGACACATGAGAACACCAGCCCCCCATCCCCCCCCTCCTCCCCGCTGCAAGTTCCCCTCCGAGCCACTCACCATCCTGACTTAGAAATATATCGCCGTTCCCTCAGCGTCACTGGGTCAGAATCCTGGAATTCCCTCCCTGAGGGACATTGTGGGTCAACCCACAGCACATGGGCTGCAGCGGTTCAAGGAGGCAGCTCACCCCCACCTTCTCAAGGGTGGCAACTAGGGACAGGGCAATAAATGCTGGGCCCAGCTGGCGACACCCACATTGCAAGAACAAATATAAAAAATAATCCCACCGGAAGCAAACAGGGCCACCGCGCATAAGGTCGCAGGGTGACCAAGGACAGGAACTGAATAACCAAGGATAGCGAAAACACAAAGGCAGATTCTTATTGGATAGCATCAGACTGGGAGACCCAATGAGACCTGACGGTCCGTTATGCGCCGGTCACCGAGAGCAAGCGTGCAGGGGCAGCGGGACGTGACATCGGCAAATGGGATGCTGGTCTTCAGAGCAAGAGGATAGAGTACAGGAGCAGGGATGTCTTGCTGCAATTATGCAGGGCCGCGGTGAGACCGCACCTGGAGTATTGTGGGCAGGTTTGGTCTCCTCGTAGGAGGTGGTGGTATGTTGGTCTTGGAGGGGGTCCACAGAAAGTTCACAAGAACAATCCCAGGGACAAAGGGTTTGTCACGAGGAGTGAGTGAGGACTCTGGGTCTGTACTCAGTGGAGTTTAGAAGGATGAAGGGGGTGGGATCTGATTGAAACCTACAGAACATTGAGAGGCCTGGGTAGATTGGACATGGAGAAGATGTTTCAATGAGTAGGAGAGACCAGGGCACAGCCTCAGAGAGAAGGGGTGAACCTTTAGAACTGAGATGAGGAGGAATTTCTTCAGCCAGAGGGTGGTGACTCTCTGTGGGACTCTGCCACAGAAGGAGGCGAAGTTATTGAGTGCACTTAAGACTGAGAATAAGAGAGTCTTGATTGGTCAGGGGGTTCAAGGGTTACAGGGAGAAGGTAGGAGAATGGGACTGAGAAACACATCAAACTGTGTGGCAGGCTCGGTGGCCTAATTCTGCACCTTACGGAAATGTGCGCGGATTAGGAAAGGCTCAGCATGGCAGGCAGAGTACCTCAATATCAGAGATGGCAGAGTTGAGCGTGCAGGACCAGTTGACCAGTCGCGTGCTGCGGTAGATCACCCCCTCGTCGTGCAGCCTGACAAAAGCTTCCTCGACCGCTCTCGAGAGTTTCTGTGGAAGGAGGAGACCTCACCCGTTAATCCTTCACGTCCCGGGCTGACCCCCACCACCCCCTAGCAGATGGGAGAGGGTGGGGATAGTGGTTGGGTAGGAGGGGAACAGTCAACCCTCTGTACAGCAATACCCAAGCCCCCCAACCCACCCCACAACATACAGCAGACCTGAAACTAACCCTGCTCCGCCACCCCCCAGCCCCGAGCCACAGCTCCAGGGACAATGCTTTGTAACATTTCTTTCAGGTCAAACATGGGGTCGGGGCTTAACGACCAACAACAGGAGATTTCGCTCGTGACGTGAATAGGGGCAGACCGAGACCATTCGGCTCCTTGGATTCTCCTCACCGTGCTGCCCCACTGTGGCTGAGCTGCCTCTGACCCACTTTGCTGCTCACTCCCCCCATAACCTCCTGAGACAGAGATCGCATTCTGCATGCACCGGGCCTAAAACGTGTCCCCGATGCCTCCCCCACCCCCCACCATGGGAAGTTTTGTTGGGGGGGGGGGGGTGGAGGGCGGGTGGTGCGCAGGGAGCCTGACTGCTGCCCGCTGGGTATAGAAACGCCTCTTTTTGTCTCAGCTCTGAGCAAGAACCTCAGTGGTTGGGGGTTTAACAGTTTTTATCACTGACACAGCACCTTCCGTCTTCCCTTTCCACCCTCTCAGATGTCGGGGGCATTCGTTGCCCTTCCCTAACTGCCCCTCAAAGCGAGCGCAAATAGGGAAGGCAGTAGGGGAGGAGATGGCCTAGTGGCATTATCGCTGGACTATTAATCCAGAGACCCAGGTAACGTTCTTGGGACCTGGGTTCGAAATTCCACCATCTGCCGTGGCGGGATAAGAGCCTAATGATGACCGTGAATCCATTGTCGATTATCAGGAAAAACCCATCTGGTTCACTAATGTCCTTTAGGGAAGGAAACTGCCATCCTTACCTGGTCTGGCCTACACGTGACTCCAGACCCACAACAATGTGGCTGACTCTTAACTGCCCTCTGAGCAATGAGGGATGGGCAATAAATGCTGCCCTGGCCAGTGACACCCTCATCCTATGAGGGGATTTAAAAACCCACATCCCACGAACAAACAGCCAACAACGCAGACTGCAGTCACTTAGGGAGCTCAAATTTCCTTCTCTAATGGCCAATTGATTTTATTTCTTTAAACGATAAATGAGAGAAGATCCCCCCATTACTGAGCTAGGAATTTCAGATTTGTTCCATTTCAGCAGGGGCTGTGTTGGGATTCGAACCCGGCGTCTCCGTTCTGGGTCACAGCTCCAGTGACGATACCATCTCACTGCCAACTCCACCCTTGGAGAAGCGACACAACGGGAGGACGGGGCTGGGAGCAGAGCTGCAGAGTCATTCCTAATCCCACACTACCCCCCTCAGCAGATAGCGGCCTGTCCCGGAATACTCACTGCGTCCATGGTGAAGCAGGCACGATCCCAGTCCAGAGAGGAGCCCAGTTTCCGCAGCTGGTGGTAAATCCGGTCGCCTTTCCTGCCCGAGGAAGGAGGCAGGGAGTTAGGAGAGCGCAGGCCAGGCCGAAAGTTTCAAAACAAAGCCGCGAGACAGTTGGATGCATTCAACGTGGATCCACCCGAAACAAACACAGGTCAGGGTTCCCTCCGGATCTCCAATACTGGCCGCGGCTCAGCGGGGATGGAGTGGGGCCCACGTGAGAGCGCTGCGCCTCAGCGGACAGCATCACCGCAGTGCCAAGGGAGTGCCCTCCTGGACAAGGCATCAAAGTGGCTCAGAGTTAGCTCCAAGACCCAAAGCAGGGAAGGGGGGAGGGGGTGGGGGTGCAACCGGGGAGATCCGCCGCAGCCCCGATTGACATCCCAAACCAGGTCAGAAATGGAATGGAAACCGTGGGATCCTGCTGTGCAGTCGGGGGCTATCGTGCTGCTCCACGTCAGTGGGGTGGTGCGGGCAGTCCTCGGGGTTGAGGACTCAGCCAGTCCCGAACCCAAATGTAACAAGATCTGGACAATATCCAGGTTTGGACTGAAATATGATGAGTAACATTTATGCCATACAAATGCCAAGCAATGACCATATCCAACACGAGAGATTTTGTTTTTAAACTCACTGGTCAGTCAAGGGCTGAGCCAGGATATACTACCCTTCCCCAGTTAGCACCATGTATTCCCCTTTCTATCAACGTCCAGGGGTTTACCATTGACAGGAAACTGTGCTCAGCTTGCCATGTAGATACTGCGGCTGGGAATCCTGCGGTGAGTAACTGACCTCCTGACTCCCCAAAGCCTGTCCCACCATCTACAAGGCACAAGTCAGGAGTGTGATGGGAAACTCCCCACTTGCCCCTGGAAGGGGGCAGCCCCAACAACACACAAGAAGCTCGACACCATCCAGGACAAAGCAGCCCCCGCTTGATTGGCACCACATCCACAAACGTCCCACTCCCTCCCCCACCGACGCTCAGTCGCAGCAGTGTGTACCATCTACAAGATGCTCTGCAGAAGTTCACCAAAGACCCTCAGGCAGCACCTTCCAAACCCACGACCCACTTCCATCCAGAAGGACAAGGGGCAGCAGATACATGGGAACACCAGCCCCCTGCAAGTTCCCCTCCGAGCCCCTCCCCATCCTGACTTGGAAATATATCGCCGTTCCTTCAGTGTCACTGGGTCAGAATCCTGGAATTCCCTCCCTAAGGGACATAGTAGGTCAAGCCACAGCACATGGACTGCAGCGGTTCAAGGAGGAAGCTCACTCCCATCTTAAGGGGGCAACTAGGGACAGGGCAATAAATGCTGGGCCCAGCCAGCGATGGCCATCCCTTCATCCCAACAGGACAGACACCCACCAGCCCCAGGAGACAAGACCCACAGTCACAAAACAGCACGGGGCTCCAACCTTGCCATCCACGATGGAACTGCAAACTAATCAGAGAGCTCCTGGTCTGCGCAGCCCTCCACAGAGGAAGTGCAACGGCCATACTCACTCGTTCTTCCACTTCCACACTTCCTCGACGAAGCTCTGCCGGCCCAGGTCATGCCGGGTCTTCCTGGACTGGCGCCACAGCCGTTTCTCCACCACTACCTGCGTGGCGATGCCAGCGTGATCGCATCCTGGGTTCCACAGGGTGGTTTCTCCGCGCATTCGGTGCCTGGTGGGCGACAGGAGCAGAAACCAGGAGGGAGGAGGAGGTGGTGGAGCGGACGGGACCCCAGTCAGCGCACTCTACCAGGGAATGCCCCGGGCGCTGGGAAAGATGGGGGCGCGGGGAACCCGGGGGAATCGCGGGAAGGCTCGGATCCGGAGTCCGTCTGCCGGTTGGGGCTCAATTCCGGGCAACGGAGAGCAGCCGCTGGGAAGGACAGGGAATGCTTGCATTGCAGCTCTTGTGGGACCACGTGCGGGATCAGGTTCTTAGAGGGGCATTCGCAGGTCTGTCAATCGGGCAGCCCCCCACACCCCCCCCACCAGTGTACAATCAACAACGTTCGACAACCCTGTCTCCCCTCTACCACCATCCCCCCCCTCCACCAGGGCAACAAACTCACTCCGGATTTGCCCCAAGCTTCCTGGCGTTCCCATAAGACCATAAGACATAGGAGTGGAAGTAAGGTCATTCGGCCCATCGAGTCCACTCCGCCATTTAATCATGGCTGACGGACATTTCAACTCCACTTACCCGCACTCTCCCCGTAGCCCTTGATTCCTTGCGAGACCAAGAATTTATCAATCTCTGCCTTGAAGACATTTAACGTCCCGGCCTCCACTGCGCTCCGTGGCAATGAATTCCACAGGCCCACCACTCTCTGGCTGAAGAAATGTCTCCTCATTTCCGTTCTAAATTGACCCCCTCTAATTCTAAGTCTGTGCCCACGGGTCCTAGTATCCCCACCTAACGGAAACAACTTCCCAGCGTCCACCCTTTCTAAGCCACGCATTATCTTGTAAGTTTCTATTAGATCCCCTCAACCTTCTAAACTCTAGTGAATACAATCCCAGGATCCTCAGCCGTTCATCGTATGTTAGGCCTACCATTCCTGGGATCATCCGTGTGAATCTCCGCTGGACACGCTCCACGGCCAGTGTGTCCTTCCTGAGGTGTGGGGCCCAAAATTGGACACAGTATTGTAAATGGGGCCTAACTAGAGATTTACAAAGCCTCAGAAGCACATCACTGCTTTTATATTCCAACCCTCTTGAGATAAATGACAACATTACATTCGCTTTCCTAATCACGGACTCAACCTGCAAGTTAACCTTTAGAGAATCCTGTACTAGCACTCCCAGATCCCTTTGTACTTCGGCTTTATGAATTTTCCCACCGTTCAGAAAATAGTCCATGCCTGTATTCTTTTTTCCAAAGTGCAATCTTGGATTTCCCAATCCAAGTCAGAGCGCATGGCATAGCCCTGATTATCCCAGCGTGGGGCAGAAGGTGGGGTGGTTGTGGGGGTGGGGGGGTGGGGGGAGAGACGAGCAGGGAACCAGGCCATGATCAGATTGGCTGCGACCTTTGTGAATGGAGGACAGCACAGTCCTGAGGGGGGAATGGTCTACTCCTGAGGCCCCCCGCATTCCCGACTGCTCGTGTCCATCGACCGGCGGAGAATTCCGAAATAGCTTCCATTTTTTTTGTTTTGGGGGGGGTCTGAGGGTTTCTGTCAGCGGATGGGGACCGCTCACCGCACAGGACGTTCCCTAACCGGAGGCAGATGGCCCAGGGGTGTCGGTGTTGGAGGTGGGGGGGGGGGGTCTCAGCAGAGGGGCATTACCAGCGAGTCAGAGAATCCTGGATTGCGTTGGTGAGAGCGTGGCCCAGATGCAGGGATCCTGTCACATTGGGCGGAGGGATACAGATCATAAACGTCCCCTTCGGGTTCGGCTCCGAGATACTGTGCTGTGGGGTCAAAAAAAACAGAACAGAATCTTACCCGCATGCCTCCGAAACAAACACAAAAAGGATTTAAACAGATCGAATTTGAAACTGTTGCTCTATCATTCTTTTACGGCATCCGGACCCCTGGCTGGGCCCAGTATTTATTGCCCCGTCCCCAGTTGTCCCCCCTTGAGAAGGTGGGGGTGAGCTGCCATCTTGAGCCGCTGCAGTCCATGTGCTGTGGGTTGACCCACAATGTCCCTCAGGGAGGGAATTCCAGGATTCTGACCCAGCGACACTGAAGGAACGGCGATATATTCCCAAGTCAGGATGGTGAGGGGCTCGGAGGGGAACTTGCAGGGGGCTGGTGTTCCCATGTATCTGCTGCCCCTTGTCCTTCTGGATGGAAGTGGGTCGTGGGTTTGGAAGGTGCTGCCTGAGG
>JAHRHZ010000212.1:350496-379227 GCA_024137785.1 Ginglymostoma cirratum | reverse complement strand
CCCCCCCCTTCCCTCCCTCTCTTCCCCCCCCTCCTCCTCCCTCTCTTCCCCCTCCTCCCCCCACCCTCTGCCCCCTTCCCCCACAGGGGGATGTGGAAGGGGAGGGGGGAGAGAGAGAGAGAGAGTGGGAGGATGTGGAAGGCAGAGAAGGAGGAAGGAGCAGCGCTTCAAAAGCTTATGATTTCAAATAAACCTGTTGGATTATAACCTGGTGTCGTGTGATTTCTGACTTGCCTGAATTATCCTTTACTGGAGACAATAGAGTAGATTCAGACTTCTCATCTAGGAAAGTCTCCACGTTCAGTGGTTTTCAGCTCACAAACTTTGATGAAGGGATTGCAGAGAAAAAGAGGCGCTCTCCCCTCTGGCAAATTCCCCCAGATGGACCCTGTTCCAAACAATTTTATCGTCCACTGTACATCTGGGTCCCGTAACGTCTCTCAGAAAGTACCACCCAGCTCACACAGCTGGTTTGCTTTGCAAATGCAACCTTTTGCTGCTGCAGTTCAGGCCCTTTGATTCGAAAATTGTTCTTTTCAAATGGTTCAAGCTGACTACCTGTTGGGAAGGAAAGGCAAAATTGAATCACTCAACACCTTGGAGTCATCTCCCAGTATCACAGAGTTTACCGATGTTATAGCAGTGGGAAGTAAGCTTCTGGATTTAAAACTTCATTCTAATTTTACATTAAAAAACCTGTGACTATAATTATCTGGGGACCTTAGCGAGGGTTGGTCGGATCCTTCCTTTCAATCCCAGACATTGAAACAGCTTCCATCGGCGTCCTCAAGGATGTTCCTTACCCAACTGTCTCTGTGCAAACAACACGTAATGGGAAGGGGATAACAAGGTGTGGAGCTGGATGAACAGAGCAGGCCAAGCAGCATCACAGGAGCAGGAAAACTTGACATTTCGGGCCTAGACCCTTCATCAGAAATGGGGGAGGGGAAGAGGGTTCTGTAATGGGAAGGTCCTGGTTGCTGAACAAAGAATCCTTGGATGGCAAGTTTTTAGTTCCTTGGAAGTGGGGTCGCAGGTAGACAGGGCTGTGAAGAAGGCGTTTGGTACGCTTGCCTTTATCGGTCATTGCATCGAGCATTGCGGTAGGGAGGGTCATGTTACAACTGTACGGGACATTGGTTAGGCCACTTTGTGTTCATTTCCGGTCTCCCTGCTGCAGGAAGGATGTTGTGAAACTTTAAAGGGTTCAGGAAAGATTTACAAGGACGGAGGGCATGAGCTAAAGGGAGAGGCTGGATAGGCTGGGGCTATTTTCCCTGGAACGCCAGAGGCTGAAGGGTGACCTTATGAAGGTTTATCAAAACATGAGGGACTTGGATAGGGGAAATAGTGAAGTTCTTTTCCCTGAAGTGGAGAGTCCAAAAGTAGAGGCTATAGGTTTAAGGTGAGAAGGGAAAGATTTAAAAGGGATCTAAACGGCAACTTTTTTCACACAGAGGATGGTGCGTGTATGGAATGAGCTGCCAGACGAAGTGGTGGAGGCTGGTACAATTACAACATTTAAAAGGCATCTGGATGGTTACATGAATAGGAAGGGTTTAGAGGGATATGGGCCAAATGCTGGCAAGTGGGATTAGATATATATAGGATATCTGGTCAGCATGGGCAATATGGACCAAAGGGTCTGTTTCCGTGCAGTACATCTCTGCACTGTGTGCTTACAGCAGCTGTGTGTTCGCTGCAACTCAACAAAGGATCATCAAGGAATACACAATCTCAATCTAGTTACCTCAGATAGATTCCTTCCAGAAACATTACCATTGTCCTAAATTATGGTTTGACGAGTACATCGAACTAAACAAGTTTTGATCCAGCTAAAAATCTTCCCATCCATTTCACGTCAACTGAGAATCACCTTCAGCTGTTCTATGCTGCTTTCAGCCATGGGCAACCCCAATAATCCCCTGTTAAGCACAAGATCCCTTAACCGAGATTAATTCTTAATTTTCACTTTGCCCGGTATTCCTTTGGTTAAATTAAATCAATACCACTGGGTGTTGCCCGCAGAGTCTGCTACTCTCAAACCGGACCCCATGCCTTTTCCTTTGATCTGTCTTGTCAACAGGACTTATAGGCCGTTATTCCCCATGTCAGATCCAATACTAGGTGTATTCCTAATCCTACATGTATATTGTCCTGATCCCACGGTGTATATTAACATTCATCCTCCAATCCCCACATATTTTCCCACCATTTCTGTTCCCGAAGTTCTTGTTCTGTATCCTCTTCAAGAATACCTGGTCTCTTTTGCGACTGGGGGCTGGAACTTGATTGTCTGACCTAAGTTTCCTCTAAATTCCCTCAACTGCTCACTTCAGTGTGGGATTGGGGCAGCTTCTACTTCCTCACTGCCCAGGTAGAGTGTGGTGGACACCATGAGAATTTTCAGTTCTCGTTGTTTCATGTCCGTCATCCGAGCGTGTCATCCAGGGGGATGCTGTCCAGAGGGTCGGCGTGCGCTTGATGGGCCGAATGGCCCACTCCCCCACTGCAGCGATTCTATGATGCTGACCTGTAGTAACGGGCAAGGGAAGGGTAAAGCGGAAACTGGGGACCGTGATGGGGCAGTGTGTAAGTTTGGATCAGTTTGATGTTTCTGCAGTTGATGCACACTACTGTCCCTGCTCCCCCATGTCCTGATCGAGCAATAAAGTGTTGAGGGGCCATGGATAATGTCTAGCCTGTGTCCTTCCATACAGCTAAATCCGCATTCCTCACTCACTGGCTGTGGGCATAGAGTGATACCCACCCTCTGCTTGTAACCTGAGAGGGACAGGTCATGTAAGGTCTTCTTAACTCTCTCTTTCGGTCCTTCCTGGCTAACTTGTAACTCTCAAGCGCCCTAACTGAGGCTTCACGCCTCATCTTTACATAAGAAAAAGTTGCCTTTTAGGTCCCTTTTAAATCTTTCCCCTCTCACCTTTAACCTATGGCCCTCTGGTTTTGGGCCCAACTACCCTTGGAAAAAGACTTTGCCAGTTCACTTTATCCATGCCCCTAATGATTTTATAAACCCCTATAAGATCACCCCTCAGCCTCTGATGCTCCATGGAGAATAGCCCCAGCCTATTCTGCCTCTCCCTCTCTCGAACCCTCCAACCCTTGCAAAATCCTTTACTACATCATTTTAAGTTTAACAGCATCTTTCCTGCTAACAGGCTGGGGAGTCCTCCCTACTGTCTAGGCTGACTGTCCAGAGGAATTCAGTTAGATCCCTTAATATCTGCTACATTTGAAACTCCATTATATTTATATAGTTTTTTCTTTATTCATTCACGGGATGAGGGCGTCACTAGCTTGGCTGCATTTATTGCCCATCCCTAATCGCCCAGGGGGTAGTTAAGAGTCAACAACATTGCTGTGGTTCTGGAGTCACATGTAGGCCAGACCAGGTAAGGATGGCAGTTTCCTTCCCTAAAGGACATTAGTGAACCAGATGTTTTTTTTTCCGACAATTGACATTGGATTCATGGTCATCATTAGATCCTTAATTCCACACCTTTATGGAATTCAAATTCCATCATCTGTCAGGGTTGGATTTAAACCTGGATCCCTAGAACATTATCTGGGTGTCCGGACTAATAGTCCAGCGTTAATACCACTAGGCCATTGCCTCCCCTTTACTTATATAAAACCCGCGGCTATGATTATCTGAGGGTCTTAACTAGGGTTGGTTGGACACTTCCTTTCTATCCCGGGCTGCATCCCAGACTTTGAGCAAACATAGTATCGGATTTTCTATCAGCATCCTCAAAGACGTTCCTTATCCATCTATCTCTGTACAAACTGCTGTAGCAGCTACTCAACACCACCCTTTGTGTTTTGAATGCACGACCCTCTTGTAGACTACATTAATCTTGTTACCTTGGATATATTCCATCGCCAAATACTGTGATTGCCACAGCTTACAGTTGAAGTTTAAATGTCAAACTAAACAAGCTACTGCTTCAGCTAAAAATCTTCCCAGCCGTTTTACGCTGCTTTCAGGCCTGGCCAGCCCCAATACTATCAATGCATCCATATTACAAATTAACATATTAAATAAATGCATCTTCATCACCGTAGCCTCACACTTATATACAGTCACACAGCACGGAAACAGACCCTTTGGTCCAACCAGTCCGAGGCCCTACTTTTAATTGTATAAGTCTTGTCTTCGTTAGTTTTACCAAAATGCAATATCTCTCATTTATCCAAATTAACTCCATCTACCACTCCTAAGCCCATTGACCCAATTGATCAAGATCCCTTTGTAATCTTCGATAACCCTCTTCTCTGTCCACTAAACTATCAATCTTGGTGCCATCCACAAATTTACTAAACATGCTTTCTATATGCTCCAAACCATTAATATAAATGACGAACAAAAGTGCACCCAGCACTGATCCATGTGGAACACCGCTGGTCACAGGCCGCTCACAGTCACACTTTTCCAAAATAAACCTTATCCACCAGATAGAAGCAGGGAGGTTGTTTCCACTGGCAGGTGAAACTCGAACGAGGGGGCATAGCCTCAAAACAAGAGGGAGCAGATTTAGGACTGAGTTGAGGAGGAATTTCTTTACCCAAAGAGTTGTGAATCTGTGGAATTCCCTGTCCTGTAAAGCAGTGGAGGCTTTGTCACTGAATGCTTTTAAGGCAAAGGTAGATTTTTGAATGGTGAAGCAATTAAGGATTAGGGTGAATGGGTGGGTAAGTGGAGATGAGTGCCTGAAAAGATCAGCTATGATCCTATTGAATGGCGGAGCAGGCTTGAAGGGCCTACTCCTGCTCTAAATTCTTACATTGGCCACTTATCCACCCATTCTGCTTGCCTCTCTATCCTGTGGCTCTTCAGTGTAATCATAGAACATAGAACAATACAGCGCAGAACAGGCCCTTCAGCCCTCGATGTTGCGCCGACCTGTGAACTAATCTCAGCCCATCCCCCTACACTATCCCATCATCATCCATATGCTTATCCAAGGACTGTTTAAGTGCCCGCACAGTTTTGGCACAATTCCAAACTTAGTATTATTGACAAATTTTGAAGTCTTTACTCTGCACTGCAACATTCGAGCGAGTTATGTACAGTGAGGTCCCATTGTGAATGACACCCTCAACTGAAAACTCGCTGACTGCACAAAGGTCTTTGAGTGCCCAAACGTTTGCTCGTTGCATTTTTAAACAATAAAATAGTATAGCATTAGGCTAGCTGACTTGTCTGCCCAGCAGACGCAGAAATGAGCTAAAATAGGCTTAATGAAACCGTGACAGTAGGAACTGCAGATGCTGGAGAATCTGAGATAACAAGGTGTGGAGCTGGATGAACACAGCAGGCCAAGCAGCATCAGAGGAGCAGGAAAGCTTGACGTTTCGGGTCTGGGCCTTTTCTGGCCCTTTTCTGGCCTTTTCTGAAGAAGGGTCCATACCCGAAACGTCAGCTTTCCTGCACCTCTGATGCTGCTCGGCCTGCTGTGTTCATCCAGCTCCACATCTTGTTATCTCTTAATGAAACAGTGACTTCTACTGCTGGGGGAGCACACTGCAGCCCCATGTTCTTTATTGGGAGGGGTATTGGTTCAGACAGATTGGCCGAAAGCCACTTATTTGACTCCCATTGTAAAATAGGGGCACTGTTTTGCCATTAGTAAGGTTTAGTGAGAACACAAGCTCCACAAACAGGGGAGTTTGAGACGCTCTCAAACACCATCGCCTCAGCACCATTGATTGGGGAAGTGGAGTGGAGGACAAGCCCCTGTCTGTATCAATGGTACCAAGGTGGTGAATATCACCAACAACTTATCCTGGGTCATCCACATCAATGCTACGGTCAAGAAAGCACACTCATGCCTCCACATCCCCAGAAGGCTAAGGAAATTCAGCATGCCCACACTGTCTCTTGCTAATTTCTATAGATGCGCCATAGAAAGCATTCTATCCAAATGCATGACAGCTCGGTTTGGCAACTCTCTGCCCAAGAGCGTAAGAAACTACAGAGAGTTGTGAACGCAGCCTTCCTTCCATTGACTCCCTCTACACTTCCCGATGCTTTGGGAAGGCAGCCAACATAATCAAAGACCCCTCCCACCCCAGTTGTGCTCTCTTCCACCCACTTCCTTCAAACATAAGATACAAAAGTTTGAAAACACAGATAACAACAGGTTCAAAAACAGCTTCTTCCCCGCTGTTATCAGACTTCTGTACGGACCTCTCATATATCCGAGTTGATCTTTCTCTACACCTCCTCTGTAGCTGTAACATTATATCCCGCAATCTGTTCTATTTGCCCTGGTGTATTTAGGTAAGGTATGATTTGTCTGGATAACATGCAAAGCAATACTTTTCACTGTATCCAGTACATGTGACGATAATAAATCAAATCAACTTTACGCTGCCACATAGAGCCGTGGCCTAAGCACTGACACCTGGGGAAATCATAGAATCCCTACAGTGCAAAGAGAGGCCATTTGGCCCATTGAGTCTGCATCAACCGTCCAAAGAACATCTTGTCCAGACCCAACGATCCCACCCCTGCCCCCAACCCTATCCATGTAACCCTACATTTCCCAAGGCCGATCCACCTAACCTGTAGATCTTTCATTCGGGTCAGGACAGCAGAACACTCGGAGGAAACCCACCACCCTCCTCCCCCAGACACGGGGAGAACATGCAAACTCCACATTCTTATTTTAAAGGAAGTGTAGGGTGTTGTGTTTCAGATGCAATTTGATTGGTAGAACTACCGGATTTAAAGCAAAACACACTTTATTCATCCAATGTAGCTAAAATACAACAAAAGAAAGAAGGACGTGGTATAACTTAACTCCACTAGAAAACTTAACAGAAAATAAATGCAGAAACTGTTAATAATTAACCATTCCAATACAGATTGAATTATGTTTGGAGCAAAGCACCTTACACTTGCCTTTAAATGAGATAAAAGTTTGGATCTGGACTATGTCTTTGATATATTTAAGGGGGTATTTGATCTGGTCCATAACACGCAAAACAAAAATATCAACTTGTTGATTTCAGTTTAGTTAAATCTCCATCTCAGTTGGGAATAGGACAGTTTTATCTCCAGGAAGGACAACAGAGTTTTTCAAATTAGTTCAATGGAATCAGTCACCTTAACAGAATTAGGAACCTAGGAACAGGTCATTCAGTCCCTTGTGTCTGTTCTATCATTATTTAAAGGCAGGTGTAAGTCGCTGTGTTACAGATGTGATTTGATTGGATTAAGCACTTTATCGTTCCCTTATGGTTATAATACAAACGAAGGAAAGAAGAATTGGTATAACTTTAACTCTACTGGAAAGCTTCACAATGTAATAGATACAGTAACTATTACTAATTAACAGCTCCAATCCCATAGACATAGCTCCTGGCAAAAGGCAAATTCAGAACACAGATTGTCTCACATGCAACTTGTGTAGCATGCAGGGGAACCCCAGCTTGTGGCTGTAACTGAGAGTGAGAAAAATAGCTTCCATTTCTTCAAGACACTAACAGCAGCTGCTGAAAGTTAAAGTTAAAAATCCTGGTTCTGTGGGTGGCAGCTTCATCACACCCATTCAGGCTGCTTCTATTGTTATAGCACTTTTTTAAAAAATTCATCCAAATCTTCATGATGTTTGTCTTCTCATAGACTACTCGTCCCACCCCTGCCTTAAAGCGTCTCTTCAAAATAAAAACCATGACAAAGTAACTTCCTTAAGCCACAGCATCGTCACACAACTCCACCAATATCCCAGTTAGCGATTGGTTCAAGCATCTCACTGAACTTATCCACAGCTGTGACAGAGTAGGCTTCTGAACTTTAATAACTCTTCGTGGAATGAGTGAATCAAACAAAAGATGAACTGTTACACACGGAAAGAAGCAGCAATAACTTGGTCTGGGATAAACCATTAAGGGAAAGAACAAACTTATACAGGAATTAAAAGCAATTAGCTGCATCTGGAAAAAGAGGGAGTTTAAGCCAAATGAACAAAACTGCTTTGATGCCTATTTGGTAACTAGTTGTTTCATACCACAAGGACAGGGACTGCCCTGCAGAAGAATTTAAGGAGTTAACTGCAGGTAATCTGTGTTTTCAAACAGACAATTCATGCCAAAGGTAACAAGGAACAAAGAGCACACTCCTGATACTGAATAATATCACATTCTGGACCTGAAAGATGAATGTCTGTCTAAGAATCTGACACCAGAACTCCCACTTTAGCAGAACTTCAAAGAGCAACACCGCGCAACATCAAACCCTGGACACTTCCAGAGACAGACGCTGTTGGTAGAATAAAAACAAAGTTGCTGTAAAAGCCCAGCAGCTCTGGCAGCATCTGTGAAGGAGAAAACAGAGTTCGGGTCGAGTGACTCCATTCTGAGGAAGGGTCACCGGACCCGAAACGTTAACACTGTTTCTTCCTTCACAGATGCTGCCAGACCTGCTGAGCTTTTCCAGCAAATTTGTTTTTGTTCCTGAAACATTCGCAGTTGTTTCGGTTTTTACTGTTGGTAGAATAATAGCCATACTCCATCATTAATTGGGTAATAGCCAAGTTGGGTTGCAAGGCCTTCACTTACGTGAAGGATCTTGTTTTGATTGCTACATGCAACAAAGTTTAAATCATTGCTCAGTACCTGATTGTCTGCGAGATTTCTTAATAATTAGCCAAATTAAAGGTAAGTTGTGGTGAATTACGGGAAAGTCAGCATGACAGCAAAGGCCCTTACATATTTTTATAGGTACACCATAGAAAGAATTCTATCCAGTGCATCACAACTCTGTTTGGCAGCTGCTTCTCCCAAGACTGCAAGAAACCACACAGAGTTGTGAACACAGCCCAGTCCTTCATGAAAAATAACCTTCTATCCATTGACTCCTTCTATACTTCCTGCTGCCTCGGGAAAGCAACCAACCCCTCTCCCACCTCGGTTACACTCTATTCCAACCTCTTCCATCGGGCAGAAGGTATAAAAGTTTGAATACACGTATGAATAAATACAAGAACAGCTTCTACCCCGCTGTAATCAGACTTTTGAATGGATCTCTCAAACGTTGATTCTGATCTCTCTCTCTTTGCACCTTCTCAGCGACCGTAACACTGTATCCTGCACTCTGTCCTGCTACCGCACTTTGTACAGTGCGATCTGCCTGTATAACACACAAAACACTTTGCACTGTATCTCGGTACGTGTTACAATAAATTAAACTCAAACTCAAACTAAATCAATGTCTTATAGGAAGCTAGAAACACCCTAAAGTCTCCTCCTCAGAATCAGAAGGGAAAGTACTGAGGGTTGAAGTGAAATTCACAAGCTGAGGTGTTCCTTTTGTTAACAGGTTGGGACACATTCCCTCAGAACGAAGGAAACTGATGGCACTTAGAGGCATTTGTAAGAATGAGTCCGAAGAGGAAGCTCAGAAGGAAAATTTTTGTAGCTTTAACTACAACTCAGCGACCAGAGGTAAACAGTGTTGTGGGTGCAGGAGAAGGACAGACGGTAGTTGAGAGGTACAAATGGCTTTTATTTAAAGGGAAAGTTCTCTCTTTCTCTTCAAAGGAGACGTCTAAGGAAATAACTCAAGGGTAGGGGGTCTGGAGAAATATTTAGTTTTCCCTCCACAGAGTTCAATGAAAGCCAGAGGGCTGGGGAAATGGGAGAGGTAGAGAGTACGGCCCAGTGCCATTGTAGAAAGCCCAGTTGGAGTGTGACCTTCTGTTAGGACTAGTGGCAGTCGGGATAGATCAGAAATGACCTGTGGATGGAGTTGGTTTACTCCTGGTGAACAGTTTGGCAGGAGTGAAGGTTATAACTTCATCTCTAATCACAATTAGTCCAGTTGAGGGTGAAGAGATGGACCAGTTACAGGACCAGGGCATTTTGTGCGGTGACCAGAGCAATAACTAAACAAGTCTGTCACCAGAGATCATAGTAATACCACAAGCAGATGTTCAGGCAGATGAAACTCTATTTAAGAATGAGGACAAATCAGTAGAAATGTTTGACATGTCTTTGTTAATTGAGGCTCGGGAAACAGATCCAGAGGGAAGCAAGTTAGCACAGACAGCTCACACTGAAGCCGAAGGAGTTACAGAGTGGTATGATGAGGAAGTAGAGACAACCTCACAGGCCCATGAGTGAAGAATGGACAGATCTTCACCAAATAGTGGCACCACCCAGATCTCGTAAGGAAATATTGTAAGAAGTACATGATGTTCCTATGGGCAGGAGGAATACAGACCATTCAAGCATTGATCAGCAGGTAGTCTACATGGCCAGGACTTTAGAAGGACATAGTACCGTACTATAAGACATGCCATATATGTTTGGGGACAACTCAATATGTAATCAAACAGGCAACATCGATAGATTTTCCAGTCACTGGAGAACCATTTAGTGGGTGGCTGTAGGTTATGGATAAGGTGCTTATTCTGGTGTTTATGACAGGCAGGGTCAACAGAACAAAGCCATTTGTTTTGACTCCACGTGATGATACTTTGGCTTTAAGGCATATAATTTGTCCCGGACTTTTTTTTCGATGAGAGGTTGAGGCAAAAGTGCTGAGTGGTCTATTCAAAGCCAATAAAGTAAACAGTTTACGAGGCTTTGAGAGTTTTGCTTAAAATTTAGAATGGAAGCAGCATGAATGGGTGGAGTCGGTCTCCCATAGAACCGAGGTTTTAGTTTAGCTGTTAGGGTTAGGTAAAACACTTGAGTTCGCTCTCTCTCTGCCAGAGTTTTCTCTTGGTGTTCTATCCTCCTGGAATGGAGAAACATGACATGTGAGAAATCTATTTTACTGAATTTGCTTCTGCCATAGGTGTGTTTATGGGATGTCACTATATGGTAACAATTGCTGTTCAATAGTTAAATAATCTATTAATGTGTTAAGTTTTCCAATAAAGTTGTACCAATGCTTCTTTCCTTTGCTTGTATTTTAACTCTAGGGCAAGAAAAAAGTCTGTCTTGCTTAAATCAATCAAATTATATCAGGAACACAGCACCTTACACTTGCCTTTTAAATTAGATAAAAGTTAGGGCACAGGCTAGCTCCTCAATATGTTTTGAGAGGGCTTGGTTCGGTCCATAACAAACAGGGGACTCTTGTTGTTGGAATTGAAATCTTTAATTCAGGGTTGGGTTGAGGATTATTAGACTCAAAGACAGCGAGTGGGAAATGTTGGTGTGTTTTGTTTTTCAGATGCTCGATTCAGTTGGTTTGAATAAAGTGTGCCTTGTGTGATAATGGCTCTTTCTATGAGTTTCCTGGGATGGGAGAAATCACTTGGGGAGTTTTACAGTAAGTGAGCAAGGCAGAGCTTTCAGAATTGGAAAGCAAGCTGGAATTGGAGATAACAAGCATGGGGCTGGATGAACACAGCAGGTCAAGCAGCATCATAGGAGCAGGAAAACACGACGTTTCGGGCCTAACCCCTTCATCAGAAATGGGGGAGGGGAAGAGGGTTCTGAAATAAATAGGGAGAGAGGGGGAGGCGGATAGAGGATGGATAGAGGAGAGGATAGGTGGAGAGGAGGCAGACAAGTCGAAGAGGCGGGGATGGAGCCAGTAAAGGTGAGTGTAGGTGGGGGGGTAGGGAGGAGATAGGTCAGTCCAGGGAGGACGGACAGGTCAAGGGGGTGGGATGAGGTTAGTAGATAGGAGATGGGGGTGGGGCTTGAGGTGAGAGGAAGGACAGGTTAGGGAGGTGGAGATGAGCTGGGCTGGTTTTGGGATGCGGTTGGGGGAGGGGAGATTTTGAAGCTTGTGAAATCCACATTGATGCCATTGGGCTGTAGGGTTCCCAGGCTGAATATGATTTGCTGTTCCTGCAGCCTTCGGGTGGCATCACTGTGGCATTGCAGGAGGCCCAGGATGGACATGTCGTCTGAGGAATGGGAGGGGGAGTTGAAATGGTTCGCGACTGGGAGGTGCAGTTGTTTGTTGCGAACTGAGCGTAGGTGTTCCGCAAAGCGGTCCCCAAGCCTCCGCTTGGTTTCCCCGATGTAGAGGAAGCCACAACGGGTACAGCGGATGCAGTATACCACATTGGCAGATGTGCAGGTGAACATCTGCCTGATGTGGAAAGTCTTCTTGGGGCCTGGGATTGGGGTGAGGGAGGAGGTGTGGGGGCAGGTGTAGCACTTCCTGCGGTTACAGGGAAAAGTGCCAGGTGTGGTGGGGCTATTTCCTCCCTACTCCCCTACCTACACTCACCTTTACTGGCTCCATCCCCGCCTCTTCGACTTGTCTGCCTCCTCTCCACCTATCCTCTCCTCTATCCATCCTCTAACCACCTCCCCCTCTCTCCCTATTTATTTCAGAACCCTCTTCCCCTCCCCCATTTCTGATGAAGGGTTTAGGCCCGAAACGTCAAGTTTTCCTGCTCCTATGATGCTGCTTGACCTGCTGTGTTCATCCAGCCCCATGCTTGTTATCTTGGATTCTCCAGCATCTGCAGTACCTTTTATCTCTGGAATTGGAGTTGCCTGTGTCTGTGAGGAAAGGGGAGATAGTTGCAGCTATGGTTCTGTGTTTAGTATGCAATCAGAATCACTGGAAATTGCTAAAAAGGAATTGCAAATAAAGCAGCTTGAATTAGAGGCAATGGCAAGGGAAAAAGAAAAAGGTAATGATATAGTCTGGATGACAATGAATAGCAGGGAAAAAAGAAAGGCAGGCCCGAGCAGGAGAGAGGGAGAAAGGGAGAGGTTTGAAACTTCTGAAGTTGGCAATGAAGGAGGAAAGTTGACTTGAAATGGTGAAAGTAGGAGCAGAGATGTGTACAGTGATGAACAGCAAACCCGTTGTAACCAAAGGCCTGGTGGCAATCTGTGTATATATGTCCAAACACAACCAAAGTTTGATGAGAAGGACGTAGGAGCCTTTTTCATTTCATTTGACAAAGTGGCTAAACAAATGAAGTGGCCGGTGACCATGTAGGTCCTAACAAAGTTTTAAAATAGTTTAGCTGTGTGGGTAAGGTTTATTCATGTGTATCCAGTAGGTTGATCTGGTAAGGTATTTATGTCACTATCAGAGGAGGTATCAGCGGAGTATGAGAAAGTGTTAAATACCATCTTAAGTGCTTATCAGCCAGCGTCAAAAGCTTATTGTATTCCGTTCTGGTCATCTCATTATAGGAAGGATGTGGAAGCTTTAGAGAGGGTGCAGAGGAGATTTACCAGGATGCTGCCTGGAATGGAGGGCAGGTCTTATGAGGAAGGGTTGAGGAAGCTCGGACTTTCTTCATTGGAGCGAAGAAGGATGAGAGGTGACCTGATAGAGGTTTACAAGATGATGAGAGGCATAGATCGAGTGGATAGCCAGAGACATTTTCCCAGGGTGGAAATGACTATTACGAGGGGGCATAATTTTAAGGCGATTAGAGGAAGGTATAGGGGAGATGTCAGAGGTGGGTTCTTCACACAGAGAGTGGTGGGTGTGTGGAATGTGTTGCCAGCAGTGGTAGTGGAGTCAGATACTTTACAGATTTTTAAGCGACTCTTGGGCACATGGAAGATACTAAAGTGTAGGGTATGCGGGTAGATTGATCTTAGTGGGATAATAGGTCGGCACAACATTATGGGCCGAAGGGCCTATGCTGTGCTCTACTGTTCTATGTTCTACGTTCTACGTTTTATGTTCTACGTTTAATGAATGACAACGTTTAAGGAATCTGAGAGGGGAACCTGGTCAAATGTACATTGAGTTTGAAAGGATCAAGCAAAGTAATTTCAACAGGTGGATTAGAAATAGATCAAACTTATGATGCTCTTAGAGAGGTGATTATTTTGGAGGAGTTCAAAGATTCACTTCCTGAGGCAGTGAGAACTCATGTGGAAGAGCAGAGCGTTAAAACTGCAAGATTAGCAGCTGAAATGGCCGATGATTGGTTCATAAATCAAAGCTTGGTGTCAGGCATCAGTTTCAATCTGTGAGGGATAGAAATTGGGGGAAAGAGAAAAAAAGGTAGGAAAGGAAAGAGAGACCTCATCGAAGATAGTAAAGAAGGTTAAAAAGGAAACCCATGGGGAGGGTGGGGAAGAGAGGTAAAAAACTCACTGTAATAAAGTAGGCCACTTGTGAAGTCTGAGTGTTGGTGGTTTCAGAAAATCACTGGGAAGACAGATGTGGAAAACAGTATAAACCATTGGAGTTTATCAAAGTGGTAAAGGAGATCCCAGTGGAAGCTAAAGTGCTGCAAAAGAACATACAACCCGTTCAGGGGTCAGTTAATAAGAAAATATTGGATCTCTTTAAATAATTTGCCTGTGTGCGTAAGATTTACTCGTGTACTGGGAGAAGCAGGTAAAGAAATTAAAGTTTTAAGAGCAAGTCAATCTTTGATGGTGAGGGATGAGGAGGTAGTTCTCCTATAACGTGACAGTTGTGTCCTTGTGTGACCCCGCGCTATCGAAAATCACATTATAGGGAAACCGCTGTAGAAAATCACTGTACCTGTACAGCAGAAAGTTTGTGTTATCCAAACAGCGTCCACTATCCATCACCGGAATAAAATTCACAAAAGAAGAAGAGAACAATTACCATTCCTGGACATAATGCTGGAACGTAAGAATAACGGGGAATTCCAGACTGGCATATACGGAAAGAACACCCATACGGACCAGATACTTAATTACATCAGAAACCACCCCAACACCCATAAACAGAGCTGCATCAGGACATTAACGAACCACAACATACTGCAGCAACCAGGAATTGTGCAAAGCAGAAAAGGAGCCGTTATATGGAGTTTTTAAAAGGAATTGATACCCAAAAAGCACAATACACTATTACCTCCGTGGCAGACCATAACAAGAAGGCACAACATGGCCAGACACACTAGTCACCTTACTGTACATCAGAGACATATCAGAGATGACCACAAGACTATGCAGACCCCTAGGTATCAGAGTGGCCCACAAACCAGCTGTGACAGCTACTGACAAACGTTAAGGATCCCACACCCACAACCGATAAAACTGATGTAATATACAAAATATCATGCAAGGACTGTGAAATACATTACATTGGACAAACTGGAAGAAAATTGACAATAAGGATACACGAACGCCACCAAGAGACGCGACCAATTCTCACTGGTCTCAGTACACACGGACAAAGAGGGACACAAATCCGTCTGGGACAACACAGCCATAATAGCACAAGCCAAACAGAGACATGCCAGGGAATTCCTGCAGGCCTGGCATTCCAACTGGAACTCCATCAACAAATACATTGAACTGGATCTGATATACAAACCACTGAAAATCAGAACCGGAAGTCATACCAATCACCCCAACAAAGCGAGGCACAGAAATAACAAGCGGGACAGAACATTGGCGCTTCACCGGAGGCGCACTGACGATGTTACCGAGCAGGATGACAAAACGTCTGCGATCAAACACACCGGCTCAGGGAGCAAGTCTGCAACTTCGGTGTCCCCTTGCATAAGGAGAATTTGGGGAGTACAGTGAAAAGTGGTGAAGTAGTGGTAGGAGCAATAGAGGACTTCTCTGTTCCAGAGAAACAATTTATCCTTGGGAATGATATAGCTGGATCACAGGTGGGAATGATGCCTAGTGTAGTTGAAAAGCCAGTGGAAAATCAGGCAGCACAGATGTCACGGGAAATATACCTTGGGAATATTTCTTGACTGCGTGGTGACAAGGTCACAAAGCCACAGGTTGAAACAGGAGGGGAAACAAAAGGATAAGGATAAGGAAGTTGAAGTTCAATGATCAGAAACTACATTTGCAATGAAATGGTTGAGAGAGAAACAAGAACAGGTGGTGGACAAAGTGGATATTTTTAGATCAAGTTTTTAGTTAAATTACAACAAGATAAAAAAAGAAACCTGAAGACATTGTATTGAAAAGCATGCACGGCAGAAGAATCTGGGTGTATCCCAGGTTGTTAATATCTTCAAAATGAAGTTGTGATGAGGAAGTGGAGACCGTTACATATCTAGGTGGATGAAAATTGGTCAGAGATTCATCAAGTTGTATTTCTGGTGGGTTATAGAAAGGAGGTGTTGTGGGTAGCACATGAGGCACCAGTAGGAGGTCATTTGGGAATAAGGAAGACTCAAGCCAAAATGCAAAAACATTTTTATTGGCCTGGAATGCATAGAGATGTAGCTGAATTTTGCCAGACATATCATACATGTCAGATTATAGGAAAGCCAGCACCGTTAAAATACCTATTTCTGCACCATTTCTGAAGAAGGGTCCCAATCTGAAACGTCAGCTTTCCTGCTCCTCTGGTACTGCCTGGCCTGCTGTGTTCCTCCAGCTCCACACTGTGTTATCTCACCATTAATACCTACTCCAGCATTTGAAGAACATTTTAAAACAGTCTGATTTGTTGCATAAAACCCCTCCATAAAACAAAAAGTGGGAATCAATATTTGTTGACTATAATAGATGTGTCTACTAGATTTTTGGAGGCCATTCCATTACACAATATCATGGCTAAAAGGATTGCAGAAGAGTTACTCACATTTTTCACGAGATACAGACCACCCACAGAAATACAATCAGATCAACAGTCAAATTTGACATCAAAATTATTCAGGCAAGTTATGGATAGCTTAGGAACAAAACCATTCAAATTCACTGCGTACCCTCTAGAATTGCAGGGAGCACCAGAAAGGTGGCATCAAACTTTAAAGATCATGTTAAGGGCTTATAGCAAAGTCTACCCAGAGGATTGGGATAAAGGAATTCCATTTGTGGTTTGTGCAATTAGGGATGCACCTAATGAATCAACGAAATTCAGTCAATTTGAATTAGTTTTCTGACATGAGGTGAGAAGAACATTGAAATTAACTTAGGAAAAATTAGTTAGTTAGAGTTCAGAGACCCCATATTTGGACTATGTCAAATTTTAGGGAAAGATTAAATAGAGTGGGTGAGTTGGCTAGACAGCATTTAAAGGTAGCACAGGGTGTGACGAAATGGGAAGCAGACAAGAAATCAAAAATTCATAGTTTTGCTAGAGGACATAAATTGTGAGCATTATTACCAATGGCAGATGAACCTTTAAAATTATGGTTTAGTGGGCCTTGGCAAATCAAAAGGAGATTGAGTGAATAGAATTATTTGTTAAGAACACCAGGTAGAAGGAAAACTCATAGAATATGCTCAAAATGTATTTTTGTAGTGAAGGAAAGCAAAAGGAAACCTGTTACTGGTTACAACACAGAGTGAAGAACTGAGTTCAGATAAATTTGAGTTTGATTTCCTCAAATTTAATTGGATAATGAGAAAGTTCTCAAAAATTGGGATAAATTATTCAGTTGCCTTCCAGAGGAAATTTGAAATGATGAGAAATAATTATCACTATCTCATGGAGAGATAGGTGGTTATAAGCTAGGAAGTACTAATTTAATTTTGCATGGCATAGATATAGGAAATGCTGTTCCAATTAAGCAACATCCTTATCATCTTAACCCTCTAAAATTGGCACAGGTTTCATAAGAGATTGAATGCATGCTCAAAGACAATACAATCAAAGTGAGTTGCAGTGAATGGATCCCACCCGTTGTGATGGTGCCAAAACCTGATGGTACCCAATGTTTACATGTTGATTACAGCGAGGTCAATGCAGTTACAAAGCTAATTCATGTCCTACTTGATGGTTGGAGGACTGTACTGTGAAGGTGGGATGGCAACTTGTATTTCAAAGTTGGACTTACCCAAAGGAAATGGGCAGTAACCTTTATCCAAGAACACGAAGGGAACGTCAGCTTTAATGACATCAAATGGACTTTACCAGTTTAAAGTTATGCCATTTAGAATGAAAAATGCACCACCTACATTTCAAAGACTAACCAATAAAGTTATTTTGGGATTATCCAAATGTATGGTGTACACAGACGATCTGGTGATTTTTTTTTGTCACATATGATGAGAGCATTTGCAACATCAATCAGAATTATTTGATTGACTTTGGGGGCAGGCTTAGTGATAAACCTGGTTAAGTGTGAATTCGCCAAAAACCCAGTTCATGTTCCTGGGCCACTTCACTGGACGTGGACAGATGGCCGCATTGAATGTGCAAGCAAAAGTTATTGGGGAGATTCCCATACCATCAACGAGGAGGAAAGTTCTATGATTCCTGGGACTGAGTGCTTTTTATTGCAAATTTGTACCAAGTTTTAGCAGTGTGGCTGCTCCACTGACTGACCTACTGAAGAAGTGCAGAAAATTTCAGGGGACGGAGCAATGTCAGAGGCATTTAACAGCCTGAAAGCTGTGTGAACCAAAATCCCAGTGTTAGCCACACCTAATTATGAAAAGTGATTGATGTGGGTAACAATGCCATAGTCTTACAAGAAGACAATGAGAAGATAAAAAGACTTATTGGGTATTTTTCCAGAAAGTTAAATATTTGTGAAAAAGTATATTCCATGATTGAGAAGGAGACCTTGAGTTTGGTGTGGGTGTTACAACATTTCAATGTTTATGTTGCCAGTACCATGTATGAGATAATTTCATATACTGGTCATAACCCCTTAACCTTTTTGGAAAAAATTAAGCATAAAAATTCCTGACTGTTTAGATGGAGTTTATTCTTACAGCCATTGAATGTGAAAGTCACACACATGGCAGGATGAGAGAATGCAATTGCTGACGAGTTGTTGTGACTGTGCTGAGGGAAGATGGAGGCATTCGGTGGTGGGCAAAACAGATTAAAATGGATTGTAGTAGTGAAAGTTTGAATGCTTAGATTCATTGTACTGTAGTATACTAATAGGTAAGGCTAAAGTTTTTAAAGACTTAAGCCATCTTTTGTTTATTGATGGTTCATTTTTAAGGGAGGGATGGAGGTGTGACAATAATATGGTGTATTTCATCCTTCTTCCTTTTATGAAGAGAGATTGAGACAAAGATGATGAGTGGCCTATTCCAAGTCAATAAAGTAAACACTTTGTGAGGCCATGGGTTTTTTTGTAAGTTGGAACAATAAAAGCAGCCTGAATGGGTGGAGTCAGGCTCCTACAGAACAAGGGTTTTAGTCGAACTTTCAGTAGTTGTTGGGGTTTTGAAGCTGCCATACGTCTCTCTCTGCTACAGGGAAACACTTGAGTTCTCTCTCGCTCTCCCAGAATTTTCTCTTGTTCTTTCAGTCTGGACTGGAAAATTGCCTGTGAGCCTATTTACTGAATTAGCCTTTGCTATGGGTGTGTTTATGGGATATTACTATATTGGAACAGTAGCTGATTAGCAGGTAAAGCATCTATTACTCTGTTAAGTTTTCCACTAGAGTTAATGTTTATACCAATTCTTCCTTCCTTTGTTTGTATTTTAACTCTAGGGTAAGAATGAAGTGTGTTTTGTTAAATCAATCAAATTATATCTGGAACACAGCACATTACACTTGCCTCTAAATAAGATACAAGTTTGGATCTGGACTATGTCCTTGATATATTTAGGGTGGTATTTGGTCTTGCCCACACAAAATAAAAATATCAACTTGTTCGTTTCGGTTTAGAAAAACTTCAGCCTAGTTTGGAACAGGCCAGTTTTATCTCCAGGAAGGAGAACAGAGTTTTTCAATTCCATTCAGGGGAATCGTCACCTTAATAGAATTAGGAACATAGGGACAGGCCATTCAGATCCTTGTGTCTGTTCCGTCATTCAGTGAAATCATGGCTAATCTATGTCCTAACTCCATATCCCTGCCTTTGGCCCATAACCCTTAATACATTAATGAAAAAATATCTTTCTAAGTTTTAAAATTAAGAACTAATCTAGCATCTACTACCTTATGTGAAAGAGAGTTCCAAACCTCTCCCACCCTTTGTGTGTAGGAGCAATTCCTAACATCTCTCCTGAACGGTCATAAGGCAAAAAAAATCAATAATACACGTCTTTTTTTCTGTAATGCTCAAGTCTTGTGTTACCAAATGATTATTTATAACATTTGTTGTAACTATTCTCCAATAGGGGTGTTCTTTTTATCCTTCTGCCCCTTAACACATTGTCTTTGCATTGCGTTGTGTGAATATGTCTGAGTTTGGGATTAAAGGGATATAGATCTTATTCCATATTATTGCAGTGAATAATATCCAGTGTTTGCCACATGTTTTAAGAATAAGTGTGTCATATAACTGGATTGCTTTTTGATTGAGGAGGGATGGTGAAAGTCTCTTATTCCACGTTGTAACACATGAATGAAACAATTTGGCCATGTTGGCGATGAAGTCAACAATTTATATAAATAAGTGGAGTAATAGTAATAGTGGAGTAATGTGGATCGAGTAACAGCTCATTCCCCCAGTCAGAGTCATAAAATCAACCAAAATATTATTCAATAGAAGGTCATGTTTGAGAGATGGATTTTCTGTTCCTAGAGCGTAAAACCAAAGAAATTTCAAGTAACAGCTGTTCGGAAAAATAGTGAACAGAAAATCTAACCACATCATATTCTTCATGACTTACATTAACAAAATATTTTTCACATCTAGTTTCTCTGGACTCATAATTCGTCAAAACTGTATCGAGATTTTACAAATTGACCAATTTCAAGGATGACACAATGATCTTAATGCAGTTAGAGTCTCAATTTGAAATACACTGGATTTAACTACCAATACATTGTCTCATAGATTTTCGTTGAGCTTGATGGTTTTGCTGCTGACGTGTGAAACCTTAAGTAAATATAGTACAGCGTTATTAAAAAGCACAGAACGAAGCCCTTGAGCCCAGCCAGTGTCACTCTCCCACCCATATCCCAGCCTCAAGCCGTCATGCTATCCTTCTGCTCCTTTTTTAATCCTTATATACCCGAGGCGTCCCTTAATTGCATCTATGCTATTTGCGTCAATTACCCTTAGGTACCCAGTCGCTGCGTAGAGAGTTTGTTTGATCTGCGGTTAAAGGCATACTGGGAAATCTTGTTGGGAATTAAAACGAGAAGCAAAGCTTCAAACATAAAAAATACAGCTTCATTAGCTTTAGTATCGTCTCTAATTCTGGGTGTCTCGTCGGGATGGATTCTGAGAGGGTACTTCCCCTTGTTGCAGAGATGTTGACAAGGAAACAGTCAAAAGATTGCACGAAGTTGGAACCAAACTTTTCAAGGTAAAGTTTTACAAAATTTGTGCTTTTGATTTTCTGGGAAAGTGAATGGAGGAGGATCAGGGAACTGTTGTGGATTTTATAAATGCGGTTCCTGCGCAACTGTTCAATCTTCATAAGACGGATCGCCGTCGGGAATGATAGTTCAGGCAGGAATGGGATGATAAATAGGTAACATCCTCAAGAAAAACTGCCTAGCATCTTAAGAGAAAAGTTAACATTTTGAGTCCAGAATGACTAAACTGTTTTTCTTTTCCGAACTATTGATTTGTTTTAATTCTCTGGCTGTAGCTTTCTTTGGTGACAATACTTGAGTGGCTCTGAAAAGAGCCTTTTTGTGTTGAGCTGTCTCTGCTCCTTGCACTTCTACCTTCTCCTCTTCCCCGTCGTCGCCCGTTTGCCCGCCGCCCGCTTGGGGGTTTTCCTGCCCTTGGCCGCCATCCCCTTCCGGGGGCTTTTGGCCGCCGCTTTCTTGGTGCCTTTGGCCGCCGCCGCCCTTTTGGGGGCCGCTTTCCTTTTGGTTGCTCTTTGCTTGGGCCGATCCTGAGCTTCTCCTTCCTCCCGTCCTTCCTCCGCCCCCTCCTGCTGCTGCTGCCTCCGCTCCGGCTGCAAGATGGATGCGGAGGTCCCCGGCCCACTTTCCGCCGCCGAGCCCCCCTTGTTGGCCGAAGTGTTACCGAGCTGCGGGTTGGGCCGACCGGGGCCGCCCTTCTCCGTCGGCTCGTAACCCGCGGCCGAAATGGTTTTCTTCAGAGGCCCGCCGAGCTTGGCCGGCGCCTGGCGCTCCTTGGCAGCAGCCACCGCCTCCAGAATCTGCTCAGCCGCCGCGGCGGTAGCGCCACCGCCTCCACCTTTCTGAGGCCGGTAAGCGGCTTTCTTCTTGGTGGCTGCGGCTGGGGCTGCGGCAGATTCCGGGGCGGTAGCCGCCGGGACATCACCTCTAACGGGCACAGTCTCCGCCATCAAACACCGCTCCGCGCCCGTCGCACCCAACAACTGGCGGAGCCGCGGCAGCGACGTTCTATATATGGAAAGGGAGCGGACGGCGTGGAGACAACGTGCGGCTAACCCCCGCCCCCTCCACCGCCCCACCCACTGCCACAAGGCCACGCCCCATGAACACCGATTCAACCACACGCCCGCCCCCCCAGACGGCGGAATGGTTCTGTTCCCCTGCATCCCCATAATCTTGGTACAGTCCACGACATGGGCCCCACCCCATTCTAGGCCCCGCCCATTACTTTGCCCCGACCCGTACCACTACCTGTGCCTCTGTCACCAAGGCCCTGGCCCTGTCGTCACCTTCGGACGTCACAAAGAGACACCAGTCCAATGAAAGGTTGGCTGTGTGCCGCCTTTTCTGTAACGGTGTGGAGGTGCTGGGGGGCACAAAGTCAGAAGTCACACGACACCAGGTTACAGTCCAGCAGTTTATTTGAGATTGTGATTTCAAGTAAACCTGTCGGACTATAAATCGCGGTCGTGTGACTTCTGACATTTTCTGCAATGTTCAGCTTCTGTTTGATCGGACTAGGCAGGATCAGTGACTATGAAACTGTGTCCATGGACAGGTTTATTGGACACAAAGAGCCTAAGGGCCCGTTACAATTTGGTCCCATTTAAGATAAGCCAAATAAAAGTTTCATGAACCGTTAAGCCACCGTGGATGGGTGTCTAGATTGAGGAATGCAACGAATCAGCGGAAAATAATTGCGTATGCTTATACTTGTATCACAATTCTGGAAAGCTCAAGAGAACCAAAGTTAACCAAAAGACTATTCCCGCCCGTGTCAATGCAAAACAATGCCCCAGTATAACAAATCAATCGCCCTTCACTGTTACAGCATGTGATGAGGAAATTTTTTATGTCTCAACGAGTAGCTAGGATTTGGAATGCACTGCCTGGAGGCATTTCAGTTGTGGTAGTCAAGAGGTCATTGGGTGATGATTTAGAAAGAAAACGACGTGCAAGGTTACGGGGAAAGAAAGAGGAGATTTACATTGGGTAATTGTAGTCATTTAATATGCCAGTGCAAACACGATGGGCCGAATGACTTCCATTGCTGGAACACTTCTCTGAGTCTGTGACATATCCTTTTGTTTTTTTCTAATATTGAACTCAATGACCAGAAATTAACAGATGTATTAGAGAATGCACGGCAGTGGATCGGACAGGCAAAGAAAGAACTGTTCCAAAGAGCTGCTTTTTAAAGACAATGATGGAACAGTTCACACGTGAGAAACTCAAGCACTGGTTCTATCCATCTCGTTACACAGCCATTAATGGCGGGGCGAGGACAGTGCGGACAGGTACAAGAGGCCGAATTTAAACCAACAGGTTGGAGGATGGATGTACAGCAGGTGAAGAAATTAGGCCAGTGACGCGTTTACGTTCATTACGTAACGGTGTGGAGGTGCTGGTGTCGGACTGGGCTGGACAAAGTCAGAAGTTACACGACACCACGTTAAGCATTTACGTTCTTTACGTATCGAAGTGTGAAATATGTTTGACGTTTTCAATTTCTTTTAAACACTCTTCACTTTGGCTACGGTCGTTTTGATTATAAAGGAATGACTGAATGCTAACTGAAAGAATACAGCTGTAGAATCAATACCAGAATGTTACACTGTGGGTAACAAGCTCTTCAGTTAATTTGGAAAGTACAAGAAGACAGGGGATCTACAGAGGGATATAGTCAGATTAAGTGATTGGGAAAAAAGGAGTAAAGTGTGGTAAAATGTAAATAATGTGTATTTCGTCCGGAAGAACAGAACAGCTACATATATATATTTAAAAGGAGAGAGTCTATTCAACTCGGATATAGGAGGATCTGGGTATGGAGCTAGATGAATCACAAAACGTTCGTATGCGGGTACAGAAGGGATTAAGAAAGCAAAAGATTTGCAGTATTTTATCGCAAGGGGAGTGGAATATGAATGTAAAAATGCATTGCCAAAGTTTTTAGGGTCTGAGTGAGATCGCACCTGAGAATTGTGTGCAATTCCGGTCTCCTTATTTAAGAAAGCATCTAATTGCATTAAACACGATTCCGAGAAGGTTCACTCAACTAATGCTTGAGTTGAGGGTGTTATCTTATGCTTGGAAATATATCCATTTGAGTTTAGAAGTACAACATTGGAAACAAATCCCGAGTGGACTTGGCAGGGTGGATACTGAAATATTTCCTTCTTGTGGGAGAGACAAAAACTAGGGACACAGTTGCAATATTAATACCCTTTCCATCCGACCAACCCCTTTCTTCTTGAATTCCATCTTGAATTGACCTTGTCCAAGGTTTCCGTCAGCTGTTGTTTCTGCCTCTTGTTGAGACCGAGGTAGCGGAAACCTTCATACTGCCATGAGTAGGTTTATGCCTGTGTCTTTCTTACTGGAATGTCGCTAACGCCAGGGCCAGTACTTTTTGTGGAGGAGGTGTGAGGAATTCGGACAATAGATGTTTCGACTAAAGAACACACACGCACAGCATTAAGTCATACAGTACGGAAACAAATTCCGGTGATATATGTCACGCACTTTGCCTGATCTCCCCGACATAGACAGCAACAGCAGCCAGAAATGCGCCAGTTCAAGGCGGATGTGGTAGACGGAGTCTCGGGTTATGAGCCGTCGCCGTCACCCAATCCCGTGTTCGTCTAAATTGCAATTTCGCGGTGGCATGTATCGATCTGCTATTTCCCACCAAAACCTGTAAGAAGGGTCTAGGCCCGAAACGTCAGCCTTCCGGCTCCTCTGATGCTGCTTGGCCTGCTGTGCTCATCCAGCCCCGCACCTTGTTGCCACATCTCATGGTTACTTTCCTTCGGTGGAATGAATTGGGCTATTCGTGGTCGTCCTGTTGTGAAACAATTACATTCGCCGGGAACGTGCAGCGAGTTTAAAGTCTATCCCCAAGAAATATTCCTACAGTTAAAATATTTGTTTTACTACTTAATGGTTAGGCTAAAAGCAAAATTCTGCGGATGCTGAAGATCTGAAGTAAAAAAATACCTGTTAAGAGAAATTCAGTAAGCCTGGCAACACCTGAGAGGTAAAGAGTCAATGTTGGAGTCCAATGATTTCTTCCGAACAGTTACTTCAAAGCAGTTTAAAACACTATCTTTTTTTAAAAAAAGCTTCCAAGTAATTTGGTCCCATTTAATTCTTTGTACAATTACTTCTGTGGTTCTGAAAACAATCCTCAGTGTATGTTTTAAGACTTAAACTTGGATTCGCTTCTTCAAGAGGCTTTTCCAGTTAAATTGTTCAATTCTCGTTCAATTATTCAGTTGCTCGCACAGGAACGCCACACAGATAAATTCGCCTTCATGCCGCCTTTCCCACCCTTTGTATTTGCGAAGCTGAAGGTATCTGCTCAGCAATTGCTTCCTTTCGTTTGTTCCTTGATGGATCCAGTGACTCGAGCATTATCGACTCAACCAGGTTTTTTGAGAAACCGACACCCAAAACAGAAATCGGAAGGGAATAAAAAGCTAGGAGTGTATTCGGCATTTGGGTGAAGTGCTTGCGTACAGGTTCAGCGGTTCCGGAGGAGAGTTCAACTATCTCCTCAATGGCAAATACGGACGGACAATGAAGCCATCGACGCCCACGTCCCAGGAGTGAAAAAAAAACCCAGCATAAACCTGTTAGCAATTATGTAGAAATCTTGAAATTAGCCGATGCTGGAAACACTCATACCAGGCAGCACATGGAGGGAGAGAAAATAAAATCACAATACAGAACCGGGAGAAGTTAGGGAGATTTGAGTCTGATCCCAAGTTTAAAAGCTCACGTTCGCCGTCCTACATCGGGGTATTCGAAGTGTTCTCATCCGGAATTCAAACAAAAATAACACGCTCGTTGTACAAGGAGCGGCGAAGGCGGCCTGAAACGCGACTCAAACCGGACAAAAGTGATTCCCGACTCCAAACTTGTAAAATTTATACAATTTATTTAACTCTTACTCGCCGTGCCTTTAATCACGAAGTCAGAACAAATGCCCCGGCAGATGACTTTTTTTAGAAAAAGTATATGTTAAAGCATCGGCATTAATTTTCTAGAGCCCAACAGGTGCTAAAGGAAATATCCGCCAACTTTCGTAGTCAGCTCCGCTTTGCTAAATGCAGTGGCTCTGAAAAGAGCCTTTGTGTTCAAATAATTAAGACTTCTTCACGGTTTGCTCAACTTGTTTACCGCCGGGAGTAGCAGCTTCTCTTGGCCGCGAACGTCGAGTATTTCCTCGGGCGCCCTACCGGTCTTTTGGGTTTACCTCCGGGCGGCCGCCGGCGCCGCATGTTTGACCCGGACACCCCCTTCCTGCCGCCGCCGAGGCGGAGCGGCTTTTTCTTGCGAGCAAGACGCGACGCTCCGCCGGCCTTGCCACGGTTGGGTCGCCGGGCGGTGGCCTTGAGCTTGCGACGAGCCGATGGCGTCGCCTTTCTGGGCTTGGCGGTCGCCGCTTTCCGCCGCTTGGCGACGGCCGCCCCTCGTCTCTTCTTGATGGCCGAGCTCTTGACGTGAGTTGACTTCTTGGATGAGGCCGCTGTAGATTTGGCGGCCGAAGATCTCTTCTTGAGGGCAGAAGCGGCGCCGCCGCCGGTCTCCTCCTTGGCCGAGGCGGCAGCCGGAGTGCTGCCGCCGCCTTGTGCTCCCGGTCCCCCTAAGCCCAGCGCCGGAGTATCAGCGCGGGTGCGAGAACGGTTGAAGCGGAACGAGCCCGATGCCCCGACGCCCGCCGTCTGCACCAATGAGCCGTTGCGGACCAGGTTCTTGACCGCTTGATTGACCCGTGTGTTATTGCGGCTCACATCGTAGCCCTTTGCCGACAGGGCCTTCTTGAGGGCGGGCAGAGAGATACCGCGCCGCTCCTTGGTGGCGGCAGCTACCTGCAGGATACGCTGGGTGACGGTGGGGCCGGTCTTCTTACGGCGCTGCGGGGAGCGGAGCGGCGAGTACTGCTTCTTCTTGCGGGCGATCGCCTTGTCGACGCTCAGATCCGCCACGTCTTCCACCTTCTGGCTGCTGTCGGTCATTCTCGCGGTTTAGGATGGAGCAGTTCGGAAGGAAGAGAGAGAGAGAAGAATTTCGAGGAAGAGAAAGGACCCAGGAGGGTGAAAGGGCGGTTTCAGCTCTTGCCCGCTCTCGCTCTCTTGCGTCGCTCCCACTGTCTCGGTCGGTCGCTCGCTCGCTCTGTACCCGTTTCTGTTTCAGCCTCCGCCACCAATCGCGGCTGAAACTGAAGAGGCGACGACCCGAAGCGGCCCCTTTTATAGGGCAAAGGCGGACGGAGAGGTGCCAACTTCCGCCCCACCCCTCTCCCTGCAGCCACTTACCACCTCCCGTCCCACCCACATGCTTTCTTCAGCGGGACAGCGGTTAAGACCGCCTGCAGGAGGGATGTCATATATTGTACGAGGCATTGAGTGCAGGGACGAGGAGGCCATCATGGAGTTGTGCGTACCGTTTGTTAGGCCACGGTTGAAGCACTGTGTGCAGTTCTGGTCGCCAGTCAATAGGAACGATTCAAGGTGAATTCAGTGAGGACTCACCAGGATGTTGCCTGCGTTGGAGAGATTCAGCAATAAAGTCAGAGTACATAGACTGGGGTCGTTTTCCTTTAGCTGAGGGGAGTTCTTGTTGAGGTGCACAAAGTTCTGAGGTGCATAGACAGGGTAGATAGGGAAAAACTTTTCCCTGTCAGGAAAGCGGTCAGTAACCGGGGGACATAGATTTAAGGAAAGGAACAGGGTGCTTGGAGTCGGTTTTGAGGGGAAAATATGCACCATACCCAGAGAGTGACAGGTATCTGGAACTCACTGCCTGGGTAGGAGCAGGAACCATTACATTTCACAAGAATTTAGATGAACGCTTGAAGTGTAATGGTATACAAGACTAGAGGCCAAGCGCTGGGATATGAGGGATGTTGATGACCAGCGCAGATATGAGGGACCAAAAGGCCTTTTCCTTGCTGTTTAAAACTCTGACCCGCTCCGTGGTTCTCCCCAGGTCTTTCGTTTGCTCATTCTGCTTCTTTGCCACAACCCCAATGCCGCCCCCCAGGCTCTCACCAAACCCACACAATCGACCCTGCTCTTCCGCCCTTCCCTCTGCTGGGGAGAGGGTGGGGGCAAGAGAGAATCAAGGCTGTGTTTGTGCGTGTGGTATGTGGGGGAAGGAGGGTGATGGTAGGGCTGGCAAGGCAGAGGACGGACTCTGAGTCGGGTCTGGTTGGACTCCGGAGGAGAAAGCTGCAGGGAGAGCGGCGCGGTGAGAGTCCGGGCCGACATCATTGCCTCCGCTGAAGCGATCGGAGCAGACCCATATCCGGTCCGGACATTTCCAGTTTGTATCAATCCAGAGACGGCGATTGTAGCCATTTTCACATGCTTGGGGCGAGTTGGGGAAGGGTATGGCTAGCTGCAAAACAAAAAGAACTGGTTTATTATTCACTTTTAAAACGCCGTTCAACTCAAGCCAGAATACTTGTGCGTTTAATATTGTTTCACTATTATTTTTATCTTCAGGCTGGAGTTAATTTCTTTCCGCCACATCTCAGGTTCCTCCAACCATCCCGGTTCAGAGACTGAGATAACAAGGTGTGGGGCTGGATGAACACAGCAGGCCAAGCAGCATCA
>JAHRHZ010000212.1:271156-350096 GCA_024137785.1 Ginglymostoma cirratum | reverse complement strand
GGCCTAGACCCTTCATCTGATGAAGGGTCTAGGCCCGAAATGTCAAGCTTTTCTGTTCCTATGATGCTGCTTGGCCTGCTGTGTTCATCCAGCCCCACACCTTGTTATCTCGGATTCTCCAGCATCTGCAGATCCTATTATCTCCGGTTCAGAGACTGCACTGGACTTCTCTCAGCTTGTGTCAATTAAAAAGGACATGTTGCCTAATGTTCTTTGAAATGCAGGTGAGAATATCGAAGACAGTGATCGTGAGCTTTTAACTAATCGGCCAAACTCAAATCTTCCACCTTCCAACTTCCCCAAGTTCTGATCTCAATCGTGTTGCGAGCAGGAGCAAGTCTGAAGAACAAGAGTAACTCAGTGATTTGGTGACAATAAGGACTGCAGATGCAGGAAGCCAGAATCAATAGGTGTGAGGCCGGAAAAGCATAGCAGGACAGGCAGTATCAGAGGAGCAGCTGATATTTCGCCAGGGAAGCTTACAGCCAAATGGCCTTAACATTGACTTCACCAGCTTCAAAATCCCTTCACCCTAGTCTTAATCCCATGTCCAGTCCTCCCCCTGCTGACCTGACCTAACCTCTCCTTTTCCCTACTCCCCTATCCGCTCCACCCTTCCCATGGACAATTCACAATAATCCCCTACCTGCATCCCCTACCAATCGCCCATCTCTCCTACCCTTCTCCCAGCCCTACCCCTTCTCTATTTATTTCTGGGCTCCTCTCTCTCCCTCCCCAGTCCTGACGAAGGGTTTTGGCACGAAAAGTTGACTTTCCTGCTCCTCTGATGCTGTCAGACCTGCTGTGATTTTCCAGCCTCGCAATCAGTGAAGGCTGATCAGGGGCAGCTCCTTTACTATTGGAAAGTTGACCAGTCTAATTTCAAACTTATACCGGTTTTCCCAAGAAGCGCTATTTATAATACATCACATTTCCATGTCATTGCATCATTAACTATTACCCAGTTTTACGCCATCCACCGGCTCATTAGCGAGCCTTACAGACGGAGTCGCATGACACTTCTCGCCCTCGCTTGTACTTGGGAGTGCAAGGCCTATCTCTACTCTAATTAGTAATAACGTTTCGGTGACTTTAACGGAACTGAATTTTTACGAATGTCCTTGTTATGAGGTATGTGTAAAATAACACTTAAAATACTGCTGTAAAATAAACTTTTAGAAATACTTCTACGGCTCATCATTCATAAAATACTTAAAACTACATGACAATAATTTCTGACAAATGCGCCAAATCAGGAATAAATGTGGGAAATAAGGCGCAACATAGGAGCACTGCAATGACATCAAATGTTCCCTTTCAACTTTTGAAGGTCAGTTGAAATTTGTAGTCGACCCACTTCCGACGTAACCAGAGACTGACCTGAAAAAAAACATTCCTTTGGTTGGAAAGCGTTCTGGGGTGTCTTAACGTTGTTATAATTTTGGGAGGTTTTTGGTCTTTTCCAGTCGCAGTTTCGCATTGCATATGTACCTTCCGCCTAAATTCGTTAGCAGATCAGATCCTCTGGACGTCATTTCCAAACTGACCGGGATCGATTTGTTCTGCATTTCTCTCTGCACACAGGGGACGACTCTGCTGGAGAATCCCTTCGCAATATCTGCACGAATTTGCCAAGGTCTCTGAAATACAACGTCAGGGTCCACCCACCAGGAATTCAACGGTTATGATCAAACTGGATCCTGCCCAGGGAGCCCGGGGTTCAAGTCTTATCTGCTCCGGACGTGTCATAGCATGTTGCTTAAAAATATACTAAACTGGATCTTTTGTGTTTGAAGTTTATTCGTAAGTTTTAGTATCAAAATGAATGCTTTTTATTAAAAGAGTTGGAATTAAAAGTCAGATCCGGATGACTTAAAAGTAATTCAGCACAAAGTTTCCTTTCCAGACAAATAATTTGCTGTGTCTGAAGATTTATTAAGTGAATTTTCCTTAAAGCAACACAGGAAACCCAGGCAACTTCCAGAAGCGGGGAATAAACTGTTAAGCGCCTTATTCATCGATCTCTTTCCCCAAGGCTTTTGCCAAAGGGGAACAAGTATGTCAAGAATGGGGTGAACGGGGGCGGGGGGGGGGCGGGGATGGGTGTGGAGCTGGTGCATGGGGCTTAATTCATCTTGGGCTGCGGCGTAAAATTGATGTTAGCGTCGCCCGTTTGCAGAACTACAGCGGAGTTCCATATCAGGCTGGATGCACCAGGAATTATGGGCGAGTGCTGTGTTCTGAGCAATGCTTGCTTAAATGCGAGATCTCCGATCAACGTCTCTTCGTCCAGATCCTCACGAAAGAGGATCAGCTGCAGCTCTCCACGTCCCTTTATAAGCGAGTCCCTGAAAAAGCCAGCTCACCTCTCCAGGAAAACCACGTGGAATGATTCAGCCTCTAAAAGGGCAAATTTAGCCCAGGGTGACACATCGGATTGAATGACCCATATGAGATTGTGAGATAGGTTGTGAGATTCGGGAAGTCAAGAGTCGATAAAGCGCGGAGCTGGAGCAGCACAGCAGGGCAGACAGCATCAGAGGAGCCGGAAAGTCGAAATTTTCCGACCCGAAACGTCGACTTTTCTGCTCCTGTGATGCTGTCGACCTGCTGTGCTTCTCCAGCTCCACACTTTATCGACTGTACCAGATTGTGCTCAGTTTGCCGAAGACTCCCAGCAACCAGTGAACAGCAGATCAAACAGACTCGGATCTGAAAATGCGCTACCCCAGACGAGGAAGGGAGAAAATCAATTCAACGGAAGAATCGGTTGTTTTTTTTTCAGAAACAAAAAAGGCACACCTCGCAGAGTTAATGAGGAAAGGGCGGGGAAGTGCCACTAATTGATAGCTGCTCCGGTGAACTGAAAGAAATCCGATGAAACGTGTGGTCTTTTGCGCTGTTTGAGTAAGTAAGTTGGCTGTAAAAGTTTTGGTTAAGTACAAGGCCACTGGGATAACAGGTTATTTAAGCCCAGAAACATAGAAATGTAGAGCACAGAACCGTTTGGCCTATTGCGCCCAAACAAACCAAAAAGTTTAGTGCAATGCTACTTCACAGCTCCCTGGCTTCAACCTTGTACGTTACTGGATTTCAACAGCGTAACCCAATACTTTCCAGGCCGCCCTTTCAGACTCTTAGTCTCAGACCCCCAGCATTTACTAGCTAAAAATACCTTGCCTGCCACCCCGCCTTCTAAAACTCTAATGCACTCTACAAAACTCATCAATTACACAAGTCAATAGACAATAGGTGCAGGAGTAGGCCATTTGGCCCTTCGAGCCAGCACCACCATTCATTATGATCATGGCTGATCATCCACAATCAGTATCCTGTTCCTGCCTTATCCCCATAACCCTCCCTTGATTCCATTATCTGTAAGAGCTCTATCCATCTCTTTCTTGAAAGTATCCAGAGACTTGGCCTCCACTGCCTTCTGGGGCAGAGCATTCCATCTATCCACCACTCTCTGGGTGAAGAAGTTTTTCCCCAACTCTGTCCTAAATGGCCTACCCATTATTTTTAAACTGTGTCCTCTGGTTCTGGACTCACCCATCAGCGGAAACATGCTCCCTGCCTCCAGAGTGTCCAATCCCTTAATAATCTTATACGTCTCAATCAGATCCCCTCTCATCCTTCTAAACTCAAGTGTATACAAGCCCAGTCGCTCCAATCTTTCAACATATGATAGTCCCGCCATTCCGGGAATTAACCTCCGTGAACCTACGCTGCACTCCCTCAATAGCAAGAATGTCCTTCCTCAAATTTGGAGACCAAAACTGCACACAATACTCCAGATGCAGTCTCACCAGGGCTCTGTACAGCTGCAGAAGGACCTCTTTGCTCCTATACTCAATTCCTCTTGTTATGAAGGCCAGCATGCCATTAGCTTTCTTCACTGCCTGCTGTACCTGCATGCTTGCTTTCATAGACTGATGTACAAGAACACCTAGATCTCGTTGTATTTCCCCTTTACCTAACCTGACTCCAGTTAGATAGTAATCTGCCTTCCTGTTCTTGCCACCAAAGTGGATAACCTCACATTTGTCCACATTAAACTGCATCTGCCATGCATCCGTCCACTCACCTAGCCTGTCCAAGTCACCCTGTATTCTCATAACATCCTCCTCACATTTCACACTGCCACCCAGCTTTGTGTCATCAGCAAATTTGCTAATATTACTTTTAATGCCTTCATCCATATCATTAATGTATATTGTAAACAGCTGCGGTCCCAGCACCGAACCTTGTGGTACCCCACTGGTCATCGCCTGCCATTCCAAAAGGGACCCATTTATCACTACTCTTTGCTTCCTGTCAGCCAGCCAATTTTCAATCCTAGTCAGTATTTTGCCCCCAATACCATGTGCCCTAATTTTGCTCACTAATCTCCTACGTGGGACTTTATCAAAGGCTTTCTGAAAGTCCAGGTACACCATGTCCACTGGCTCTCCCTTGTCCATCTTCATCCAGAAGATTAGTCAAGCACGATTTCCCCTTCGTAAATCCATGCTGACCCTGACCTATCCTATTACTGCAATCCAAATGAGTCATAATTTCATCTTTTATAATTGACTCCAGCATCTTTCCCACCACTGACGTCAGGCTAACCAGTCTATAGTTCCCTGTTTTCTCTCTCCCGCCTTTCTTGCAACGTGGGACAACATTAGCCATCCTCCAATCTGCAGGAACTGATCCTGAATCTATAGAACATTGGAAAATGATTACCAATGCGTCCACGATTTCGAGAGCCACCTCCTTAAGTACCCTGAGATGCAGACCATCAGGTCCCGGGGACTTATCAGCCTTCAGGCGTAACAGTCTGTTCAACACCATTTCCTGCCTAACATAAATTCCCTTCAGTTCATCCATTACCCTAGGTCCTTCAGCCACTATTACATCTGGGAGATTGTTTGTGTCTTCCTTAGTGAAGACAGATCCAAAGTACCTATTCAACTCTTCTGCCATTTCCTTGTTCCCCATAATAAATTCACCCGTTTCCGTCTTCAAGGGCCCAATTTTAGTCTTAACCCTTTTATTTCTTTTCACATACCTAAAAAAGCTTTTACTATCCTCCTTTATATTTTTGGCTCGTTTGCCTTCGTACCTCATTTTTTCTCCACGTATTGCCTTTGTGGTTATCTTCTGTTGCTCTTTAAAAGTTTCCCAGTCCCCCGGCTTCCCGCTCATCTTTGCTATGTTAAGTTTGGTCTTCGTTGCACATCCTCTGTTCTACCTTATTGAACTTATTTGCTGTAATTATACTTGTTTAACAGTGATTACCTTACTGAACTTAACGTTCACTGGTATCAGGTTTTATCTCGTTTGGAACGTTCAGGCCATTCTCTAAAGCCCCAGTATTTCCGAAGCACTGAGTTCAATATGACAGTGGTAACGGCCTTAAAGTTCATGATCAGCAAAGAAGGAAAGAGAATGACATACCATGAGAATCCAGTCAGATGAAATTCTTTATTTTTTCATGGTTTCCATCCTGCTAGGCCAGCAATTTATAACCATCTCTAATTGCCCCTTCTTAGTGCTTGCTCAGCTATTTTAGAGTGAACCAACTGTGGGGCTACATGTAGGCCAGACGAGGTGTGAACAACAGATTTCCTCCACATTTAGTGAATTAGGCAGTCAGGCAGAAATTAGTCATAAAATGTCTCCTGAAGTGTTGGTCTTAGCAGGGAAAGATAGTTCAAGGTTAGGGGCAACTTCACTGCTACCTGGTTAAACAAGATGTTGGGGAAACAGTGAGATAGACAGTATGATCCTCCATACGCAACTTCTCTGGTGGAGTGCAACCAAGTAGAGTGTTTACCCCCACCCTATTCCTGGAAGACAAAGCTTATTGGAATGGCACATGTGACTTGAAATAAGAAGGGTTTCACCATGAGAGAGACGTGATGAGATGTTGGCTGGGACAAAATTAGCTTCACATCACCATTTTCACTTTCCTGCCTCAGTTACAGACTGCAGAAGTTTTGAAGGTTAGTGGCTGCAGAGTCCTGTCAAAAGCCAAGAGAAAATCAGTCAGTCAATGTGTAACAAAGAAATGGCCTGGGAAGCAAACTATTGCATCTCTCTGAAGTGAAGAAAAAAGAAAACAAAAAGAAAAAAATAAAATGTGAAATGCAAGTTAAAACAAAAAGGTAACAATTCAAAAGCTGGAGAGTGTGAGGCAGATGCCCATATTCCTGGGACCATGAGGTTGCATAGAGTAAAAATTCACCCGATGGCATCGCAGTGTTCAGCTGTTTAAGGTCCCACCCTACATCCAGATTCACAGGACACTGTGGAACTGACTATTGTGTGGAAAGGGTAACAGGCAGCTGGTACAATACTGCTCAACATTCATATTCACCTCCAGAAATTCAGTAAACACATTGAAATCTACAATTAGAGGGCGTGCATACCACATTGTCCATAATAAAGCTTTTTTCAAAAAAAACTTACCCTGAGCTGAGAGGGGGTGATAGCATCGCGGGGTTGTGAATGGATATAATAGGCAAGAGGGAGTGTTGCAGAAACCTGGGTCCAAATCTGAATTGGTAGAGCTTGAAATCAACAAAATATAAATTTGGAATTAGAAGTCTAATGATGACCTTGAAACCATTGTTAGTTGTTATTTAAAAAAAAACACTCATCTGTAGGGAAGGGAAACTGCCATTCTTGCCTGGTCTGGCTTATGAGTGACTCCAGACCCACAATAATATGGTTGACTCTTAACTTCCCCTTTGAAATGGCTGAGCAAGCCACTCAGTTCAAGGGCGATTAGGGATGAGCAATAAATGCTAGCCCATCCAGTGACACTTACATTCCACCCACATCCATGGCATTAATTCAGCAAGGGACCTCTATTATGATCCTTGCTGATGTTATTAATGGACAAGTCAGCTCCCAGTCTGAAATCTAACCTGATAGATCATATTTTGTTTTGGTTTTTACAAGGTTGTCTCGCACTGAAACCACAACAAATTATGCTTAGATGTGGTTTCAACATTTTAAAACACGCTTTCATTAAGCTAAAGAAAAAAACGGTAAAATAAAGATCACAGAGTCTCTACGGTGTGGAAACAGCCCTTCAGCCCAACAGGTATACACTGACCCTCAGAGCATCCTGCCCAGGCCCAATCCCCTATAACCCATCTAATCTACACATCCCTGAACACTATGGACAATTTAGGATGGCCCAATCCACCTGGCCTGCATGTCTTTGGACTGTGGGATGAAACCGGAGCACCAGAGGAAACCCATGCAGACGTGGGGAGAATGTGCAAACTCCACACAGTCAGTCGCCCAAGGGTGGAATCGAAGAACCCGAATTCCGGGTGCTGTGAAGCAGCAGTGCTAACCACTGAGTCGCCATACCACCGTGCCACCCCTACCTAAAGATGTTGAAAGATACAGTGAAATAAAATCCCCAATACACTCCTATATAGGTCCCAAAATGCTTTTAAATGGTGCACAAAATTGTCCTTACGTTGAAAGCCCCTATACCGAAGAGTGCACAGAGCCTAAAGAGATAGGAGAGGTCCTTAATGAATACTTTTCTTCGGTATTCACAACTGAGAGGGACCTAGTTGTAGAGGAGGACATTGTGAAACAGGCAGGTAAGCTAGAGGAGGTTGATGTTAGTCAAGAAGATGTGCTAGGAATTCTGAGGAAGTTGAAGATAGATAAGTCCTCGGGCCTGATGGGATTTATCCAAGGATTCTATGGGAAGCGAGGGAAGAGATCGCAGGGCCTTTGGCGATGATCTTTTCGTCCTCACTGTCCACAGGTATAGTGCCGGAAGATCGGAAAGAGGCAAACGTCATTCCCTTGTTCAAAGAAGGGAACAGGGATAATCCCGGAAATTACAGGCCAGTTAGTCTTACTTCAGTGGTGGGAAAATTATTGGAAAGGGCTCCGAGAGACAGGATTTATGATTTCTCGGAAAGGCACAGTCTGATTCATGATAGTCAGCATGGATTTGTGAGGGGTAGATCACGCCTCACAAAGCTTATTGAATTCTTTGAAGAGGTGACCAAACATGTGGATGAAGGTGGAGCAGTGGATGTGGTATACATGGATTTAAGTAAGGCGTTTGACAAGGTTCCCCATGGTAAGTTCATGCAGAAGGTGAGGAGGCATGGGATAGGGGGAAATGTGGCAGATTGGATTCAGAATTGGCTGACCCTTAGAAGACAAAGGGTGGTAGTGGACGGAAAATATTCAACATGGTGCTCAGTTATGAGTGGTGTACCACAAGGATCTGTTCTGGGTCCTCTTCTGTTTGTGATTTTTGTAAATGATTTGGATGAAGGAGTGGAAGGGTGGATTGGCAAGTTCGCGGACAATACGAAGGTGGGTCACATTGTGGCCAGTGCAGAGGGCTGTTCTAGGTTACAAAGGAACATTGATAGAATGCAGAGCTGGGCTGAGAAGTGGCAGATGGAGATTAACCCTGAAAAGTGTGAGGTGATTCATTTTGGAAGGACAAAATTGAAAGCAGAATACAGGGTTAATGGAAAGATTCTTGGCAGTGTGGAGGAGCAGAGGGATCTTGGGGTTCATGTTCACCATTCCCTGAGAGCTGCCACCCAGGTGGATAGAGTTGTTAAGGAGGCGTATGGTGTGTTAGCTTCCATTAATAGAAGGATTGAGTTCAAGAGCCATGAAGTTATGCTCCAGCTATACAAAAGCCTGGTTTGGCCACATCGGGAGTATTGTGTCCAGTTCTGGTCGCCTCATTACAGGAAAGATATTAGAAAAGGTGCAGAGGAGATTTACCAGGATGTTGCCTGGAATGGAGGGAAGGTCTTCTGAGGAAATGTTGAGAGAGCTACAGCTTTTCTCTTTAGAACGACAAAGGATGAGAGGTGACTTGATAGAGGTGTAAAAAATGATCAGAGGTATAGATAGAGTAGATAGCCAGAGACTTTCTTCCTAGGTTGGAGGCAGCTTTTACAAGGGGACATAGTTTTAAAGTGAAAGGAGGTAGATATAGGGGAGATGTCAGAGGTAGGTTCTTTACTCAGAGAGTGGTAGGGGCATTGAATGCATTGCCAGAGAACGTAGTGGAGTCGATCTCATTAGGGGAATTTAAGCGGCTATTAGATAGGCATATGGATGATAGTATAAGGTAGAGGTGGAGGTGAGATAGACCTTAGGTTTCGGGTAAAAGTTTGGCACAACATCATGGGCCGAAGGGCCTGTATTGTGCTGTATTGTTCTATGTCTATGTCTATACCTACTTCCTCCAACTCGAACGCAACTGCCCTCTTCAACCCTCACCTCCTATTTCATTTCAGTTTAACTTCCTATCTGGAAAATCTTACAAATTCTTCCCAGATTTATCACACACCATTTCTAAAACATTCTTGGCATCAAATAACTTTTTTTAGAGTTTCATGAAAAACACTTCTCGACTGGACTATCACTAAAGCCTTTGTCTAACATAATCTAATGTTAACAAATCTAACTATCTTGCCCTTTCTCAGCAGCAGCTTTACACATGAATAGAACTGCCCAAACTATAAGCAAAACTGAAAAAATGTCTCTCTCTAAGCTATGGATTTTTTTTCCTGCCCTAAACTTAAAGGGTTCTGAAATTTCTAACTGAAACCTTGAGAACAAGTGAGTGTATTTTGCTAGGTTGTAAACCACAAAAAGGTAAATAAAAGCCCATTAGTTCTGAAAATTATCCTTTTTTAAAAAAATACCACGGCTACATAAAGTCACAAATTAGTTATTTAGTTCCTTATGACTGACTGAAAAAAATCACAACTTAAAAATCCAAACTTCCTACTGATTTTATGAAAATACATAATCACAGTCTACATCATATTGGGAGTGACTGGAAGCTCATCCGCTCTACTTCTAAGGATTGCAGTTTGTGGCTCTTCTAGCCTGGTTCTGCACAGTAGTCCTGGTTAGCTCCCTCTGTCTGCTGGATGAGAAGCAGAGGCAGTTTCAAGATTATTCAGTTTTCAGGTGATTCTTCTCACTAGTATCTGTTTCCAGACAGTTTCATCTCAATTTTGTAAAAGGCTGCAAATGTTAATTTTGATGAACCATTGTTCCACAAAGCAAAGCAATCATATTGGAATTCCATGTGATATTTCTACTGCTTACTGTTCAATTCCACAGAAGTATTTCAGTCTTCACACCATTAATGCATTCACCTGGAACCCCTGAATTAATTGATGATGTTTTGTGACTGACTGTTGAGCTAACACAGTTTGGTTGGGTGCTTTTAGCTATAATTGAATCTGCAGGGTAAGTCCTGTGGCTTCTGGGAACCATCTTGTAAGGCCTCTTATTTTCATTTTAAAAACACAGTAGCTTTCTTTGCAAAATGTCTAATAATATCAGAAGCACATATTTAGTAACAATTATATTCTGGGTAGAAGCATAATCTCTTCACAAACATTTCCTCTGATGTTAAGTGTTTTAGTCAATGCAACATGTAAAAAGTTAAGAAATCTCTGATGTTGGGGAATCCTTCCTTCTACTTTTAAAACTTTAAATTATCCAAATCATTGCCTGCCTTTCATTTGAACAAAATTAAACACCTGTCATTGAACTGTCTGTGCCTGCCCTAGTTGCATCCAATTTTCAAATGACTAGTTTCCTATTCTGTGCTCCGGTATATGCACACGGGCTCCCATGCTGCGCAATGAAAATGTGGTTTCTTGTCTCATAGTCTATTGAGCTATTGATTTTTATTGTTCGATAACCATAAAACAACTATATTAAAGGTCGACTCTTGTTGATCTATAGTTTTTTGCAGCCACTAAGGGGAGGATATGTTCCGGTTCCCTTAAAGCAAATCAAATCTCTCTTACATTACCACCGATGTTTGGTTCTATTTACACCTTTTGGTTGACAATAGACTCATGGTCATCATTAGACTCTTAATTCCAGGTTTCTTTTTTGTTGAATTCAATTGTCACCATGGAACCTTGATCCAACTTGGGTCCCCAGAACATTAGCTGACTCTCGAGATTATCAGTCCTGTGACAATACCAGAGGACATTGCCTATGTTACCACTTAACTGAAAAGTTTGGATTACAAACAGGACGTCGATTGATTATCAGGGAATCCCATGCGTATGATGTAAATTTCAAAAGCCAGTATTTCTGCCAACTCCATGGCATTCCTGCCCAAAGACTACTGTTTAATTACTCCTACGCAAACTCATTTTCAAAAATAAGCAGAAGCTATTGAAAGACACCTTCTCCTGGGAACAAGCAATCAAAAGCATTACAATGGTTGTCGTCTCATGAAGTATTTTGTTATTAGTCAAACTCCAATCCCAAACTTATCTGTTTTAAAATTATTCCAGGATGTAAATTAATCTTTTTTTTTTGCATCATTAGGAATGATCTGCTGAAAATGCTCATTTTGTCCAACCAGTTATCAAAAGCCTTTAGGCAAAAGGCACAAATAGTTTGCAGATTTTAGTGCAAACATTAGTGCTTTCAATAACCTTTTGTTTGGCATCAACAAGCTACAAACATATTACAATGAGCACGAGACCATAGCTTGTATTTCCCACAGCTTGACAGAAACCAACATAACAATATTTTTGTAAGATAACAAGGTGTGGAGCTGGATGAACACAGCAGGCCAGGCAGCATCAGAGGAGCAGGAAAGCTGACGTTTTGGGTTTGGTCTAAATGCTGCCTGGTCTGCTGTGTTCACCCAGCTCCACACCTTGTTGTCTCAGACTCCAGCATCGGCAGTTCCTACTATCTCTGAGTGAATATTTTTGGAAGATTACATCGCGAACAGATGAAATCTTCAAATTTTTATATTATGCCAATATATTACTGAATATTGCACACATGTAACAGTGCTAAGGCATCATTAATCTTTACAAAAAGACAATAACATATATTGATGAGTTCCATTTAAATAATGCCAGATGCCCCAAAGAGCCACGACATCAGTGTTGTTTTTGTTAAATGTAACCGTTGATATAGGAAAACCTGGCATCGAAAATCCTCCACCCATCCAACACGGTTCTACGAACAGCAAAGTAATGCATGTTCAGATAATCTATTTCAGTGATGCTAATAGAGGGATAATTGATCAGCAAAGGAGTCGACTTGTCTTCCAGAAATAGAGGTTTGGGATAAGCTATCTAGGGGGTAGACAGGGACTCTCTTTAATGACTCATCTGAAAATTAAATACCATCACATCTGACAAAGCAGCATTCATTCAGAGCTGCACAAGAAGTGTCAGTGTGGTGTCCTTACGATTCTGGGCTCATGCTTACAAACTGACTCAAATCCCAACTGACACCCTGGGCTTTACAAACAAAACACGAGTTCTGAGCATTCCCCAATGTAGTCAAAACTCAAGTGAAAAATAAAGGGATACAAGAATCCCATTTCATACATACTTTCCAGATAGAAATATAGTCACCAACTTTGAAAACTGGAATGAAGAGCAAGGGACAAAATTTGTTCAGAACCACTGACTGTTTGCAGAGTTCACTTCAAACAGCTGTGATGTCCGAAACCTATCAGTTTACTCCTACATCCTCCCCACCCTACCACAGTTATTAACACATAAAGTACCTTCACCTAGCTATTATCAGCTCTGAAGAAGGGTCACGGATTCGAAGCGTTAACTCTGCTTTATCTTCACAAATGCTGCCAGACCTGATGAGTTTCTCCAGCAATGTCTGTTTTGTTTCAGGTCTTCAGCATGCGCAGATCTTTATATTAACTTAAAAAATGTGTTGGATTGACTGTTCTTAACTGGATGACGAACGTTAAAAGTGAATTTCAAACTATTCAAATCCTGAAACCGAGTAGTTGGATACTTCAAATAGTTCAATCCTACAAAAGACCCAGGTGCAAGGTTCAACCTTCGGATCTATTTAACTTAATCCTGGAGAATGTTAGAACACCAAAATCCTATTTTATAATCAGTAACGAGTTTTGAAGAGGGGCTGAAAGCCAATGGATATGGCTCGAAACCTCTGGCTGTCACGATGGAAAGACGCTTCCAAGCTGCGGAGAACGTGGCTCCGTGTCCATACGTCGTGGGGAGACTTTGGAAGTTACACTGGGGTGAGATCGCCGCCTCCCGGGGAGAAGGGGCGTTACACCCCGAGAACAAGCGGCGGGAAGCGGCGTTTTACTGATTCGGGGAGAGGAGGGAGCGGGGACGACGGGGCAGCGGCAACTGCGGCTGCGCGGAGTGTGGCTCTGCGGCGTCCGCTTTGCGCCCATATAAAGTGGCCGCTGCCGCAGCTCAGGCTCATTGTTGCGGCGCTGCTGTCGCAGTCGTCGATGATGTCGTTTGTGGCTGAGGCTGTTGATCCTGCACAGATGGATCTCTCGTCACCAGCGACGATGACCGCCGCCACGGCTGCCGCTGCCGCTCCCCTTTCCGAGGCCAGCGACATGGCGCCGCCTCCTCTTCCCGTCGCGGTCACCAAGAGGAAAAGCGCCTACCGCCCGCAGAAAGCGGCTACGGTAGCTACAGTGGCCGAGCGCATCTTGGAGGCGGTGGCCGTGACCAAAGACCGACAGGGCCCTGCAGCTTTGGCCACTATAATGAGGAAGACGATCTCGGCCGCCAACTACGATATGGAGGTGTGCGGCCCCCGGCCCAGTCACTCCGCCGTGAGGGCGCCGCTCAGTAAAAACCCGTCGGCGCATGCCGGGGCTTCCGTTTCCCTGCAAACACCTAAGGAGCGGGAGGTGGAGGAGACCACGGCGCAGAAAAAGGTTTGGGTCAGGAGGCGGTCTCCGAAAAGCGAGACGGCGTCAGCAAAAATGTCGCGTCGAAGCTCCAAGGGGTCGAGAGCTCCCAAAAGGTTGGCGCCCAAATCGAGAAAATGTGCCGTTCGTCGGCTAGCCAAAACCGGTACCACCGTACGTAGGCAGCGGTTGGAGAAGAGGAGGTAGACCCAGAGGCCCAGGGACGGACAAAGGCTCTTTTCAGAACCGCTTAGACATTTCCACAAGAGAAGCTAGTGAACGTTGACTGGAGTGCAGCTTGTGAAATGGATCTAGTTATTTATGAAAGTTTGTTACTGCGTGGCGACGCAATTTACTAATCATTTATCTAGAAAACTTGGTTTGTCGTGTTTTAAACTTTAAATAAAATAAATGAACTACTGTTCCTTACTTTACTGTAGGTCTTGTGCATTTTTTTTTCTAATCCAGAGATTGAGCGCCTTCCATCGCTGTGTCAGCTGTTGGGCAATAGGCGAAGCTGGCAACATGCTTACGCTGGTAGTTCAACAAAACAAATCGAGACGAAAGTGGTTAAGGTCCAGCTGTGGTTCTGAGGAAGGGCCGCAGACGGGAACTATCTGCGTCCACTTGCTAATATAAAAGCAAACTGAAACTTAGGAAGTCGTCTGGACAAAATTATTCCTGTCAGACCTACTTCAGTTTCCCCAATATCTACCACATCCACAGTTATATTACCAAGCGTGCTGAGTGTAGACTTCAGTTAAGTCTGCGTTGACCATAAAATTATTACTAAGCTATTAAAGGTTGACGAAATTCAGTCTGTCCAGGTCCGCTGTCCAGCTGTTATCCGTCCACGGCGCTTTTGGAAGACGGATAAGTGAGAAGGCTCGGCGGCGTGACGTTGAATCGTTACGGTCAAAGGTTTCGTCATGCGTCATTTCTGATTGGCTCAGATCACTGAATGAGGGAAAACCGTCTGCACGCTGACGATTCGGAAGGTGTCAAATGCCCAATAGGAAACTGTCTCACCCCGATCCCTCATTAGCATGCGGCAACTATATAAATGAGGCGGGCAGGCTGCATTATTCCGAGGTTGCTGTGATAGGCAGTCATGCCTGAGTCGGCGGCTGCGGCGAAGAGCGCTGCGTCCCGAAAGGCATCGAAACAGTCACTGAACAAAGTCGTTAAAAAGCCACCTAAGAAGCGGAGGAAGACTCGCAAACAGAGCTATTCGACTTACGTGTACCGGGTGCTGACCCAAGTCCATCCTTCCACAAGAATTTCGTCCAAGGCTATGAATGTCATGAATTCGTTCGTCATTGACATTTTTGAGCGCATCGCCTCTGAGGCTTCGCACCTGATTCACTACAACAAGCGCCAGACCATATCGGCCAGAGAAATTCAGAGCGCTGTCCGCCTTATGCTGCCGGGCGAACTGGCCAAACACGCCGTCTCTGAAGGCACGAAAGCGGTCACCAAGTACACCAGTTCCGCTTAGATTAGCCACACTAATGAAAACGAATCGTTCCTCCTTTATCAAAAACGGACACAAAAGGCTCTTTTAAGAGCCGCGCACTACTGCCAACGAAGGGCTAAGATCAAAATGTTCGATCAACTTGTGGTTTTACAGCAATCTGACTATAAGGCATATAATCTTGGCAAACTACACAAATTTATAAGGCAAACACAGCCTTTTATTCAGAAATAGCAAAGGTTTTGGCACAGCACCGAGATAGCTCAGCGGGCTTGTACCGACCTTTCTGCACCGCTGCTTCCAATGAGCTTTTTTTTATTCACTTGCACCCTGATTCATCTCGACTAAATCGATTCTATTTGCCTTGATAGCTTCTATGTTATCACAGAAGGCAAGATTGAAATGGATAATTTATTAAAACATATGCAATTCTATCTTTGGAACTTTTCTTCAAAGCGACTGTTCTTCATGTGTAGAATCACCGAAGTACAAAATGACGCCATTGCCGGGTCTTCCAAAGCAATTATCCGAATAGACCCACAGGGAGCCCTTTAAGTCACATAGGTTTTTCCATTTTTCAAGTAGACAACCAATTATCTTTTCAAAAGTTAAGATCAAACTTATTTTCACAGTCCTTCCAAGCAGTTTCATTCCCGACCATTAAAAAGTTTCAGCTTTCCTGCCGATTTTCTTAAACTCATCTTTGACTTCATTCTTTCCCAAAAATTGTGCCGGTTGGATAATCTTAAATTGATCATATGGATTATCAGTTTTTCAACAGTGTGCATTTTTAAATTTTGGTTACGATAATTCGTGATGTTACTTCTACATGGAAGGGGATGGTGTTATATTTGATAGAATCAGAAACTTGCGTCTTTTGATGTAACCTCCAAGCTGTACGGAACCATACCTCGTGGTTCCAACTCAGTTTAATAACACCGATGCCGCTCCTACACCTACCCCAAAGCACTTTCAAGGAGGCAAATTTAGTAATCAAGTGTTTTCCATCAATTCTACCTGTGGAAAATTCGCTAATCGCTGGAAATGCTGGTGCGCGCTTTCACCGAGGTATCACAGGATGTTGAATTTGATTGAGCAAACAGAATGAAGAGCAAATGCTGGATTTTTACTCCAAATTCTTTAATCGTTATTTGAAAATGGCCAAGGCACCTATGCCCTTGCCAATGGTAAGGAGTTGTTACTGAAATTTACAAAAAATTCTGAAAACAAACTGAAGTGTTTAAAAATTAAATTAAAGTTTTTAATCTGTCATTCTGCTTTCAAGAAGGCAACGAGAAAGCTCTGGTGATAAGTTTATGTGGCAATGGCAGATGGATTAACCCCATCTGGTGCCCTTGACTCTTGGAAATAATATGTCATTTAAGATTAGAAATATCATAAAGATAAGGTTGAATGTAATGAGAGTAACAATAGGTATTTGTAGAACTATTTAGTTGCATTTGTTAGTGACTGGTTTGATGTTGTAATAAACATTTTAAAAATATTAACCAGCATCATGAGTACTGCCTAACACAATCATATCTCTTTATGTTTCAGTCGCACCTCCTTGTATCTTCTCTCAGCTGTATTTTCCATTGTCAAACTTTTCCCTTAAGTGCATGTCTAGCTTCCCTTTATATCTAATTATGCTACAGTATATGTTTTAGCCACTTCCTGAGGCCACCAAGCCCACGTTCTCCCCGTTCTCTGGGTCAAGAGGTTTCATGTGAATTCCCTAATGGTTTTTTTGATGGCTATCTTTTTATTCACTCATCGACAGCCTTTTTTTCAGGAGAAAGAAAATCCAATTTGTGACCTACTTCCTGATATATACATACCCAGGCATTTTGTTCCCATCCTTGCAATTTTTGCAGCCTCTCCAATGACTATTTTCTTTCTTTTGTAATATGGCACCCAGAATTGACAAAAGTGGCTGGAGTATAGTCCAATTTGGCATACGTTGAAGAATGTATTCTCTACTTTTCAAGTCTGTACTTAACCTATTTTCAAAGAAAACTAGGTGTTTGGTTTGCTTTATTTTAATGGCTTTGATAACCAGTCGTTTAGCATTTACTGATTCATGCATTTGTACTCGGAGATGCCTTTGTTTTTCTCTGTCTTGCATTGATTTGATTTTGAACAGTTCTATCAAATGTCTCTAGCTTCTTTTCACTAGGAGCCCAGCTTCTCCAAACTCTGCAGGTGACTGAAAGCCTCCAGTCGGAATCATTATTTAGGATAAAGGTTTAAACTAAAGAGTGAGGCTTGCGTTTGGAGGGGGTGATGGTCAGTGGAAAATTATGGAAAATGTTAGAACTTATTAAACTTTCCTGAACAAGTAATAGGGCAAAGAGTATGCAAAGGGTTAGGAATCTAACCTCAGACTCTGCAGATCAGAGGACAGCTGTGAGAAAGGCATGAAGTCAATACAGGACTAAGGATGGTGTACTTAAATGTATGCAATATACAAAACAAGGTGATTGAGCTTGTAGCGTAGTTTGAAATTGTCAGGTACAATCCTATGGTTTTCACAGAGACGTGGCTGCACAGGGATCAAGGTTGGGAACTAAATTCCAAGGATATACTACTTATAAAAAGGATAGATGGGCAGAAAGGGTCATGTTGTCTTGTTTATCTCACATTTTGCTATCGATTTAATTTCATTTCTTAATAACAAGTTGTAGAATTTGTCTGGGTAGAGTTGAAGAACAGAAAAGGCGAAAAGAACCTGATGGGAATCATGTACAGGCCTCGTAGCAATAGTCAGGATGTGGGGAAGAAATTAAATCGGGAGATAGAAAAGGCATATAAGAAAGGCACTATTACAGTAAACATGGGGGGCTGCTATATGCAGGTGGACTGGGAAAATCAGGTTGGTAGTGGATTGCAAGAAAATGAATTTTGTGAAATGTTTGAGTGTTTTGGAGCAGTTTGTGGAAGGGATCACTGGGGAGCAAGCAATTCTGGATTTAGTGATGGATAGTGAGGTGGAATTAATTAGGGAGCTAAAGTTGAAGGAACACCCTAGGGGACAGAGACCATAATGTGATAGAATTCACCGTGCAGTTTGAGGGGGAGAAGCTGGAATCTGATGCAACGGTATTACAATTGAGTAAAGGTAACTACAAAGACATAAGGGTGGAGCTGGCCAGAATTGATTGGAAGGGGAACTGAGCAAGGAATATGGTAGAGCAGCAATGGCAGAAGTTTCTAAGAGTAATTTGGGAAGTGCAGCAGAAAATCATCCTGAGGAAGAAGAAACCAATAGTTGGGTAGGGGGGTGGGGGGTGGGTGTGACCAGCAAGACATCCATGGCTGACAAGGGATGTCAGGGAAGTATAAAAGGAAAAGAAAAAAAATGATAGTGTGGCGAAGTTTAGTAGGAAACCAAAGGGCTGGGGAGGCTTTGGAAACCAGTAGATAATAACTAAAATTAAAAAAGCAATGGGGGCGAGAAAATGAAATTGACAGTAAGCTAGTTAGTAATGTAAAAGAAGACTGCAACAGGTTTTTTTAGAGATCTAAAACATAAGAGAGAGGCAAGAGTGGACGCTGGAATGCTGAAAAACGAGGTTGGAGAAGTAGTAATGGGGAACAAAGAAATGGCAGAAGTACTCAATAGGTGCTTTGTGTCACTTTTCACAATGGTAGATGGCAGCTGCATGCCAGAATTTGAGGGGATTCGGGGCAGAGGTGAGTGTAGTGGCCATCAGTAAGGAAAAAGCGCTGGGGAAGCTGAAAGATGTGAAGTTGGATGAATAACCTGAACCAGGTGCAGTGCACCCCAGGGTTCTGTGGCTGATAGCTCAGGAGATTGTGGAAGCATTGGTGGTGATGTTTCAGGAATCATTGGAGTCGGGGTGGGGGGTCCCAAAGGACTGGAAAATGGCTAATTATGTGCTCCTATTTAAGAAAGGTGGGAAGCAGAAGACAGGAAATGATACACCAGTTAGTCTGAGCTCGATCATTGGTAAGATTTTAGATTTCATTTCTAAAGATGAGATTGTGGAGTACTTCATAAAATAGGGCTGAGTCAGTATGACTTAGTTATGGGGATGACAAATCTGTTAGGATGCTTTGAAAAGGTAATGAGTGAGATAGACAAAGTAGTCATGATCTATTTGGATTTCTAGAAGGCCTTTAATAAGGTGCTGCAGAAAGTTACTAAACAAGATAAGATCCCATGGTGTTAGGGGCAAGGTACAGCATGGACAGAGGATTGACAAACTGGTAGAAGGTAGAAAGTGGGGATAAAGGGGCCTTTTTAAGGATGGCATTGAGCGGCTAATGAAGTTCCACACGGGTACATATTGGCAGTGTAACTATTCATGTTATATATTAACAATCTGGATGAAGAAACTGAGGACATTTTTGCTAAGTTGGCAGCTCACACTAAAATAGGTTGAACACTAGATAGTGTTGAGGAGGTTGGTTGGTTACAGGACGACTTGACAAGGCGTGTGGGCAAAGAAGTGACAGTTAGAATTCACTCTGGGAAAATGCGATGCATTTTGTTAAGAAGAATAGAGGCGTAGACTACTTTCTAAATAGGAAAAGTCTTCGGAAATCTGAAGCACCAAGGGACCAGGAAATTTTTAGTTGAGGATTTTCTTAAGGTTAACGTGTAGGTTCAGGCTGGCATTTAGGAATGCAAATGCAATGTTAGCATTTATTTAAGAATACAGCAACAGAAGTGTATTGCTGAAGTTGCATAAGGCTCTGGTTAGACTGCATTTGAAATATTGTGAGCTGTTTTGGGGACCGTATCTAATGAAAGGTGTGCTGGCATTGGAGGCCGTCTAGAGAAGGTTTACAAGAATGATCCTAGGGATGAAGGGCTCGCTATACGAGGAGCGGTGAGGACACTTGCATGTGTATTCAAAGCAATTTAGAAAGATGGTGGGCGGGGTTCGTGGTGGCGAGAGATTCTCATTGAAGCTTAGAGAATACTGAGAGGCCTGATTAGAGTGGACGTGGAGAAGATGTTTCCACTAGTAAAAAACTAAGACTCTAAAGCCCCGTCTCAGAGTGAGGGACGACCCTTTAGAACTGAGACCAGGAGGAATTTCGTCAGCCAGAGGGTGGTTAATCTACGTGACTCGTTGTCACAGAGGGCTGTGCACTGTATTTAACCCGGAGATAGATAAGGTTCTTGATTGCTGAGGGAATCAAGCGTTACGGGCTTCGAATTTGCAATGTATCAACTCTGTTACTGACCGGGGGAGAAACCCCTAAAATATATCAAAAAACTACGAATGCTGAAAATCTGAAGTAAAGACGTAAATTGCTGGAGAAAGTCAGCCGGTCTGGCAGTATCTGTAGAGAAACTCGGCGTTAATGTTTCGGTCCGGCGACCCTCCTTCAGAGTTGGGCAGCCCCTAATTCTGTCCCGCAGCACATCCCGGTGACGACTATGCAAATTGAGTATGATACAGGCGCCGTTTCCCATTCGCTAAGCATTTAGAAAATTCCTGCCTTCCTCGGCCAATCCTAAAAAGCGGTGAATAGATTAGCCAATAAAAAGGGATCGCTTTTTGATTCCAACAAATGATATAAAAGGGGAGCTGGCCCGCGTAGCTATTCCATTGGAAGTGGTTTACGGCTTTCGAAAGTTTTGACAAGTAGGAGAATGTCTGGCCGTGGTAAAACTGGAGGGAAAGGTCGGGCTAAGGCCAAGACGCGTTCGTCCCGAGCTGGCCTACAGTTCCCGGTCGGCCGAATCCACCGCCTGCTGCGCAAGGGGCATTATGCAGAGCGGGTCGGGGCTGGAGCCCCCGTTTACTTGGCTGCCGTCCTCGAGTACCTGACCGCTGAGATTCTCGAGTTGGCCGGCAATGCAGCCCGGGACAATAAGAAGAGCCGCATCATTCCCCGCCACCTGCAGCTCGCCATCCGCAACGATGAGGAACTCAACAAGCTGCTGGGCGGGGTCACCATCGCCCAGGGCGGCGTCCTGCCCAACATACAGGCCGTGCTGCTGCCCAAGAAAACGGGCCACCCCAGCAAAGTCTACGCCTGAACTGGGGGGGGAAAAAGATCTGAGAAACGAAGATCGATTCAAGAAAACAAACCACAAAGGCTCTTTTCAGAGCCACTCAATTCTTTCTAAAGAGCTTAATCCAGGCTGTCTTAATGGGGGGAGTTTGATGAGTAAGGGGGTGATTTACTAGTGATCTGATTTTAAGGAATTTCGAGAAATTATGGCTGTTGCAAAAAATCTTGACAAAGTTTTTGTCTAGCTAGACATTTGACAAATAAAGTGAAGAACGAGAACCGCAGGAAGCAAAGTGATAGCGCCGTGACAGTTCTTTTGCTGGCGAACATCCGCCCTTTTATTTCTTGCCCTCTGTGGAGCAGTGTTTCCTTCCCCACCCCCATTTCACCCTAAATTACGCTCTATATAAAATGCTGGCATCACTTTGTTAGAAAAATCCATTGGTCTGCGCTTCTTGACTGTAATAAAATGTAAACGGAATGTTTCGACCACTGAAGTCCGTGAATTCCACGCATTTGTAGTGGCCCAAATTCATCTGCGTGCAATTGTAATATTCGGGCACACATTTTCATAACTTTTTTTTTTGTCTTCGGTTGCTCTCAAACCTCTGAATTTAAAGGGAGGGCGGGGCAGTATAGGAGCAAGGATTGGGTCGGGGGAGGATTCCTGAAGCCTAGTGGCATAAACTACAAAACTGTTGTAAATAATCTGGAGTTAAACTTTATAAACGTATGGTCACATAAGTGGGATTCACAGGCCATTAATGTTTTAGGGAACCTTTGACAGTATTAGTTTAATTTTGAACTGGAGGCCCTTGGCGCAACAGGAATGCATTTTGTGGCGAACTGCCAGGGGCACTGAAAAGTAAAATAATGGAGAAAAAACATTTTACAACATGAAATCGATTACTCGGCCCAGCTGTTGCTGAGACCTTTTACTTCAGCGCACATATTCAATTTTCACTCAAATTTGTGTTGTGCATATGCAAAAAAAAAGCAGAACTTCAAAGCATACAAGCGACATGCGTCGAAAGTTCATCCCACCCGATTCCGCATCTGAGCGATGTTCGGTTTTGGAGGAAATAAAGTCCATCTTTCCCTGATTAATTGTGCTATTTTATCCGACGTTGTGATCGCCGTCCTCTAACAAGACACACAATTAAACTGGGAGCATGGACCTTCGCCTCTATGAAATTCACCTTCACATTCCTACCAAAAGTGATTCTGCAATAATAATGGAGCCTACAGTATCCAGAGGTATTCCGCGGGCTAGGTGGATTGGCCAAGCTAAAATGCCCATGATGTCCATGAATATGCAGGTGGGTTAAGGATAGGGTGTGGGTGGGAGGCACCTGCGAGTGGACGACGAACTTGTTGGGCCAATTGAGCTGTTTCCACGTTGTAGGGATGCTAACTACACTGACTGCTGGTTCGTTTCCCACCCCCCCTCCCAAACTAGCCTTAACTACCCGACTTTTATGCTCGTAAGAGCTAATTTAAAACTTCGTACACCCAACAATACCCATCATTATTTCGGCACTACATTCCTTCGCTGGAAAAATTCGTGGCTCTTAAAAGAGCCGTTGGTTTCGTTTCTGATGTAGTTAATAGCAAATTCAAGCGCGCTCCCCTCGAATACGACGAGCTAGATGTATGTCTTTGGGCATGATGGTAACTCGCTTGGCGTGGATGGCACACAGATTAGTATCTTCAAACAGTCCAACCAGATAAGCTTCGCTGGCCTCCTGCAGAGCCATGACGGCCGAGCTTTGGAAACGCAGATCGGTCTTAAAATCCTGGGCAATCTCACGAACCAGGCGTTGGAAAGGTAATTTACGGATCAGCAACTCCGTGGATTTTTGATAGCGGCGGATCTCCCGTAAAGCCACAGTGCCAGGTCGGTAACGGTGAGGCTTCTTCACCCCACCGGTAGCCGGAGCACTTTTACGAGCAGCTTTGGTGGCCAGCTGCTTACGAGGAGCTTTCCCTCCAGTGGATTTACGTGCGGTCTGCTTAGTCCGAGCCATTCCCGAATTCCTCTCAGCGGTAACCCTAACTGTAGGGCTCACGGCGCGATGCCTGTTTTTATAGGGACAGGTGCGTCTTCGCCGTCTTCTCATTGGCTGCGAATGCGCCAAAGCTCCACGTTCGATTGGAGGGTTTTTCAATCCGCACGGACTGCGCCCCGCCCCCACAAAAAGAAGCGGGAAAAAAACCCAATACTGGCAAATTAAAATAGGCGGGTTTCCTGGCCAACAATAACAGATTGCTATGTTTAAGTCTAAACCATGGCGCACTGACGAGTGTAACGCGGCGTTACCTACCGTGCTATTCAAACGGGCAAATATATCGCTGGAAACGTGGAACTCAAAGAAAATGCTAACAGTATACAACTTGTGGAATTTGTTTCACTTGTAGCAGCTGGGACAAAGACAACGAGTTATCAGTAACCACAGCCTATTTTATTGATATTGGTTACGTAGCCAATCAATATAAACATACAAGTAAAACTAAAACGCAGGTAAAATTGAAACTAAACGAAGGCTACACGCCACTCAAAAGGCACACGTACTGCTGGAAATGTGAGGCACAAAGGAAATGCAGCTACCATTCTATAACAAACATTTGTTTATTTCACTTACGGTAACCAGAAAGATGACAGCAAGCTATCAGGAACCACAATCTATTTTAAGTTAAAGACACAACTTAAAATTAAAACCAAAACGGTGATAAAACCGTGACTAATCAAAGCAGCGAGCCAGTGGACAATCAAAATTCGAGTTGCCCAGTATATAGTAAATGAGCAGTAGCTCCCTCTGAATACTTTGAGTGGCTCTGAAAAGAGCCTTTGGGTTAATAGTTATTTTACTCTTAATATTGTCTGGCGAGACGCTTCATTTACAGCTGGTGTACTTGGTGACCGCCTTGGTGCCCTCGGACACAGCGTGTTTGGCCAGCTCGCCGGGCAGCAGCAGGCGGACTGTGGTCTGTATCTCCCGGGAGGAGATAGTCTGCCGCTTGCTGTAGCGAATAAGGCGGGAAGCCTCGCAGGCGATTCGCTCGAAGATGTCGTTGACGAACGAGTTGATGACACTCATAGCGGAGGAGGAAATGCCGGTGTCAGGGTGGACTTGCTTCAGCACTTTGTAGATGTAGATGCTGTAGCTCTCCTTCCTGCTCTTCTTACGCTTCTTCTCGCCTTTGACGCGCTTCTTGGTTGCCGCTTTTTTGGGGCCCTTTTTGGGCGCCATACCCTTAGCCGCTGCTTCAGGCATGTTTTGAACGAACGTGGAGTTTCGTGGTGAACGGAGTCAATTTGAGGGCCTGCTTTAATAGCTCCGTGCATGCAAATGAAGGATCAGAGAGTGGGGAATTCCTATTGGCAGAGAGTATGACATTTGAACGTATCCATTGTGTGCTAAGAACAATGGGTACCAATAAACCAATCAAAAGCACGCCAGATTTGCCACCCAACTCCCAGGCTTTCAGACAAGCTCTGTGCGGGTGGGGGCACTGACAGCACATGGACTCCAACATGACTCGTAGGTACCAAACAAGGGGAGGAGAAAAGAAAGGTTCACAATCCGACAGTCTGTGGAGAGGAAATTAGAGTAAAATATTTATGTCCAATTTGGTTTTATAGTGCCATTCAGTTTTCACACCACTGAAAGAGATCCTTCAGCCCATCATCTATGCGCCAGTCATCCAGCATTCATCTGTTCTATTCCCATTCTCTAGCACTCGGCCCATAGCCTTATGCTAGGATGATTCAATTGCCCATTATCTTAAATGCATTCAGGGTTCCTGCTTCTAACACACTTTCAGGCAGTGAATTCCATGCAGATGAAAATTGCGATACTCAAATCATCTCAAAATCACCTAGTGTTAAAGCTGTGTCACCGGTTATTGATCCCATTATTAAATGGAAACGTTGCACCCTATTTATGCAGCACAGAACTTTGTACACCTCAATCAGATCCCCCAAACTGCCTTTGTTGTTCTTCTGAAAATAATCCCACCTTATCCAGTCTATTTACTCAGGCCTATCCAGCCCTGTTTCTTTCTGCAAATGCTAATTGTTGCCAGCCTTTGCTGCTTCTGGTTCACATACTTAGTTTTCATGTGATATGTAGTAGCACTATTAAATCTTGCCATATACGGCACTAAATTCATCCTTGGATGTGGTGATCTTTTTGGAATGCAAAGGAGTATTCAAACTGAACCAATCAGGAAGCAAAAACTAAACAAGGCAACCCTGAGAAGACACGCAGTGAATTGATCTACTGCCTGAGAGAGTGACAAGAGTGCATTTATCAGAAACTTTCAAAATGTAATTGGACAATTACTTGAAGAGGAGAATATTTCAGGACTGTGGAAAAATAACTTGGTGTTGAAACAAATTTGAGAAATCCTGTAAAGCACTATCACGTGCATACAGGGTCATTCTTTGCAGGAGCAAATTACTGCCGATGCTGGAGGTCTGAACAATGAACAGAAAGTACTGGAAAGGCTCAGCTGGTCTGTCAGCATCTCAAAACTAAAGAAAACATATCAGACTTGAAACATTAGCCCTCTCTTCTCTCCATAGGTGCTACCAGACCAGCTGAGTTTCTCCAAGACTTTCTAATTTCATATTTCTGAGTAGTCTGAATCTATGACTCTATGAGCTAAATTACATATTTTGCTCAGCTGGGTGATCACATTATTGCAATTGTAGCTCAGCCAAGCCTGCTGCTGGGTTAGCAATCAAGCAGCATGGACAATCGAAAGAGCGTGGGTAGTGGTAGAGAGGCAAAGCCTTTTGTCAAGTGACCCTGTATCTTTGAATGATGCCACCACAGTGCAGCATGTAGATAAGGTTGTGAATCCTTGAGGAACTCCCGAGGTCATAATGCAAGGATCGAAAGAGACAACTTGACAGACAGGTTGTGTATTTCTCTTTATTCATTCATGGGATGTGAACATCGCTAGCTAGGCCAGCACATATTGCCCATATACTGCCCATCCCAGTTGGTCCAGACAGAAGTTTCAAGTCAACCACTGCTGCGAGTCTGGAGTCTCATGCCATCCTGACTAGGTAATCATGGCAAGTTCCTTTCCCTGTGGATCTTAGTGAGCCTGATGGGTTTTTACAACAATTGATAGCTGTTATATGGTCACAGTTAGGCTTGCTTTTTATTCCAGACCATTTTTTTTAATTGAATCAAACTTCACCATGTGTCATAGTGGATTATAAACCCATGTCCCCAAAGCTTTAGTCTGGGGCTTGTGGTTACTAGTCAAGTGATATTACCACTGTGTCACTGTCTTGCCTTAAATTGCACTCTGCACTCACTTGGGAACAATGAAGAACAGTCCTCCACTCAGCTAGACGTCAGAAGCCAGGTGGACAAAGATGCAACATTAAAGTTTGCAGGGAGTTTGAGGAAATTCAGGAGGAATCAGAAGAGCAACATGGTCAGAGCCACTGATAGTGATGTTCTTAATGTCTATTAGAGTTATGTGGGTATTGTGAACATGATCTGAATTAATCAGCTTTACAATTCTTAAATATAACAAAGCTGCCCAGGATCCTGGCTTCAAAATACAGAGGGTCGAATATTGTACAATTGAGTACCCTTACAACCTTTCTCCTTTCCCCACATAGTTACTAGCTTTGGTAAAAGGGGATATTCACAGTGCTGGCTGAATGTGAAACCAAGACATTCCCTGTCACCCAAAATCATCTGCTTCTACCTCCATCACTTTGTTCACTATTAGTCAATTCTAAAGTTAGTTGAAGTCACAACTTGAATGTCAATATTATACATAATACTAAATTTATTGTAACATGTAACAGCACAAGTGTCTGCCGAATCTTGAAACACCTAGGGTCTCCAAAAATCTTTTTATTTTTAATTTTTATGAGAAAAATATTAGAAACAAATGATTAGCCCCTTTGAAAGAGGTAAATTTTTATTACAGCAAAAGACACAAATTCTTTGAAGGAAATTTGTCAAATTAAAACATGAGATAATAATGCATGCTTGCACCCCGACAAATCCCATCACTATCTGTAACCCCCCCCTCAAATACCTTCCATCTGTGAATGGTATCAAACATGACCCTGCTCCAGAGATACTTGGGTGCAAAGGAAAAGTGCAAGAGAGACAGGCAGAAAAACCAAACAACTCTCTCAACTAACCAGAGCAACTTGTTGCCACTTTAGGCCAAACGACAAGGAGGTCCTCTGATTTACCGATCCATCCTTACCCTCAAAGACTAAGAGACATCAGGAACATGGGGCAGAAATGAAATCTCTCTTTATATGTCCTCAATGTCATTCATCTGTCATAAAACTTAAAAATACCCTCACCTAGCCATTAACATCCACCAATGCCCTGCTCATCCCATTTTCTACTGAGCCCCCTGACTATGACTTTGCCATCTCCATCGAGGATCCCTTAGTGGATCTCAACTCCTCCACACTCCTTAAACATTAGCTCACCCCAAAAATATCTCATTATATCCTAATCTGTCCTGATTCTGATACACCCAGTCCTCACCAACCTCCATGAGCAACTTGATGTTTCATTAATACATATTTAAGGTTTTGACGCAAATCCTGCACAAACCCATGAGAACACTTGCTCCAAGTTACACACCACGCTGACTTGAAAGTGTATTGCTGTTCCTTCACTGTCACTGGATTGAAATCCTAGAATTCAGTTCCGATGAGTGTTGTGAGTGTCCTTACACAACATGTACAGCAGAAGTTCAAGCAGGCAGCTTTTCTGGAGCAATTAGGGATGGGCAGCAAATGATATCCAGTGATGTTCACAGCCCAAGAACAAATGAAAGAAAAGACTTCATGTGATTATCAGTCTAAGTTCCACTGCTCCTCTCAATTAGCACAATTAGAAATCATTTGCTTGAGGCCTCAGCAAGGATACTTGAAATGTATTTTGAGTAGAATGAATCCAATTTCTAATCCCTACAATTTGTACAAGGACGTGACAGCCTAGTGGTGTTGTCACAGAACTGTTAATCCAAGCACCAAGAGTAATGTTCTGGGGAGCTGGGTTTGATTCTTGCTACAGCAGATGGTGGAATTTGAGTTCAATAAACACTTGGAATTAAGAGTCTTATGATGGCTATGGATCAATTATCAGGAAAAACCCATTTGTCTCATTAATGTCTTTCTGGAAGGAAACTGCCATCCTTACCTGGTCTGGCCTTCATGTGACTCCAGACCCGCAGCATATGGTTGACTCTTTATTATCCTCTGTGTAATTAAGGAAAGGCAACAAATTCTGCCTAGCCACATCTGGTGAATGAATTTAAAAAATGAAGGCAAAAGGCTAAATTGAAGAGCATCAACAACGTTTGGGCTTGCTAGAAGATTACAAGTATGAGCAATGTCTGAGTATTCCTCATGGCCAGAAAAACTCGGATGATTTCTCCAAATTGGCAATCTCCTTCTTATTCCAAAGGCTCAACAACTCTATCCAGTGAAAACCAGAATCATTTTGGAAAAATAGCTACAAAAGTTTAATCTCAGCTGTATATTTACTTAACTCACCTGGCTTGAAGCTCATGTTGGGATCAGTAATAGGTGCTGGGCACAGGAAACCCTTTCTCATCACCATCCAGCATATTTTAATGAACTGTGCCAGTGTAAAGATAACGAGTGAAAGGATTGAACTCCTTAGTCAGACATGTTTTGCTTCTAATTTTATTGAACAGCCAGCCAACAGTTCTTATCCTAGTTTGTAAATAAAACACACAAGAAGCAGGTAGACGTTGTATTTCCTGTAGTTACAGTCAGAACTGAATCTACCCTATTTTCTGCTTGCATATAGCAGATGATTGATTGCAATGCCATGATTTAGGTATAGCTCTGAATCTGTGTATTGTATCTATAAATATATGTGAGCCAGTGGTTTAGCATATATACCATGACTGAGCAGTGTGATTATCCCCCCTCTAAGCTGACAGATGATGAACATTCACAGATTCTTCAGTACCTGAACTATTGATGTTTTGGTTAACATAAGACCCTTACTGGAATTATCTTAGCTCCAGGACATATCTGCAGAAGTTCCTCAGGGTTGTTTCCTAGGCCCAACCACCCTCTACTGCTTCGTCAATGACCTTCGCTCAATCAAAAAGCCAGAAGTGTGGAAGAAATTGCAAGATAAACTACTGGTGCAGGTTTCAGTTTTTAACAGTCAGTGTGCAACAGAAACTGTCTTCATGTTTTCTGTATAGATATTGTCAACCATTACAGATGTTTAGAATTAAATTAGGAGTTTCCTTGCACTCAGTGAAAGTGCCCTCTTTCATGACCAGTTCCCACATCATGCCGCGCTATACTTTTAATCCAATAGCCTAGTATTTGATCTCATGGTGAAATTGCATGCAACGGGTTCTATGGAGAGTCTCGATAATGAAATCATTCACTCTGTTTACTTGAAAATATAACCCTTCTGAATAGATAATTCTTCTCCACTATCAAATGTCCATTTATTGCCCGTTCCATTTATTCAATGTTTTTGGGGATGGGTGGGCCACTATGAAGCCAAAAGTGAACTGTATATAGTCTGAGATGAAGGGTTTAGGCCCGAAACGTCAAGTTTTCCTGCTCCTATGATGCTGCTTGACCTGCTGTGTTCATCCAGCCCCATGCTTGTATATAGTCTGATCAATTTTGCGGTTGCAGGAGCAGGAGACAAACTGCATACTTTGTGACAAGTAGCTTATCACTTTAGTCCTCCAAGATTCTTCACTATGAATCTTCAAGGTTTATGTCAGGGGTGTTTGCCATTAAGAAGGACGGACTAAGCACAAGGAGCTGCAAATAATGCAGTGCATGTCAATAAATACTACTCAGAGCCCAGCCCAGGTATTGATTCAATATCTGCACTAAGGCATTGTGACTGAAATCTATACCATCGATGGGATACTCAACCTCAACTCATCAAGCTTTTATCAACAGAATCTTCTTTCCGTTTCTGTGGTCTACCAGGGGATAAAACAGCAATAACATGGAAATATCAGTGATTCCCTGTCCCTGTCACAGTCAAACACCATCTGATTTGATCAATAGAGACTACAGAACTTTTACAGTAAAGAAAGACGCCATCTGACCCTTCATGTCCGCATTCCAAATGAGCCTTTCAGTTGGTGCCATTCCTCTGCCTTCTCCCTGTTACCCTGAATGCTGTTCCTGCCAAATTATCATCTAACTCCCTTTTGAATGCTTCAATCATATCTGCCTCACCCTTCTCTGGCCAAACATTCCAGATCTTTTTCACTGTAGGAAAAAGCCTTTCCTTTTTTCTCTTTTGATTCTTTGACTAATTCTCTGTGTCTTCTCACGACCAACCCTTTCATGCATAGGAACAATTTTTCCCTCATCTACTCTGTACAGATCCCATATGATTTTGAAAACATCTATAAAATCCCCTCACAGGTTCAGTTCTCCAAGAGAAACAGTCTTAACTTGATGAATCTGTCCATGTATCTGATGTTTCTTCATCCTTCACAGCATATATACTTCATCAAAACTAGCTCAAAATCCTCAAACACTACTAATGGAACCCCAGTATCATAAGGACTGACTTTTTATAGAAGAAAACACTACAAAACAGAGATAAACTATGAAATATGTCTGTGATGGGGGTATTATCTACACTCTGCGAACAAATAAAAAATAAGAAATCTATGAAACGCTTGCATTTACATAGCTGCTCTCATGTCAGTACAGTATCCCAATGAAATAAAGTGAAATCACTGTCATTTTCACTGAGGAATAGGAAGGTCCTATGAGTTCAAAAAAAAAATCTACTCTACTGATGTCAAGGTACAAGGACGACTCCCTCAATTTCATTCTCCAATCAGACTATTTACATTCATGTGGTAGACAAACTATAACTCCATTTAGTCTCTTACTAATTGCTCACCACCAACAATGAAACCCTTCATCATGTCTACTTGACAATATAACCCTGTATCAATATTTTAACCAGTGTCTTTTCCCCAGACTGGGGGATTTTAAGACTAGGGGGCACATTTTTAAAGTGACTGGAGAAGGATTTTAAAAAGACATGAGGGCAATTTTTTTTAACTTAGAGTGGTTCAAATGTGGGATGAACTTCCAGAGGAAGTGGTGGATGTGGGTACAGTTAAATAGTTTAAGACATTTGGATAAGTACATGAATAAGTGGGATTTTTTAGAGGATGTGGGCCGAGCAGACTAGTTTAGTTTGGGATTATTGTCAGCATGGACTGTTTGGACCAAAGGGTCTGTTTCTGTGCTGTATGACTCTATGACTGTACAACTCCTCTGAGTAGATAATTCAACTCTCCTATCAAAGGTCCATTTATTGCCCTTCCTATTCTTTCACCATTTTTGGTGATGGGAGAGTCGCTTTGGATACGCAACTGTATATCATCTGAATCAATTTTGTGGTTGCATAAGCAGGAGAGAAATGGCAAACTTTGTGACAACTTGCTTTCTCCTCCAAGATCCTTTACCATGAACCTTCAAGGTCCATGTCAGAGGTGTTGCTATTAGTCAGGATGGACTCAGTACAAGAAACTCTGTGGCACATTTTCAGTACAGAGGACTCAGTTTAACCTATTTATGCAGCATGGTTATTTCTAGGAAAAGATCTTTGACACTGATTCAGTGATGCTGCTATAAGCATACAAATTAGGAGCAGGAAGAGGCCATTCAGTCTCTCTAACCTGCTTTGTAATTCAATATGATCACGGCTGATCTGATTATGGCCTCAACTCCACATTCCAACCTACACCTGATAACCATTGATTCCCATGTGAATGACTCCCTTGTTAGTCACTTGCTGCTAATAATGATTGAAATGTGTGCAATGTGAGGAAGAATTTCTTTCAATATCCAGCAGTAGAAAGGAGGGAACTAAAACTGCCAAAGTGAAATATACGGTAGAGACCAAAACAGGGATAAATGTGACAAAAGATTCAGGGTGATAAACAGCCAAGCTGGAATGGGATTGTAGAAAATTGGGAGTTCATCCTGAGAACCAAACAGGACTGGTGTAAATTTCACAGAGTTATAGACATGTACAGCATGGAAACAAGCTGTTTGGTCCAACCTCTCCATGCTGACCTGATATCCTATGTTAATCTGGTGCCATTTGCCAGAATTTGGCCCCTATCCCTCTAAATCATTCCTATGCATTAACCCATCCAGATTGTCTTTTGTAATTGTACCAGCTTCCACCACTTCCTCTGGCAGGTCATTCCATACATTCACCACCCTCTGCACGAAAAAGTTGCCCCTTAGGTCCCTTTTAAATCTTTTCGCTCTCACCTTAAACGTATGCCCCTCTAGTTTTGGGCTCCCCTACACCGGGGAAAAGACCTTGGCTATTCACCCTATCCATGCCCCTCATGATTTTATAAACTTCTTTAAGGTCACCCCTCAGCCTCCGACGGTCCAGGGAAAATATCCCCAGCCTATTCAGCCTCTCCCTATAGCGCAAACCTTCCAACCCCGGCAACATCCTTGTAAATCTTTTCTGAATCTAGATTGCCTTTTATAACTGTACCAGCCACCACTTTCTCAGACAGATCATGCCATATACACACCACGTTGTACATGAAAATCTTGCCTATCAGATCCCTTTTAAATCTTTTCCCCTAACTTAAACCTATGGCCTCTACTTTTGGACACTCTTACCCTGGGGATAAGACCGTGACTATTCATGACCCTCATGATTTTATAAACCTCTACAAAGTCAGTCCTCAGCCTCCAGAGAAAGTAGTCACAGTCTATTCAGCCTCTCCCTACAGCTCAAACCTTTCAACCCTGGCAACATCCCTGTAAATCTTTTCTGAACCTTTTCAAGTTTAAGAACATTGCAAGGAATTTATTGCAGTTTTCCAGAAGTGGCCTAACCAATGTCTTATACAGTTGCAACATGACCTCCCAACTCCTGAACTCAAATGTAAGGCTGCAATTTATTTTAGGGGTAAAAAAAGACGTGTAGCTTTATCACCAACATCCACATGGAAGATGGCTGAGAGAATGCTGAGAGATGGCCAATGAGAAGAAACTTGTGGTCACCTAAGTTAAACTAGCGAGGGTGTCCTGAAGATGTTAGGGGCAGATTGGATGGGAGAAGATGGGCAGCACGGTGGCTCAGTGGTTAGCACTGCTGCCTCACAGCACCAGGGACCTGCATTCAATTCCAGCCCCAGATGACTGTCTGTGTGAAGTTTGCACATTCTCCCTGTGTCTGCGTGGGTTTCCTCTGGGTGCTCCAGTTTCCTCCCACAGTCCAAATGTGTGCAGGTTAGGGTGGACTGGCTGTGCTAAATTGTCCCATAGTGTTCAGGGATGTTTAGGTTAGATGGGTTAGACATGGGAAATACAGGAGTAGGGGAATGGGTCTGGGTGGGATGCTCTTCAGAGGGGCAGTATGGACTCGTTGGGCCAAATGGCCTGTTTTCACACTGTTGGGAGTCTATGATCTGTGAAGGTCCCAATCAGGTCATTGCAGGCGATGAAAGATAGCAGATAAGGATGGAGGGAAAAACCGTGCAGTGCCTTGAAAGGTGTCAAGGACAGATTCTATACCACGGTTTAAGTTAAAGTAAATATTGCTGATGACTTTGACGAAGGACAATTTAAATCTGTGTTGGGGCTGGGTGAGCTGAATGCTTTTAAATAACAAACGGCCTGGGTTTGAGTAGTGAGAGCATATTTAAAGATCCTGGAAAAACTGAAGAAAAGGATTAGTAGCCTCCTGAGGCATTTGGGGTGGGGAGTAGGTCCCTGTCTTTTCTAAAAATGTCCATTGCTCAGGGTGTGGGCAAAGAGCTAAAACAGGGCATAGTTTACAGATTCCATCCCAAAGTCCAACAATGTCAAGGTGTGTGTTGCTGGCAATTTCCTCCTCGGAGTTTTGCCCATAATTAGCGCGTTTGGGGGAACATTTTCAGGTCAATTATGAGCTCAAGCTGTTTTGATTTTTTTTCCTTTATTTGGTGATTTAACTTGTGCGCGTGCGCTGTTTTGAAAATTTAAACGACGCCAACGGCCAACGGCCGGTCGTTTGTGACGTCACCGCATCCTTATTTGCATGAACGGATTGAAAATGTACTAGTCGGCGACAGCCAATCAGAGGACAGCGTATTTTAACCAATGACGTTCAACTACATTTCCGCGGGGTGCCCTTTTTTTCCGGCCTGAGGAAGACCGAAAGACCAAGCTCGTTTTAATCCACCAGCCCGCACATAGGGCGCCACACCGAAAACAATTCCTTTATTTCTTGCAAATTATTCTAATTGCATTTTCATACATTGACAAGCGTCTTTCCTAGCTGTTAAAAATATTTTTCTCTTACGTCTAAAAGTAAAACCAATAATAACTCAATATCAACGTTCCAGTCCACGTTCTTTCACCCGCAAACAGTTCATTGTGTCTCTGTGCTGAGTTTACGTGAACGTGAAATTAGCGGGAGTCACAGTGCTCGAAATCCCAACCGTGGTATTTTTACTGTTTTAAAGATATTCGTCTGTTTTATTTTGCGATCACCAGTATTCTCACATCTCAAAGTAGCTCTCAGGGCCAAAATTGTGCGACGTTACAAAATTTAACGGATAGCGCAAGAGTCGGTCTTGGAAACATTTTCACTGCGAGGCTTAAGATTTTCAAAAGACAGACATGTTACCAAATTCAAATAATTCTTGTTCGACACGTCAAATGTGCGTGTTCAGGACACTTTCATCCAATTTCGCCAGAAGATGAATAAGGCTATGGGAAATCCAGTGACCATTGTAAAAATTATGGCGATTTCCACCACTGTTAATATATTGTGCAGGAGTGCGTCTTTTATTCCTTGACAAATTGAACTAAATTGCAACGAAGAGAAACTGAGAAGCAATTTTAAGATCAGATATTTAGCCCTCATGAAAGAAAAAAAAGATTCGAATGTTGGAATTCTGAAACTAACAAAAAATGTTGGCGAAACTCAACAGGTCTGACTGCATCTGTTTCTTTATCAATGATAAAGATGTAGTCCGACCTGCCGAGTTTCTCCAACACTTTCTGTGTCAGGTTTCCAATATTCGCATCATTTTTTTCTTTCATGAGAGCTAATGTGGTCTGGTTGCACAATAATTAGTTTCCATGTTCTAATTTACACTGTGGGAGAGTGTAGCGACAAGTGTTGTTAAAAACTGTTTCTAATCATGCTCAGTAATCGTACCCCAATCTTACCCAATAGTCTAAATTATATGCACCTCATCTATACTTAACACGCTAACCTCAATTCTTAAGAATTAACACGTCTCCAATGATTATCCTTAACACTGACAGTCAATAATTAAATCATAAGAATGTCAAATCAGGCATTTCCATCCTTTTAAGCCAAGGGTTGCACATATTCAAAGATTTCCACCCAATTCTTTGTTGCTTCTGTAGACAAACAGGAGGTTGGAAGAAGACAGCAAGCCTGGCAGCATCTGGAGGAAAGGAGGGGTCAGCGTTTTCGGGTATTACCCTTCTTCGAGACTGGCCTACTGGCTTCTACCTGGCCTATTGCCCATGTATACAAAAGCCAAATACTGCAGGGTGCTGGAAGCACATGGTAAAAACGTGGTAAAAATGGGAAAAACTCAGCAACAAAGGAGAGTAACAAAGGTAATGCTTCCCGTTGAATGATCTTTCATCAGAACTGAAGAGAAATGGAAAATTAAAAGATTTTAAGAGTGCGAGGGAGACAAGGAAAACCAGAGAGAAGATAGGAGACAGCGTGAGGCCAGGGGAAATTAAATAACAGAAGATTTCATGATACAACAGTCAAAAGCATTGACCATAAGGCATAGGTGCAGAAGAAGGCCTTTCAGCCCAACGAGTCTGTTCCGCCATTCAGTGAGATCATGGCTGATCTGATCATCCTCAATTCCATTTTCCCGTCTTTTCCCATGACCTTTGATTCCTTTATTGATTAAAAGTCTGTGTATCTCAACCTTAATGGCCCAGCCTCGAGAACCCTCTGTGGTAAAACAAAATTCATAGATTCACTGCTGTCCGAAAAAAGAAATTGCTCCTCATCTCTGTCCAAAATGTACGACAGTTTACTTTGAAATTACGACCTCTGGTCTTAGACTCTCCCACAAGGGGAAACAATCTTTCCACATCTAATCTGTCAAGTCCTCATAGAACCTTGCATGTTTCAATAAGGTCGCCTTTCACACTTCTCAGGCCAAGAATCTCAGGCCCAATCTATTCTACCTGTCCTCGTAAGACAATACCTCCATATCTGACATTAGTGGTGAACCTGCTCTGCTCTGCATCATATGCCAGTATACTTTCCTTAAATAATCTTTCCAAAGTGTTCATTGCATTTCATTTGTACAGTTAATACCCTGTTCTAGCAAAACCTTCCTATTGGTGCAACTGTCTGATATAGCAACATGTATATGCCCTTGGGTGTTCACTTCTACCGTCATCTAGACAAAGATTCAAGGCCCGAACTGGAATCCCACTGTTGAAGGGAAGACATAAATCAAGAAGCACGGTTAGGTAACAAACAAATTTAAGATTTAAGCACTTAAAACTCGAAGGGGGTGGAATAAGCTGTGGGACATGAAGGTCAAATCAGGTCGTTTTTAAAGAATTAGTGAGACTCGGAGACAGTGTGGTTAGGTGTAAGTGGATTACAGAGGATAAACGAGGAGAAAGGTATGACGATGGTCTACTTATAACTCGCAATTTGAACAAGGTAGGAATGATCAGATAGTATTTATTGAAGGATGGAGACGACAAGTCCATAATAAGGTATAGAAGAAAGTCATTCAGCCCATCGAACCTGCTCCGCGATTCCATGACATTATGGCTGATTTGATAATCATTAACTCCACTTTCATGCCTTTCTTCCTAGAATTCTTCATTCTCTTACCATTTAAAAATCTGTCTATTTCCGCCTTGAATATACTTAACGGCCCAACCGCAGCTACCCTCTGCAGTAAAGAAATCCACAGATTTACGACGATCTGAGAAGCAATTCCAAGATATTCTACGTGTCCACATGATGCGAAACACTTGCTTCCCTTACATTCACATATGACTCAATATAATGGCCGTGATTGGAGATCTCTCAAGAGTTGGAGAAATGGTCAGATTTTGGATGGAATAGGTCTTGCTGGATTTGAGAAAACGATCGTAACTACGCAAAGATTTGCAAGAGGAGATCAAGCGTCTTGAGGGCAGCATTCGTTTTCTAAATTGCGAGACTGTGACATGAAGAAGGAAGATGAAACTGCCAATAAAGGACGTCGGGTCGTTAAAATATTTAGAGCTGCTCGCTAAGATAGCTACGTTGACCACAGCAAGTATCATGCAACGATACTAAGTTCTAAAAGTAACAGTTGCCCCATTCCTTTCACTTTAGCCAATGGTTTAAGACTTAATCATTTTGTTTTCGAAAGTACAATAGGAAAAGGACAATAAGGCGATGGGAGGGCGGTGAAATTGTGATGCTTGGAGAGAAAGTGTACAGGACGATTAGCAAATTTAATGCGTAGTATGAAGGCATTACTCAGCTTTGAAAAATCGGAACCACATTTTTGGTGTTCCTCGATCTCAAGTACCACTGTTTGCTGAGTGTGGACCTGAGATTTACCGCAAAATGTGCATTTCTGTTGCTAACACGTCTGAATAAAATGTTTTTTTCTTAACAAGAGCAATCCGTTTTAATCTCTCTTGCATCTGACTGTATATCAGCAGATTATGTGGTTGTTTAACAATGAATGATTATTTTGCTCATTCCGCAGTTTTGATACATTACGTTGCGTTGATGTGAACAGGGACGGGCGGCAGGAGCAACGCGTTGTTCTTCCATTCCGCCCTTTTTGCGTTCTTCACCCAGGTCCGCACCAATACAATAAAATGAGTTCGCTGCGCGTTCACCTATGGTTACGGGCGCGTCTTCGTGTTTGTTGGTGATGTCTGGTAGGGGTAAAGGAGGCAAAGGCCTTGGTAAAGGTGGTGCCAAACGGCACCGTAAGGTCCTTCGAGACAATATTCAGGGTATTACCAAGCCGGCTATTCGTCGCCTCGCTCGCCGCGGAGGCGTTAAGCGTATCTCCGGTCTTATTTATGAGGAGACCCGTGGTGTTTTGAAAGTTTTTTTAGAAAATGTTATAAGAGATTCTGTGACTTACACCGAACATGCTAAACGCAAGACCGTTACTGCTATGGATGTGGTTTACGCTCTCAAACGCCAAGGGCGAACTCTCTATGGATTCGGTGGTTGAAAGCTGTTAAGGAAAATACATCGGTGGAAAGGCTCTTTTAAGAGCCACAATTTGTTCTCAAGAAAGCTGCGCGCCTTGTTTGAAATTGTTATCATCAATATGGTAGCCATAATTTTAAACTTGAGTATTGTCGCCTGAACAATTCAGTTCTTCAGTCCGAGACGATTTAAATTCAGGACGGCAATATGTGGAGTATTAAACGACGTGGAGGTACTACAAAAGAATGTACAGCTCCTTCGTGCAGCCGCAACAATTGTCAGCCAGATGTGCCGAGTGGATGATCCATCTCGGCCTCCTACAGAGGTCCCAAGTGATAGCAAGAAATAGCTGATGGCACTGGATACTGCAAAAGTTAAGGGCCGTGAAAACTATTGCAGCAATAGTAATAAATTAATAAATAACCACGAAATCTATACTTGCCATAATCCTCGGGCTACCAAAGTGCTACATAAATCCTTTAGAGATGCAGTTGCCAGGAGGTGAGGAACCAACTTAAAAGTCTAAGATACAACCTCAGGGTGGTGTATATCCTACAGTCAAAAAATTGAGAAAAGCTTGTACTGTTAAAGTACAATATGAAACTGCAAGTAAAATGGTCAGACACATGCAGTTTCTATCCTATCCACGAGGAGGAGAGAAAAAGCTGAATATTGTGTTTAAAAATTTGGACCCTTTTCGGTCATTCATTAACAGAAATAGTGCTAGAGAAACTCAGCAGGTCTGGAAGCATCAGTTTCGAGTCCAGGACACTTCATCCGCCACTCATTAAGACTAAACTCTAATTTACTAGCTGCCTCTCCATAACCATTGATTCCCTTGACTTATCAATCTGTCCACACAGACTTAAAGGAAGTTAAAGATATAGCCTCTCCTACCTTCTAGAGAAGAGTTCCACAGACTCAATTGCAGGAGAGCAATGATTTCTCGTCTCCATCTTACATGCTAGTTGTGTGTTTTTGAGTCACCTATTTCTATTTTCTCCCACAATTGGCGTCGTCTTTTCAAACCCAGCCTGTCATGATCCTGCAGGAACTTGTGCCTCAAAAGTAACATCTCTTATTCTTAACTCCCGTAGATACAGATACAAACTTTCCTCAAGCATTCCCATCCCAGGTATCATTCGAGTGAACACTCTCTGACGCATTTACATCATTTATTAAACAAAAGATTAAAGCTGTACACAGTAATCCAAATGTGGCCTCGCCAACACTGTACAACTGCAGGAAAGTATTCCATTCCCCTTGCAATTGAAAAAGCCTCAAGTTGGCCAATTTAATCCATGCCAACTCTGCAGTCAGGCCCATTTTTTCACTCTGCGCCCTTAGCCCAATAAATGCCTACTGTTCTCGTAGGCAGTGAGTGGTCATATCATTAATCCTGTAAAAAAAAATTCTCACATCGGCACCCATATCATTAGCCAAAAAACTTAAATCAGTGTCCTCCATTCCTTGTAACGTCAGCTAAAAGGAATAGCTTTGTCCAACCTTATCCAAATCTGCCATTATCTTGTACAACTCTTTCAAACTACTTTTCATTTTCCGTTTTCCCTAGAATGGAACCCCAGTTTCTCCAATCTAACCCTGTCGCTAAAATACTTCACCCTGGGAAATGTCCTCTGGACTCTTCGTACATCCTTCTTGAAGAGTGATGGTCAGAACTGGACAAGCTGCTCCACTCAGGGCTTCACCAAAGTTCTATGAAGATTCAGCTTTCTCCCGCTTTTGAGCTCAATACTTCAATTTATGAAGCCAAGGTCCCACTAAACTTGTTTAGAATTCATTAATACATTAATAAGTGTCATTATGTCTAAATTGCACCTCCCTATTTCTTCTGCCAAAAAGAATAACATCTTTCTTATTTAATTACCACTTATCGGCTCGTTCTACTGGATCATCCTGTTGCAATGGATTAGCATCATCCTCATTGTCATTCAATTGTTAAATTGTGTTCTACCTTCCAATACTCAAAGCATTGATGTGTCAGGAAAGGAACGGTGCTCATGTCATGTTTCTTGAGGAAACTTGTGCGATCAACCGAAAACTTGACTCCCATGTGGCAAATGCCTACGATTAAAATCATCCCCCAAGTAAACAAAAACCTGTCTATGCTACTGAGGTGAGACTGAACAAGAAACTTCCAAGTTCACGAGCCACTACAATCCGGGCTCCCCACATGTCAGCGAGACCGAGCCTCCCCTTGCGACCTCCAGCCTTCGCATCGGTTCTGGCCTCGGGTCGGGGCAGAGTTACAAGGAGGAGGGCGCCGAAAAGACAGCAGCTGGCCGCTGAGCCGGGAGGTATGCTCTTTTGGAAGGAGCTGGCCGAGCGTCGCCGAGCGCCGGAAGTGTCCCAGGCAGTTTGCGGCGCCCCCGCTGAGGTGGGTGAGCGGTTTGCGGCCGGGCCTTGCGCCCCGTTTCCCTCCGCGCGGCGGAGGGCAAACGCAAAACTGGGCTAGCGCGGCACTAGGGGGTGTGGCGACGACATCGCGCCTCAGTCCGTAAGCGGAGAGGGCGTGGGTCTGCTAGGTCCGCACCGGGGCTTTAAAAAGCGAGGAGCCGGGCCGGCCGGCTCCACATTGCAGCTGCGGCTGTGGGTGGAGGCGGAGGACGTTTGGTTGTGAGAGGCGAAGAGCGGTAATTTGATGGACCGTATTGCGGACACTGAGTCGGCTGGGTTGGATTTTTCTGCTCCGGCAGATTCCCAGCCGCCGGCTCCGCCTCATCCAGTTCCTCCTCCGCCGCCGCCGCCGCCGCCGCCTCCTCCCGACGAAGGTGAGGTGTTAGATATTGCAGTGGCGGTGAAGAAGAAGCGCCGGCCGTATCGCCACAAGAAGTTTGGTTGCACTGTGGCTGAACAGATCATGAAAGCAGTGGCGGCCTCTAAAGAGCGCCGGGGCCTGTCGGTAGCTGCGATGAAGAAGCTGTTGTCGGCCAGTGGTAGCAACATGGGGCGCAACAGTTCGCGGCTCAACCAGGTCGTACGGAATATGGTCAAACGGAGTTCTCTGGTCAAAACATCGGGCAGTCTTGGTGGATCGAAGTCGGCCCGTATGGGTGGAGGAGCTAGTAGCAAACTGAAAGCATCTTCCCAGAGAGAGTCAAGAAAAATGCCGGGCGTCACACTTTCTGAGGCCCGCAGACGGAAGAGGCGGGTGGTGGCCCGGCGGAGGGTAGCAAGCGTGAAGCGACGGTCTAGGCCGCCAAAGAAATCTTCAAAGGTAAATAAACGGACGGGACGCAGTTTAAAACGATCGACGGCTTTGAAGAAAGGGGCCCGAATGAGGAAGTCGGTCGATATCCACCCGAACTCACCCCGGCATGATGAAGATCCCAATCCCCAACCGCAGCTTGAACCTAATCCCCACCCTCTAGTAGCCAACAGTAGAGAATCAACTTGTGGAAAAAATGGCTCTTATCAGAGCCTTTAACTTAACATGAAAAAGGGCCCAGAACAAATCAGACATTATACAAATAGTTAATGTATCAGACATTACATAAAATAAAGTGATTTAATAAAAGGAGAATTAAAAGATAATTGTGTCGCTTTATTTTGTATGAAAAATCACGTTTTTGGTCTAGGAACTTGCTAATTGTTGGGCAACGAAATGAATTTACTGCTACAAGTACTGTCCTTAAAAATGCCTTATGGGTATTAAAACCAATCGGTTAGCATCCCAAATATAGTCAAATTTCATGGGCAAGTGAGATGAAACTGGCTAAAATTGGAGTGGTCAAATGGCCCTTTTATGTAGCTCATCACGCATGACGCGGTGGTTTTGTTACGTTGCCATGTTGCAGGCATCCCTCCAAACGTAAAAGTGAAGGCGGGGGTAGATGAGATCCAAAATATAAAACTCCACCTTAGAGATATCCCGCTCTCCCTTCTGGTCGCATTTCAATTACATTTGCCTATTCAATCAACTTTCCAAATCTGATACAATTGGAGATGCAATTCTGACGGACAACCCAACTGGAAGTTTGTAGAAACTATATAACGGTCTTGCCTTGTTTATAACAATACTTGTCATACAACAATAAATCAGCAAGGGCAGCATTCATGAAAGGCGGCCTACAAAAATGTTGAAAATTATGCCACGTTGTAGTGGTAGCTGAGAACGAAGGGACTGATGGAGGTCCGTAACCAGGCTTCTGATGAACAATCAGTGAATTCAAAATGTTAACTCAGTTTCTCTTACCTTAAATGCTATCAGACATGTTCAGTTTCTCCAGCAATTTGTTTTTGTCCTTTGGTAGGAAATGGTGCACTTTGATAGTGTTTACGCGAGTGCTTTCGCTGCAATGGGTCAGCCTACTGGCACCTCAATTGATTAGGTTCACATAATACTGTAATGATGCTGCAAGCAAAGGCTGACTGATCATAGAAACCCTACAGCGTGGAAGCAGGCCATTTGGCTCATCGAGGGAGAATGTGCAAACTCCACATAGACAGTCGCGCGAGGGTGGAATCGAACCCGGGCCCTTGGCGCCGTGAGGCACTGAGCCATCGTGCCGTAAACTGTGTTGTATTCTCAGTTGCAGCAAATTCTACATTTACATCCTTAATGACCAGCCGCCCCCGACCACACCCGCTCCGCTCCACCACGAATTTCCCCCTTCTTTCCCTTCCTCCCATCCCTGCCTTTCAAAGTAATATATACTAATGATCAATTTGGGATTTTAATTTTAAAATATCCTCGTTCCGCTTGTAATTTCGCTACAACCATTTTGTGTTTACATCGTCTAAGATGCTTTGTCGCAATCTAACAACACGTTGTGAAAACCTGTAGTCCTGGGCCAGATCAGATTATTCCCACAATCACATAGGACTGGAAACCAAATTGCTGCAAATGACGGGGATTGATTTGACGCACTTTTTTTGGCATTTGAGAAATAAACGCACATTATTTTATGGGGAGACCCAACTGTTGGGTCCGGTTGAGTGCTGTTTGCTGCAGTCATAAAGAGTGGACCACTTAGACTTCGCTGCATCTTGAGCAAATGAAAAATTGTGGATTAAAGCACGAAGAACACTGCTGTCCATTGATGCAACGGGATAAAGCAAACAATGTGCTGGAAAAAGGGGAAGGGGCGGGAGACTGACATAAAGTCGAAATGATCATTACGACAGGGCCAATGGCTTCTCTCTACACTGCAATAATTCCGTGATTTTCTATGAGGCGAAGACTGCAATCAAATGTGAGGGCCAATTCCTATCGTACAAATGACGCCACCACTTCGTGCACGCACATACAGTTCCCTTCCAACCCCACCTCAAAAGACACTTCGTAAAAGGGAGGCAGAAATGGGATGGGTTTGGAAGAAAAGACGCTTCTTTTTCCGGATAAACGCCTCCGTGTTTTAACTGGAGAAAGGGAACATTGATTGAAAGCTTAGTGTGCATCGGCGTACGCCACAGGGAGGATCTGGCAGGGTTGGAGGAATTTACGGAGCTCGCAAGCGAGCGGGACATTTGTTTCTGTTTCTGTTTCACTTTGCGGGTGGGGTGAAGCCCGCTGTAACAATCCCCGCCCGCTCTAGGAGCACGTGGTTGAACTGGGAGCACGTGCTCGGGGTCGGATTGGCGCGGTGTGGTCACGTGGCTGGCTAGGCACACGTGCCGGAGCCCGTGCCACGCGCCGGCTCCCAGTCGGAGGACTCGCCTCTTTCACGTCCGCTTTGAGCCTTGAAAAGGCTCCGGCGCCTCTGCTGCGTCTTTAATTTCGGTCCCTGCAGCGTTGGGTTGAGGGTGTTGGGAAAGGAAGGGTGCTGAAGGCGCCGACCGGCGTTGTCAGCCACCGAAATGGCTTCGGGCGACCTGATCCAAGGCTCTTCCCGGGGCAGGAAGGGGCGGCGGCGGAGAAGCCCGCCTAAAGTGCGGCAAGTGGCAGCCGCGGGTGTGGGAGCGCCCACCATGGCCGGGCACATCCTGGAGGCGGTGGCGTCTTCCCAGGAGCGCCGCGGTCTGTCGCTGGCTGGGGTCAAGAAGGCGCTGTCGGCCGCCGGCTACGACGTGCCGCGGATCAATTCACGGGTGAACCAGGCGGTGCGGAGCCTGGTGTCCGCCGGCTCGTTGCTGCGGACGGCGGGCGCCGGGGCTTCGGGCTCCTTCAAGATCAACCGGCAGCAGCACCACGAGGATGGGCAGAACCGCCCGGTGCCAGCAGCGGCCGCCGCCGCTAATTCCAGACCCCGCCGTCGGCAGCGGAGGGCGGCCAGCGGCGGCGGCAGGAAGTGCCGCAGAAAGAGGAGCCCGGCCCGGAAGAAGCCACCGCCAGGCAGCCGGAAAAGGGGCAGGATCACTGGCGGCAGGAGGAAGGCGGCCAAGGGAACCGGGGTCCGGAGACCTGGCGGTCGGATCCGGGCGCCTCGGAAAGCGGGGAAGGAGCCGTCGCCGGCCGCTGAGCCGCCGCCTGGCGGACAGGAAGCTCAACCACAAACGGGAGAAGAGAGCGGCTCCGAGGGTCCTGAGGCAGTGGCTGGGAAACGTCGAGGGAGCGAAGAAAATAAATAGAAAATGAAAATAAACCAACCGTAAAAGGCTCTTTTCAGAGCCAGCGATATGTTCAGAAAAAGAGATCACAAAAGCCTAAAAAATTGCGAATGGTGTAAATAAGAAACAAAAATCAGAAGTTTCTGGAAAAACTCAGGAAGTCTGGCAGCTTCTGTGGTGAGAAATGAATTAACATTTCGGGTCTGGTGACCCTTTCTCAGAGATCACAACTTAATATTTTTATGTTATTTAAATAGGCCCAGATACAGGCCATCAATAGGGTGAGCAGGTCCGTTTTAATTAAAATGTTCCAATCTAGGAAGGTTCTTAAAATATTTCTTCGGATGTTACAAATTTTTCTGCTCTGTCCTCACCTTCCGTTTCCAACCACCGGGAGGAATGGAAATTTCAGACCTTCCCCCAGCTGCGGGTCCAAAACTTATTGACGCTTCCAAGGATGAGATGCACTTTCTGCCGATCCTAACGCCCAGAGAGGGGTTAATTTCGAGTGAACAACCTGCGGGAGAGTACAAACACGGTGGGGTGGGACAAATCGATTGGTTCTTTCAAAGGTCTGGCACAGCGGCGATGGACTAAATGGCCTCGCAGTATCATTTCTGGGATTTCACGCACAACTGCAAAAGTCCGGAAGAGGCCGCTCAGCCCCCCGAGTCTGCTCCGCTATTCACTGCTGATCTGATTGACCGGCCCCATCTTTAACCCTTGGCTCCCCTGATTGTTATGAATGTCTCTGAATATTCAGTGAACCATACCCCGGCCTTACTCTGGAGAATAGAGCTCCACAGACTCATAACCTTCTGAAAACCAATCTCATCTCCAGTTTAAATGGAAGACGCCTCAGTGTCCCCCAGCTCTAGTTTCCCTTACCCAAGGAGAAAGAAGAAATGCCCTTTCAGCATGTACCTCGTCAACTCCCCTCAGTATTTTACATGCTTGAATGAGATGATTTCTCATTCTGACAAGCTTCAATGGATGCATCTTTACTGACCTAGGACAATGAACATTTGTTAAAATTGCACCATGATGGGAGGCTGAGTAAATTTGATCTATGTTCCTTGGGGTTTAGAAGAATGAGAGGAAATCTCCTTGAAACATATGAGAGCCTGTACAGGGGAGACATTGAGAATAAATAATCCCACAGCCTGAGCGACGTTTTGAGATTCTGAATTACTTTGCCATCATTAGAATGTTTCAGATATCCAGCATCCGCAGACTTTTGCCTTTATTCCCTTGTCTATGCTTTGTCTTGCATCTTTCCGGTGATAGAGGATGCACCATCATAGATTGTTGACAGAAGGAGGTGCTGTTCTTGGATTGTAAGAAGAATTATTGCATGACAATAATAACTCAAACCACATTCTGTCAGACACAATTACTCAGCTAAACAAAAGCTGAGAATGCTGGAGAAACTCAGCAGGTCTGGCAGCTTCTGTGGAGAGAGTGAGAAAAACAGAGTGAACATTTCGAGTCCTGTGAGACTTCTTCAATCGAAACACAGACAAGATGAATCGCAGAATGGGTGACCACTTTGTGAAACACCTCAACTCTGTCCGTTAAAAATAATCTGGATCTTCCGGATGCCTGCACTTCAACACAATGTCATTTCCATCTCAATCCCACTGCAATCATAGAATCCCCTACAGTGTGGAAACAGGCCCATTAAGTCCACACCAAACCTCAGAGCATCCCACCCAGACCCATCCCGCTATAACACACACCTCCCTGAACACTACAGGCAATTTAGCATGGCCAAACAACCTAACCTTTGGACTGTGGGAGGAAACTAGAGCACCCGGAGGAAAACCCACACAGACACTGAGAGAATGTGCAAACTCTACACAGACAGTCACCCGGGGGTGGAATTGAACCCAGGTCCCAGGTGCTGTGAGGCAGCAGTGCTAACCACTGTGCCACCATGCCACAATGCTCCAGTGAAGCTCAATGTAAGTTGGGGGAACAGGATATTATCTTCTAATTGACCTTAGACCTCAGGACTCAACATTAAGTCGAACAATTTCATGGCATGAACACCTCCTGCCATTTCTATTACCCACCCCCACACCCCAGGTCCTTTCTCCTCTCTTTCTGGGCTCCCTTTCTACAAAACTCTTCACTCCTCTTCCCCCAGAAGAAGTGTCACTGGACTCAAAATATTAATATTTTCTCTCCACAATATGCTGCCAGACCTATTGAGTTTCTTCAACCATTTCTGTTTTTGTTCATTTCAGATCTTCAGCAGCCACAGTTCCTTGCTTTATTGTAATTATTCAGACCTTAGGGAGCTGGTACAGATCCATCTGCTCACTCTGAAAGCTGGAGCAGAACTCCTCTTCTCCACTGATAGACTACATCTAACATCAGAAGAATGGGTGGAGCCAATGTTACATGAACATTAACCTCTCCAGAGCCACTACCTCTAACAACAGAGTGCACAGGAACCAGGAGTTAAAGTGAAGGACACGACGTCAGGAAATTCAGTATCTGGATTATTACCTGAACCATATGTGAATTGTTGTAGGAATAAGGAGGGTTGGGATGCCAACATCAAGCTGAGGGACTGGAGTGTAGGTGATGTTCCATTTCATACAAACACAAGAATTAACAGCAATTCATCCTCTCAAATTTTCTTGACATTCAATAAACTCATGACTGCTATGATTATACCCTCAACACCACAATCCCACCTATCTCCAGAAAAATTTGATGTTGGTTTGCAATGGGGATTTGAACTGACGATACCACTGGGATAATGTGCACCTGAGTTGGACTTGGAGCAGTCGTTTACATTCAGTCATTGTGTAAAACAGTTCCAAATGAGTTAGGTGATTGAGAGAATGGGATGCTTACAATCATCCTCAGCTGCTTCATCAATAAACTTCCTTCCATCATAAGGTCAGAAGTGGGCATATTCATTAATGAGTTATTCACAAAGCCTAACAGAGAAGTTCTGGCTCCATGCAGCAAGACCTAGACAAATTTCAGGCTTGAATTGAAACGCAGCAAGTAACATTCATGCCACAAAAATGCCAAGCAATGAGCATTTTTCAACAAGATAATCTAAGTACTATTGCTGAATCTCTTACCATCTTACCATTTTAGGGTTAAACATTGACCAGAAACTCAAATGGGCCAGCATATAGTTACTGTGGCTCAAAGAGCAGGTCAGAAGCTGGAAATTCTGTGGTGAATATTTCATCTCCTGGATTCCCATTATATGTCCAACTTCTAAAAGATACATATGAGGAGGGTGATGGAATACTCACCCACTTGCCCCTGGATGGGGGCAGCTCCAACAACACCTAAGAGATTGACACACCCAGGACAAAGCAGCCCCCGCTTGATTGTCACCACATACACAAGCATCCCACTCCCTCCCCCACCACTCAGTAGCAGCAGTGTGTACCATCTACAAGATGCATCGCAGAAACTCAGTGATTCAGAAATAACAGTGATTATAGTTCAAAAGCAATTATCTTTGAAGCACTTTCAGACATCTCTGACTCGTGAAAAGCATAATATAAGGCAAGTTTTTTTGTCTTTCATGTTTATAAAATAGTCTTTAGTTTTTTTCTATCAATTGCACCTTTCTTTTCAGATAATGCTACGTTTGCTATTCCATCTAGCAGATACATGGGAACACCAGCCCCCTGCAAGATCCCCTCTGATCCACTCATCATCCTGATGGAAATATATCCCTGTTCCTTCAGTGTTGCTGGGTCAGAATCCTGGAATTCCCTCCCTAAGGGACATTGTGGGTCAACCCACAGCACATGGGCTACAGTGGTTCAAGAAGACAGCTCACCACCAGTGATGATATTAGATATCAAGGGGGAATAGGTAGATTCTAAATCAAATAAAATTAAAACTAATGTCTCGTTGATGGGATTATCTTGAGCCTCAAGAAGTGAAAAAAAAAAACAATATGACATTGTCCATAACCTCCCCTTCAAGTTTATTTAAAATAAGAAGGACATGCATCATGGTGTTAGTACAGCAGACTTTTCACTGTTTGCAGATAGTCGGGATTACTCTCCTTTGGATACACACAATGAATGAAAGAGTAAAGAGAAATGGAAGGGCTCTTAATAAACATGGCAAAGGCTAGAAATCCAAGACCACAAAGCAATACAGAAACAGCAAGAAGCCACTTCATCCATCAAGCTTATTGCATGATTCACTCATTCTTTTAGCGAGCCCAACGTAGAAAGGATTTGGGAATCAGAGTGTACTCATTCCTGCCCCTCTACGAGCAGCAGGTAATGGTGGCATCACATTCAGGGTTATGTGCTGAGGCCAATTGTGGAACCAGTGGATTTGCAGAGATGATCAGAGGCCTTGCCCTTGGGTGGTTTGATCACTACCAGCACATCCTGAACACCACTGAAATGTCAGCCTGATTGCTGAACAGTCATTCTGCTAGTCTGGGAGCCTGGCAGGGGTGTAAAACAAAAAGTTACGGAGATGTACAGCACAGAAACAGACCTTTCGGACCAACCTTTCACCAGCACCGACCCGATATCCTAAATTAATCTAGACCCATTTACCAGCATTTGGCCCATATCCCTCTAAACCCTTCCTATTCATATAAGCATCCAGATGCTTTTTAAATGTTGTCATTGTACCAGCCTCCACTACTTCCTCTGGCAGCTCATTCCATACACACACCACACTTTGCATGAAAAAGTTACCCCTTAAGTCTCTTTTAAGTCTTTCCCCATCTCACCTTAAACCTATGGCCTCTAGTTTTGGACTTTCCTACCCTGGGAAATAGACCCTTAGCTATTCACACTATCTTTGCACCTCATGATTTTATAAACCTCTGTAAGATTTATACCCCTCAGCCTCCGATGCACCAGGAAACATAACCCAGTCTATTCAGCCTCTCACTATAACTCAAACCTTTGAATCCTTGTAACATCCCTGAAAATCTTTTCTGAACCTTCTCAGCTTCAACAACATCTTTCCTATAGCAGGGAGATGAGACTGAATGCAGCATTCTAAAAGTGGCCTGACCAATGGCCTGCACAGCCGCAACATGACCCTCCCAATTCCTATACTAAATGCACTGACCAATAAAGGCAAGCGTACCAAACACCTCCTTCACTATCCTGTCTGCCTGTGACTCCACTTTCAATGAACTATGAACCTGCACTCCAAGGTCTCTGTTCAGCAACACTCCCTAGGACCCTATCAGTAAGTGTATAAGTCCTGCCCTGATTTACCTTACTACAGCACCTCACATTAATCTAAATTAAACTCCATCTGCCACTCTTCAGCCATTACTCTGAAACAACCTTCTTCACTGTCCATTACACCACCAATTTTGGCTTTATCTCTAAACTTACTAACCATACCTCCTATATTCACATCCAAATCATTTACATAAATGATAAAAAGCAGTGAATCGAACCCCAAACCTTGTAGCACACCGCTGGTCACAGTCTTCCAGTCTGAGAAGCCACCCTCTACCACCACCCTCTGCCTCTTACCTTCAAGCCAATTTTGCATCCAATTAGCTAGCTCCCTCGGATTGCATATCTAATCTTGCTAACCAGTCTACCATGCAGAACCTTGTCGAATGCCTTACTAAAGCCCATATAAACTACATTCACTGATCTGCCTTCATCAATCGTCTTTCTCACCTCTTCAAAAAGCTCAATCAACTTAGACACAATTTCCCACACACAATCCCACCTTGACTATCCCTAATCAGTCCTTGCCTTTCCATATACATAGAATCATAGAATCCCTACAGTGTGGAAACAGGCCCAACAAGTCCACACCGAACCTTAGAGCATCCCACCCAGACCCATCCCCCTATAACCCACCTAATCTACACCTTCCTGAACACTACGGGCAATTTAGCACAGCCAATCAACCTAACCTGCACATCTTTGGACTGTGGGAGGAAACAGGACCACCCAGAGAAAACCCACGCAGACACGGGGAGAATGTGCAAACTCCACACAGACAGTCGCCCGAGGCTGGAATCAAACCCGGGTCCCTGACGCTGTGAGGCAGCAGTGCTACCCACTGTGCCACCGCGCCGTGTAAATCTGTCTCTCAGAAACTCCTCCAACAACTTACCAACTGCTGATGTCAGGCTCACCGATCTACAGTTCTCTGGCTTTTCCTTACCACCTTTCCTAAATAATAGCACCACATTAGCCACCCACCAGTCTGCTGGCACCTCACCAATGGCTGTTGATGATACAAATATCTCAGCAAAGGGTCCAACAAACACTTCCCTAGCTTCCCACAAAGTTCTGGGATACACCCGATTATATCCTGGGAATTTATCTAATTTCAAGCATTTTAAGATCTCCAGCACCTCCTGTTTTCAAGAAGGCACCATTTATTTCCCCAGTTCTCTAGCTTCCATGTCCTTCTCCACTGTAAATTCGGAAGTGAAATATTTATTCAGTATCTCACCCATCTCCTGTGATTCCACACATAGGTGGCCTTGGAGATCTTTAAGAGGCCCTGTTACCTCCCTAGTTACTCTTAATGCATTTGTAGAATTTCTTCAGATTTTCCTTAACCCTATTTGCCAAGGCTATCTCATGCTCACTTTGTGCCCTCCTGATTTCCCTCTTAAGTATATTCCTACTGCCCTTGTACTCCTCGATGGAATTACTCGATTCCAGCTGTCTATACCTGACATATGCCTCCTACTTCTCAATGACTCAATTTTTCTAATCATTCAGCATTCCCTACACCTTGCTCTTCTCCCTAACAAGAACGCACTGTCTGAACTCCCATTGTCTCATTTTTGAAGACTTTCTATTTTCCAGCCATCCCTGTATCTGAGAACAGCTTTCCCCAATCAACTTCTGAAAATTCCTGCCTAATAACTGTCAAAACTGGCCTTCCTCCAATTTTTTTTTTATTTAGAATCCCTACAGAAACAAGCCCTTCACCAACCCTCAGAGCACCTCATCCAGACCCATTACCCTTTTCCCTGTAACTACACATCCCTCAACACTCTGGGGTAACTTAGCATGACAAATCCACCCTAACCTGCATATCTTTGGACTGTGGGAGGAAACCGGAGCACCCGGAGGAAACCCACGCAGACACGGGGAGAATGTGTAAACTCCACACAAACAGTCGCGCGAGGGTGGGATCAAACCCAGGCCCCTGGTGCTGTGAGGCAGCAGCGCTAACCACTGAGCCACCGTGCCGTTAGCACTTTAACTTTTAGATCAGGTCTATCCTTTTCCTTCACTATTGTAAAATGGATAGAATTATGATCAATTGGCTAAACTGGAGCTACAGCTGGCAAGGGGGCAGTGTGCCAAGCCACTGAGGTATCGCATCTGGCTCTCCACACACCTATGAAGCTTGGCTGAAAATGATCCAGCACTAAGGAGGTGATTTCTTTTGGTTAATTATCCACTTCAAATAGAAGGCAGATCGATTTCCCAGAACAGAAATTGCTGGAAAAGCTAAGCTGGTCTGGCAGCATCTGTGGACAGAAATCAGAGCTAATGTTACATGTCTGGGGTACCTTCCTCAGAACTGGAGTTAACTCTGATTTCTCTACACAGATGTTGGGTTTTTCCAGCACCTTCTGTTTTTGCTCCTGATTTATAGCATCCAGAGATCTTTCAGTTCTGATTTTCCAGAAACCTCCCCAGGTCTACCCGTGGCATTTCTCCAATCTTCCTGGGTGTACAGGCAAGATAAAACCAGGCTTAGAGGGAAGCAAAGTGAAGCTGATTAACCACATTTCAGAAACAAGTCACCAAGGTAATGTGTAGACTTCCAGATTGATGTATGGTAGAATCTCTACTATTTAGTCTTCTGCCTAGGTTACTGATGGTGACAGTGATAGCCATCAACACAAAACTGGCTAGTGGTCTATTTTTTTCAGTCTGATCAGGGAAAGACTTACATGTTTATAACACATTGCACATTCACCGGGGATTGCAGCCAATGAAGTACTTTTGAAGGGTGGGTCCTGTTGGAATGTAGCAACTGCAGCAACCAATTTGCTCATAGCAAGCCCCTACACTCAGTAGTACCACAATTACAGAACACCCTGCAGTGTGGAAAGAAACCATTTGGCCCATTGAGGCTGCACTGATCCTCTGTTGAGTACCCTGCTCAGTTATAGCACCCCGCTCAGTCATAGCACCCCGCTCAGTCATAGCACCCCTCCTGCCCCATGCAAACCCTGTAACTCTACATGTCCCATGGCTAACTCACCCAGCCTGTACATCACTGTATATTGGCAAATTAGCATGGCCAATCCACCCTAACCTGCACATCTTTGGGCTGTGTTAGGAAACTGGAGCACCCAGAGGAATCCCATACAGACACGGGGAGATTGTGCAAACTCCACACAGACAGTCACCCCGAGGGTGGAATTGAACCCGGCTCCTTGGTGCTGTGAGGCAGCAGTGCTAACCACTGAGCCATCGCCCCCCCCCCCCCCAATGACTAGACAGTCAACGCTTTTTTTGTACGTGGTCTCAATCTGGAGGTATAAGAGTGGCCAAGACAACGGGGACAACCTCCCTGTTCATCTTCAAAACGAAACCATTGGGGATTGCACCTGAGTGGGGCCGGTGGAGCCTCCCGCCTGATCAACATCATCTGCTGGATTCTGCTAACTGTCCCCACACCCATGAAAATGAACCGGGAGGGTAACAGTGGCTGAACAAACACTTGGTGGTTTGCAAGAGCAGATTTGCCGCTCTGCACCCTATTGCAGTGAATCTCCGGCATTCCCTTCAAAGCGGTGAGCCCGTTTGTCGCTTTAAAATTAGAATAATCTTTATTGCCGCATGAGTGCAGAGAAACTTTTGCAAGCCGCCACTCTACAGCGCCAGCTCAGGCGCAAAGGTACCTCGGTACAGATTCAGATACAGGTGCGAAAGAAAATTGGAAGAATACAGAAATAAAAGGTCCAGAACGACAGTCCTTCCAACCCAGTCCACACTGGCACCAAGTCTCTAGTCCGCACCAGGCCTTGACTCCAGACCCCACTGGGCTTCACCTTGATGCTTTCGAGGACAGGAATCATCTCAAGGCTGAAAGTCTACACCGAGGCCCTGCCCTCCTCACTTCGCTTTTGGATAATGAGGTTTCTTCAAGGTGCTTCCCAATGCTCTGCGCAGGGACTTCTTGATCTCCAGGAGGTGGCCCCGCACCCGGGTCCCCCATCCCGGTTTCCCCGCCTCCTCCCGGCCAGGGGCTGGCCCCGCTTCAGTCTGCCCCGCTTGGCCGCGGGCGCCGGCTGCGGGGACCGGTGGCTCCGCCGCCCCTCGCTCGCTCTGGACGCCCTGAGCCGGACGCGAGTCGCTCCGCTGCGTCTCTTCCCCTCCGCCCCGCGGCGGTTCCTCCTCGTCCCCCCTCGCCTCCTGCCGGGTCCCGCCAGCCGCCCTCGGCGCTGCGCGGAAGTCAGCCGGGTACTGGATCTTGGCGAAGCCCACCGAGGAAATGTGCTCCCAGGCGTCTTCAGCACTGCCCCCATCAGCTCCACTCCCGAAGTTACCCTCGGCTCGCCGGTTGGCGCTGTCCTGCAGGCTGGTCAGGAGCAGTCTCTCCACCTCCTCCAGGTACATTTGCTGGTATTCCCACCAGTAGTAAGGCTTCCCACAGCAGCGGGACACGTGGCAGCAGCTGATGCCCACCGCGATGGAGACCAGTGTCAGCAACAGGGCCAGCCCAATGACCTGGGGTGAAGGAGAGACAAGGAGACATCATGCAAAGGCCAGTGTAACGTGGTGAGACTAGTTGCCTTGCTGAGCACACAGAGACTGACCACGTTACGTTGGTTTCCCCATTTTTCTTGCGTTCTCCCCACCCTTTGCCTCGGATCCTGTTTATTTTGCTCTCTGCAAACGGGACCCATTCTTCCCCTCTCCCGCTTTTCATTTACACCCAGTTTACATCTCGTTTCTCACGTTCTCCGCCGTTAACAACTTTCTGAGGAAAGTAGAAAGGAAATATCCTACCCTTTTCATTTCCCAAGAAGGGTCATTACTGGACTCGAAATGTTAACTCTGCTTCTCTCTCCACTGCCAGACCTGCAGAGTTTCCCCAGCATTTTCTGCATTTGTTTCAAGGGATACCTTACTTAATCTGAAAAACAGACTAGGGTGTGCAACAGAGATTAGTTTATGATGCTGTTCGTACATCTATTAGCACAGCTACTGAATAAGTGATTCATTCTGAGGGCCATGAAGATGGATATGACAAAAGTAAGACTTGCATCTTCATTCCATCCCTCAATGGTAGGATATCCTTTTGAGCTCTAGACTGTAAAGCATAGGAGAAGAAGTAGGCTATTCAGCCCATTGAGTCTGCTCCTTCATGGTTGATCTGATCATTCTCAACTCCACTTTCCTGCCTTTTCCCCAAAACCCCAGATTTCCTTCTTGATTAAAAATCTGTCTCTCAGCCTTGAATGTATTTAATGACCCAGCCTTCTGGGTAAGGAATCCCACAGATTCACTACCCTCTGAGAGAAGAAATTCCTCCTCATCTCTGTCTTAAATGTGCAATTCCTTATTCTGAGATTATGCCCTGTGGTCCTAGACCCTTCCCTCAAGGGGAAATAACCTTTCTGTATTGACCCTGTCAAGATCCTTCACAGTTATTGAGGTACTTCCTTAGATAATGCAGGAAATGTGGCAGCCAATTTACACACAGCAAGGTGAGCAAGGAACAGATGCTGTGTTTTTGTAATGTTGATGGAGGGACAGAAATCGGCCTGAAGACTAAGTTGAGCTTTAGGACTGTAGATCTTTAAGGAAACCACAGCCAGAGGTTTCCCAGCAATCACTGCGTGCTAAACATAGAGGCTGGTGACTGGAGAAAGGTGGACATTACTCCATATTATTCAAAAATACTACCAGCAGTGGCCCAAGGCAGTAAACACCCATCAGTTTGACATTCATCATGGATAATGTTATCCCGAGATGATAAGAAACAAACTCGAGAGAGTTTTCTCATCCAGCAATTTCCTACGGTCCACAAAGTACCCCAGATATGCTTCCACAAAATCCAACCTCAAATACATGACTTTTGGTTTACAAAACATGATTTGTTTTTTTTGTAAATCTCTTGCAAAGGTCATCCCTAATTTTTCAGTGAACTAAGCTGGAAGATTTCAGAACCAGAGTATCATCTTGGAGATACTAATGATTCAATTTCAGTGTAAATGTGTACATACTAATTACATTGGTTATTACTAGACCAATGCTTAAAACATTTACACACTTTTGGTTTTGTTTTTAATTATACAAATTATTGAAGTGAGCAGATGATGAATGACAACCTTGATAATTAAATGATGTTTGATAATTAATACAAGTGTCTTGCTGGTTTCTACATTATTCCAATTGCAGTTTCTTTCTAAATTCTCCCAAACCCAAACCAAACATTAAAAAATAGAAACATAGAAAATAGGACCAGGAGTAGGCCATTCAGCCCTTTGAGCCTGCTGTGCCATTCAATATCATAATAGCTTGTTATCCAGCTCAGTCCCTTCTTCCTGCTTTCTCTCCATACCTTTTGATCTTTAAGCCCCAAGAACTATATCTACCTCCTTCTCGAAAACATTCAATGTTTTGGCCTCAACTGCTTTCTATGGCAGAGAATTCCACAGGCTCCCCCACTCTCTGTGTGAAGACATTTGTCCTCATCCAGTCCTAAATGGCCTACACCCTGTCCTTACACTATGACCCACAGCATATATGTCGGCCCCTTGGAAACAGCATGTTTGTAAAAATCAACTAGCAAATGATTGATCTCAAGAATTCAACATTTACTCAATTTTTTTTCCAGTATTATTCACTAGGCTATGGGAGCCACTAGACCCAGATCTCCAAATGACCAGCTAGAGAGGTCTGTCTCATCTGGCATGGTCTGCAATGTCCTATTGTTCCCTAGATGTAGCGTAAAGACCTCTACACACAGGTCTTCCTCCTGGAACTCAGCTTGTGCAAAACCCAAAAGCAGAATTTTTATAAGGATTCCCACCATCAGTGGCATGTTGGAGTTCCCTCAGAGACTCAAAGGTGCTAATAAGAACTACATTTCTTGTAGAGGTAACAATGTGTGGAGCTGGATGAATGCAGCAGGCCAAGCAGCATCAGAGGAGCAGGAAGGCTGACATTTCGGGTCTAGACCTTTTTGCTGCTTGACCTGCTGTGTTCCTCCAGCTCTACACATTGTTACCTCAGATTCTCCAGCATCGGCAGTTCCCACTATCTCTAAATTTCTTACAGATTGTTGTCAGGAGCTATGGGCAGCTATGGTGGAGGCTCTAATTTCCTTTCCAACACTGCTAATCAGAAATGTGTCCTGCTGTTACTGCCTACCACTGTGTTAGAAGGCTGATAATCAACCAGTTAGACTGGTTCCCTTTTTATTTCAAAAATATACTTTATTCATAAAAAAAACTCTTCGTATATATACATTATCACAAACGCTGTTTGATTCCGTACAGTTGCATATCAAGTAAATAAGCAAACATCGGACTTTGACTCTATCTGAAAAAAACCAAAGACCTCTTTTACACGTTCAGTACTAATATTTACATGTATTTGAGACACTGGGAGGGTCCAATAACTGAACGGACACCCACTTACCTTCAGCTGATAGACCTTACATGGTGGTGTACCATGCCCCCCCGCCAACGGCCCCTTGGCAGCAGCTGCCCCAAGGTTTAGTGCGTCCCTCAGCACATAGTTCTGGACAAGGGAATGTGCCAGTCTGCAACACTTGGTCAGGGTCAACTCCCTGCTCTGGAAGATCTACAAGGTTTGGGCAGGCCAAAGAGTGTCTTTCACTGAATTGATGGTCCTCCAGGCACGATTGATGTTAGTCTCAGTGTGTACCCCAGGGGAACAGACCATTGAGCACAGAGTCCTGTGTCATGGAGCTGCTTGGGACATACCTCAAGCATTGTACCTTCCTCCAGACTTTTTTTGCAAAGACACATTCCAGAAGGAGATGTGTGCCAGTCTCAAACCACCACAGCCACTTCGAGGGTAGCATGTGGTGGCACAGACCAACCAGGCATACATGAAGGATCTCACAGGTAGTGCCCTTCTCACCACCAACCAAGCAATGTCCTGGTGCTTGTTGGAAAGTTCTATTGATGAGGCATTCTGCCAAGTGACTTAGACAGTCTGCTCAGGGAACCATGCAATAGCACCCACCCTCTCCTTTTCCCTCAGGGTTTCGAGGATGCTACGTGCTGACCACTTCCTGATGGACCTGTGGTCAAACGTGCTTTTCTCTGAAAATTTCTCCACAAAGGACAAGTCATACAGAATGGTCCGATGACTTGGATCGTTGCATGGCAACGAGGTCAGCCCCATCCTTGCCAACACCGAGGACAAGTAGAACCTCAGTGCATAGTGACACTTAGTGCTTGCGTACAAAGGGTCTACGCACAGCTTGATGCAGCTGCACACAAAGTTGGCCAGCAGAATGAGGACAACATTGGATATGTTCTTTCCCCTTATCCAGAGTTTGGTACATGGACTCCCTGCAGACCCAGTCTCCCTTAGGCTTCCAGGTGAAACGGAAGACGGCCCAGGTGACTGAAACAGCACAGTTTCAGGGAATGGACCAGACCTGCACCACATACAACAAAAGAGACAGTGCCTCACACCTGAAGACCAGGTTTCTATCCACAATGGAGAGGGAGCAGTTTCTGCCTCACCTTGGCAATATGCTCCTCCCAAGATTTTGCGCATGCCCCAGCCCCTCCAAACCTTAACCCCAGCAAATTCAGATCATCTGTTCTGACAGTGAAGGGAATGAAGGATTAGTCGGCCCAGTTCCCAAAGAACAGGGCCTCGCTTTTACCTCGATTTACCTGGTCTCCCGAGGCCAGTTCGAACTGGTCGCAGATGCTCATGAGTCTGCGCACTGACCAGAAAACGGTGACGTCATCCAGGTACAGAGAGACTTTGACCTGCAGGCCACCATTGCCTGGAATAGCCATCCTTCTCAGGGTCTCATCTTTCCTGATGGACTCACACACAACACACACATCTTCCAGCTCTGGAGCAAATAAAGGCAAAGTTGACAAAGCCTAAGCAGACCTCAGGGACTGCCTGTCTCGTTACAGAGAGATTGACAAGTGATAACTTAGCCTGAGGGTCACCCATGCCTCAGACGAGGGAAGAGGCTGAGAAGGAGCCACAAAAACAGAAATTGCTTGAATATTTCATCAGGTCTCTCTGCGTCCACGGGGACAAATCGGAGTTAACGTTGCCAGTGGCCAGTAACCTTTCTTCAGAACTGATGATAACAAGGTGCGGAGCTGGATGAACACAGCAGGCCAAGCAGCATTAGAGGAGCAGGAAGGCTGACGCTTTGGGCCTAGACCCTTCTTCAGAACTGACGGTAGCTAGGAAAAGGATGGTGCTTGTGCAGAAGATAGGGCAGGAATAGGGGAGGAGGAGTGAACGATAGGTGGAGATAGGGCCCAAAGGGAGAGAAAAACAGTTGGATAGACAAAGGAGTGGATAAAGGTGAGCCTAGGAGAACGAATACTTGCCAATGGGGACTATTAGTGGTCAACAATAGAGTCATAGAGTCACACAGCATGGAAACAGACCCTCTGTCCAACACATCCGTGCTGGGCAGATTTTCCAAGTCTGACCTAGTCCCGTTTGCCAGCATTTAGCCCACATCTTTTTAAATCCCTCCTATTCATGTAGCAATCAAGAATTAAATGTTGGAATTGTACCAGACTCCACCACTTCCTCCGGCAGCTCATTTCATACACACACCACCTTCTGTGTGAAAAAGTTGCCCCTAAGGTCCCTTTTTAATCTTTCCCCTCTCACCTTAAACCTATGCCCCTCTAGTTTTGGACTCCCCCACCCCAAGTAAAAAACCTTGGCTATTCACCCTATCCATGCCCCTCATGATTTTGTAAACTTCTATAAGGTCACCCCTCAGCCTCCAACGCTCCGGGGAAAAAGTCCCAAAATATCCAACCTCTCTCTACTTAGCTCAAACCATCCAGTCCTAGCAACATTCTTGTAAATCTTTTCTGCACCTTTCAAGCTTCACAACATCTTTCCTATAGAAGGGCAACAAGAATTGAACACAGTATTTGAAAAGTGGCCCTAACCAATGTCCTGTACAGTGTAACTTGACCCTCCCAACTCCTCTACTCAATGCACTGACCAATAAAGACAAGCGTACCAAATGCCATCTTCACCACCCTGTCTACCTGAAACTCCACTTTCAAGGAGCTATGCACCTATACCCCTCGGTCGCTCTGTTTGGTAACACTTTTAGAGCTTTACCATTAACAGCGCAAGTCCTGCCCTGGTTTGCCTTCTTCAGTTTTCTTCCATTTGCTCACACAATCCCGGTCTTGCTGACTTTGCTCCGAGCAGTGTGGACATTTTCTCCCTTTCACACCCATTAACACTCATTTTTACATCTCAGTCGCTCCTTGACCACTTAGTAGCTGACAATGGGTTATATGCGGGTAGCAGCACATGTGATGGCAAGGCCTGATGTGTGTTTGAGTGTGTATGTGTGTATGTGAGTGTGTGTGAGTGTGTATGTGTGTGTGGATGTGAGTGTGTCTGTGTGTGAGTGTGTGTATATCTGCTTCTGTGTGTCTATGTGTGTGTGTGTATCTGTATATGTCTGTGTGTCTGTGTGTGTGTATGTGTAAGTAAGTGGTGTGAGTGAGTGAGTGTCTGTGTGAGTGTGTGTGTGTTTGTGTGTGGATGTGTGTCTGTGTGTGTGTGTGTGCGCGCGCGAGTGCGTGCACGCATTTGGAGATGCCCCTGGTGTGGTGCGGGATTTGGACCCACACTGATGGCATTACTGTGCATAGCAAACAAGGCAACAAGGTTGTTCTGTGTCGTTGGATAAACATATGGATGATAATGGAATAGTGTAGATTAGATGGGCTTCAGATTGGTTTCACAGGTCGGTGCAACATTGAGGGCCGAAGGGCCTGTACTGCGCTGTAATGTTCTATGTTCTAAGGCTTCCAGTGCAGGAGGGTACAGGAGAGACTGGGGTGGAGGTGGTGGGGTAGGGGCAGGCTACACAAGGGCGAGCATGGGGACCAATGGCCATGCAGCCGAGAGAAATGGTGCCCTCCCAGCCCTGACAGCAAACTCACCCGAGACTCGAAGTGCAGGACGCGGATGAGCTCGGAATCCTCCCCGGGGTTGGAGCCGGAGCTGGGGCCATGCAACCGGAGGAAGTATTGCACGCAGGTGTAGCAGTCCCCATCCAGCAGCACCACGATGATCCACACCCAGGCGTGATAGAAGACCCGCAGCGAGGTGACCATCCTCCAGGAGCCTGGTGCACAGGCAGGACGGGGCTGCTGGGCTGGGGACCCCTCTTCCTTGGCTGCTGTCCCCCTCCAGCCCATCAGGCACTCGCGGTGCAGGAAGACGCCGAGGAGGGTGAGCACCAGGGCGGGCACCAGCAGGAAGGAGACACCGTAGACTTCGTTGTAACCAGCCAGCCAGGGGCACTGGAAGCCGACTTCGGCCATCTCCTGCAAGCCCCAGAAGACGGTGGCCAGCACCAGGGAGCCCAGCACCTTGAAGGCCGGTTTGCCCAGCAGCTTGTCCTGCTCCGAGATCTGCAGCAGATGGAAGGCCATCTCTCTCTGCAGCTCTGTCAATGTGTGACTCTGTGTGTGTGTGTTTGTGTGTGTGTGAGGAAATGCCTGGCTCCTTGTTTTAAAGGCCCAACTGATTGACAGCATCTCTGTTTGCTTTGCAACGCGTCCCTTCTCCTGCTCTTTGCAAACCCTGACCCCGATCCTTCTACTTAACTCATTTTCTCGCCAAACCCACAACTTTAGGAGCTGCCAGAGGAAGTGGTGGAGGCTGATACAATTACAACATTTAACAGGCATCAGGATGGGTATGTGAATAGGAAGGGTTTAGAGGGACATGGGCCAAATGCTGGCAAATGGGACTGAATTAATTTAGGATATCTGGTCGGTATGGATGGGTTGGTCTGGGCTGTACATCTCTGTGACTCTTCACCGTGCCGCCACTGGAACAAAAGGCGCCTTTCTTTGGCATTATCTCACTTCCACTGTCACCCTCGGTGCTACCAGTCCATGTCACTGCAGATGCCACTGATGCTGCCTGGCACCATACTGACCCAAACCCGACCCTGCCACTGCCACCACGAATCTGTTTCGGACCCACCTCACTGATGATGCCATCAGGTCTTGAGCGTAAACCGCCTCAGACACTACTACCACGAATCTGCGCTGGTGGCAGAAGCTGCCAGGAACTCCAAACTCCTCCACGGCAGCCATGAATCTGCACTGGGACAGCCTCAATGATGGAGAGAAGCCCCAAGAACACAAAGTTGCCTCTAACGCAGCTGACGCAAGTCCGCGCTAGGTCCACCCACCGCCAGTGCAGTAGCCACGACCAAGCTCTCCAACAAGGTGAGTAAAATAAAAAAGAAAGGAAGAGGAAAGAAACAAACGAGTAAAGAGAGAAGACTGGTTCATCAAGTTAGATCACATCAGATGCTGGTTGAGCTTACCAGAGACAGAGGCTGTTGTTGGAGGGTTGTTTTGCGGTCTGGAGGCCTATGACCATCAGTGTTCCTCAGGGATCATGGTGGGTCCACTGCTGTTCGCCATTTATTTAAATGACTTGAATAAGAGTATAGGAAGCATGGTTAGTAAGATGACTCCAAGATTGGAGGCACAGTAGACAGCGAGGAAGGTTGTCTAAGACTACAAAGGGAATCTTGATCAATTGGGCCAATGTGTTGAGGTGTGGCAGATGGAGTTGAATTTAGATATATGCAAGGTGTTGCATTTTGGTAAGACGACCAAGGGCAGGTCTTACATAATTAATGATAATAGAGCCCTGGGGAGTGTCGTAGAACAGAGAGACATAGGGGTTCAGGTACATAATTCATTGAAAGTTGCATCATAGTAGATAGAGTGGTAAAGGCAGTATCTGGCACGCTTGCCTTCATTGCTAAGACCATTGAGTATAGGAGCTCAGACGAGGCCTTTGGAGTATTTTGGAGTACCGTGTACAGTTATGGTCATCCTGCCACAGGAAGGATATTACTAAATTGAAGATGATGCATAAAAGATTTACCAGGATATTACTGGGAGAGGAGGGTTTGAGTTATAAGGAGAGGTTGGAAGAGGTGGGACTTTTTTCACTAGAGTGCAGGAGGTTGAGGGATGACTTTACTGAGGTTTATAAAATCATGAGAGGCAGAGATAAGGTGAGTAGCAAAGGTCTTTTCAATAGGATAGGGGAGTTCAAAACGAGACAGCATAATTTTAAGGTAAGACGAGAAAGGTTTAAAAAGGGCTTGAGGAGGCAACTTTTTCACAGAGAGTGGGTCATATATGGGATGAGCTGCCAGATGAAATGGTAGATGCAGGTACAGTTACAAAAGTTAAGAGACATTTGGATAGGTACATGAATAGGAAAGGTTTAGAGGAATATGGTCCAAGCACAGACAAGTGGGACTGGTTTAGTTTGGGAAACTTAGTCGGCACAAACATGTAGAACCAAAGAGTCTGTTTCTGTGCTGTATGACTCTACGACTATAACTGAACAAAGAACTGCTGCTATTGGATCCAAACAAAGAGAAAACAGAAATTGCTGGAGAAACTCGGCAGATCTGGCAGCATCTGAGAAGACGGAAACACAGTTAACGTTTCAAACCCAGTTCTGAAAGGGGGCTACCATTGACCTATAACGCCAGTTTACTTTCCACAGACGTTCCTCCATCTGTTAGGCACAGTATCCCCAGCATTTTCTGGTCTTTTTTCAGGTTTCTGACATCTGCAGCATTTTGCCTTTGTATCCCTGAAAAAGGGCTTTGGGCTAATCTTATTTTCAAAGTGTATGCATCAACTATCACATTAATGGTAAGCATAGTGTGAGGTCATCAATCTGTTTCCAGCTGGTTTGCTTCATCAAAAGACAGTGGAAGATTTTTTAAGACAGTGATAAGTATATATTTGATAACAAAGGGAGTGAAAGGTTATTGAGGGTTAGGCAGGAATGTGGAGTTATCAATTAGCCCTGATCTCAATGAATGTCAGAGTAGGCTCAGGAAGTTAACGGTCTACTCCTAGTTTCTATGATTGCATAGATTTTTAACCATTTTCCTCACTATATCCACAGGCTCCTGATTTTTCTTTTTTGTTTGTCCTGGTGATAATATCACTGGAGTAATAATCCAGAACCCCAGGTTAACATTCTAGGGATGTGCGTGTGCACCCCCTCGGGGCAGACGGTGACAATGGAATTTAATAAAAGCTGGAATCAAAACGCTAGTTTAATGGTGCCAATACAACAACCATTGATGGTTGTAATAATCTGCTGGGTTTCCTTTAGGGAAGGGAAACCTGTTGTCATTACAACTTACGTGACTCCACTCCCATAGCAATATGGTTGACTCTCAACCACAATCTGGGCAATTAGGAGTGGGCAATAAATGCTGGCCCAACCAGTAAAGCCCACATTCTGTGAATATATATATTTCAAAAAAGCACTTTGATTTACAAGGAGTTTCCCACCTTTAAACTTCGTTTTCCTTTGAAAGTCAATTGAGTCGATGGGCTGTGGAGTGGCAAATAGAGTTTAATTTTGATAAATGCGACATACTGCATTTTGGTAAAAGAAACAAAGACAAAATTTATACAATTAAAAGTGGGCCTTAGGTGGTGTTGTAGAACGAGAGACCTAGAGGTTCAGGTAGACAATTCTTTGAAGTTTGCATCACACGTAGGTAGGATGATTAAGAAGGCATTTAGCACGCTTGACTTCATTGCTCAGACCTTTGAGTGAAGGACTTAGGATGTTATGTTGAGGTTGTACAGGCCATTAGAGAGACCTCTTCTGGAGTACTGAGTCCAGTTCTGCTCTCCCGTTACAGGAAGGATATTATTAAGCTGAAGTGGGTTCAGAAAAGATTTACCAGGATGTTGCTGAGAATGGACGGTTTCAGTTAGAAGGAGAAGCTGGCACTTTTATCACTGGAGTGCAGGAGGTTGTGAGGTGACTTATAGAAAATGAGGGGTACAGATAAGATGAATGGCAAAGGTTGTTTCAACCCTAGGCTGAGGGTTTTCAAGACTAGCGGTACATTTTAAGGGGAAAGGAAAAAAGATTTGAGACAGACATGAGGGGCAATTTTTTTTTAGAAACAGAGTGGTTCGTGTGTGGAATGAACTTCCAGAGGAAGCGCCAGATGCAGGTACAGTTACATATTTAAAAGGCATTTAGGTAAGTAAATGAATAAGAAATGGTTGGAGAGTGATGGGCCAAGGACAGACAGGTTGAGACTGCAGTCAGTATGGACTGGTTAGACCGAAGGGTCTGTTTCCATGCTGTATGGCTCAATGTCATTTTCCACTACCCCTCAATTGCAGTGGTTTCAGAGAAACAGGGGAGAGAGACAATCAGAGCTGCTGTCTTATACAAGCATAAGTAAGTGAAAGCAAAAGTTGAAGAGGATGTAACTGAAGATAATGCCTTTGAGGTTCAGAGAAGAACACCCTGTCAGCGTTCCACCTCTTCAGTTCACAGCTCCATTCGCCATAACACATGCACAGACTAGCAGTGGGAAAGGGTGGAAGGTCATGTTGACACTATGTACGTCAAAATTTCTTCCCCGAGTCACGGGCCAGTTACAGAAACGCCTCCCATCATGCAATTAAAAATGGATTTCAATTCTCAACAACAGCGAGTCAGCGCTCACTTACAATCGTGCAGAAAGATTCACATGACAAATGTCAATCTGATGGAGTTGCCGCAGGATGATCAAATTGGAAGTTTGGCAAACTGCGTGCTCACAGTAAACCTGATATAAAGTCATTTGCTCTGACTTTCTTTGAGCATTAAGGGAAGTGCAAACGCTGCAATGCTGGAGAAATACACTGACAGTTATCCCAACAGGCATCGAGTAGCACAATAAACTACCACCCATGCAAAGTTGCAGGACTTCCATTCTGTCATTGCATTCCCCTATAAACCCTGGATCGAACCCAATATCGCTGACACGTGGACGCTGTCGAAACACCCAGCGCAAGCTGGCTCATCTTGGGCACATGTTTCTCATCAGCAAAGTGAACAATGAGGGCCTTGACCTTTGGAGTCAGCAATTCTGCAGTTATTAATGCTACAATGAAAGTGTGCCAGATGGGGCTTCTGGTCTTGTCTCTCCAAAACTGTAGGATTTGAACCAAATAGTCAAACACACCAAGGGAACACCATTTTATTTTTCTGCAATCACTCGTACGAAGTAGCAATAAGACTTCCTTACTCCTGTACCCAAATCCCTTTGCAATGTAGTACAACACAGCATTTACTTTCCTAACTGCTTGTTTTTAGTGACCAGTGTCCAAGGACATCCAGGTAGGTCCCAATGCACATTGACCTTTCCCAATCTATCAACATTAAAATTACACTTGCCATTGCCCATTCAGTAGGAAAAACAACTTCACACTTACTAGTGTATCTGTCCAAATCACTGTGAAGCCTCTTTACAGCTCTTAAAGTTTTAAAAACTTGTGCATTCCATGTTTAGGCAGGTACTGAAAAAGAACTCACCACTTTTAAAATCTCCCCACCCCCAGCCTCATCCCACATGCAGCCCTCCCTCTCATCCCTGCCTTCTTGACCTGACACAACCTGTCCATCTTCTGTCCCTCCTATCTGCCCCTTCAACCTCACTGACTAATCCCCACCACTCCCCGATCTGCACTCACCTATCACCATCCCACCTACTTTCCCTAGCCCCACCCCTCCTCTATTTCCCAGCACCCTTTGCCCTCCCAATTTCTAAAGAAGAATCACAACCCAAGACGTCAACATTCCAACTCCTCTGATGCTGCCTGGCCTGCTGTGTGCCTCCAGCTCCACACTGTGTTGTCTCCTATTTTGGTCTTGTCCTCTTGTAAAAAATATATACTATACAAGCACTTGCAGTCTGCTTTTCTCCTCTGGTGTAAAGAATATTAAATGTATAACGGGGACCTTACATCACTCTTTGAATAATCAATCTAGAGGGTTTTTTTTTTATTTACAGGATATGGGTTCCACTAGTTACTGCTACTACCACATTGCTGTGGGTCCAGGCCAGACTAGGTAAGGACAGCACACTTCCTTCTCCAAACGGCATTAGTGAATCAGATGTGTTTTTATGAAAATCGACACTGTTCACACATCACTCTTTATTCTAGATTTTCTTAAAATTCAAATGCTGTAGTTGGATTTGAACCCAGGTCCTCAGAACATCGCACTATTAATCCAGAAGTCTAGGCCAGTGACGTTAGCACTGCAGCACCTAAAGTGACAGGAAGCCACCTAGCTGTCATGGGATTTTTTTGTTACAACCCCATACAAGACAAATTTTTGATGCTCGCACTTTGCAAGCTGGACATTTCTGCTACGCTGCTCCCACAGAAGCAGATGAAAGCACTTGTCAAGCAATTGTCCCCGAGTTTAGAACCAACCAGCTCCATTCTGTTTGCCTTTCCTCTCTCTATTCTGGCGAAAGGTAACAGTTTACTCTAGTAAACAGAATTTTCAAAACAGCAAGCATATCTTTACACAAATCTCCTTGGTTTAAAGGACCACCTCTCTTTTCAGTCCACAGTCCAAAATAATAAAAAAGAAATAATGAAATAAAAGATCTTTCACAAAGATGAGAGCTCTTATTGAATCAGAGTCCAGGCCTAGTTTGCATGAATAAAGAACAACGTTCTGTGGAAAACTACAGCTACATAGTGCCGCATTTATATGCAGGGAACGATTCAAATGTCTGTGGTTACATCAGATATATGTTGGTTATATCAACTACTTAGTGAAATTTACATTTCGTTGTGATGCATCATTTGCCTCAATTCACACATAATTTGGGTCAAATCAGATTGATGTTATAGTAAAAGCAGAAGTTACAAAGAGTGAACTCGTCAGTTATTTCTGGCATTACACTTTCCCCATGAGGATTATTAACTTAATGCAGTTGAAAGGGTTAAGAATTCAACAAAAAACAAATTATCTGTTACAGAAATTTTATTTTAATTTTAGTGATGCTACATCACAATACTTCAAAAAGTGGTCTCCCAGCTGTACAATACAAAATCAAAAAGCATTTGAACTTTCTTTACAACAAAAATACCAGATTAGGAATTCTTTTTAAAAAAACTGTACCTCCAGTCAGACAAACTGATTTAAAGTTCACTCATCTCCAATGCACCGTTTAAGGAATAAACAAACAGGAAAAGGAGTTAAAGGTGCACTTTGCAATGCACCAAGTATTAGTCACAAAGTAAGATTATTTCCAAAGGTGAACCTAGACCATCTGCAAACGACCCAAACAAGATCCTACCCTGCCTGCAACTCTGCTAATTGGTCAGTTTCGTCCAGCACAGATACCCCATGTTTGGATCTCTGGTCCTGCATTTCAGCTAACAAACAAGCCTCAGAATGGGCACAAGACTCTCAGCTACTTGTTAAATTGTAAAACAGGTGAGATATTTAGTAATATCTCAATTTAGTTCCTGAGCACAATTTTGGAAAACTATGACACAAATCACATCATTCTTTAAGTTTGATGCAAGTTCAAAAGGGATCAAAAATGCGTATTTCCAAATGGATTGCAAAAACAAAACAATTCCAAACAATTTTAAGAGATGAAAATCAAAGAGAAAGAAATTTACATTGGTCACACCGGTATTCGGGGAAAGGTAGTTGAAATTGACACGTAGGAAATGATGCACTCTCCTGATTCATCAGGGATTAAAAAGGACAGTACTGGATACCACTGCAATCCAAACTCAGCTATGTCACTGCGCAATGGGGCAGAGGTAGAAAGAGACAGAAAAACACTACATGTCCACAGGAAGGACACAGTTAAGTGGTTGAGACAAGGCTTAACCTACCTGACACCTCAGTTGAGAAAGAAAAATAAACATAACCAATTTACAGTCAATGATGTGTAAACAGAAATTTGGTGAAATTTAGGTTTATGGTTTGGTATTTGGCAGCTGAGTTTCAGTGTAAATTCCCATACTCGCGCATTCCGTCCCCTCTGCTTCCCGATAGTGTCCACACTGCAGTTTAATTTCACTGCTTCTGCTGCATTGCTTCTTTCCTTGCTGCATCCTGCAGCAACTGCGTGTCCACCTCATCAGCTGGGAGTTGTACATAACGCACTACCGAGCCTCGGATAAAGCAGTTCTTCACAGAGAGCTGGATGGAAGAATATTCAGCATTAATGCTGGTAAGTGTAGTGCAAACAATCAGTTGGATTATTTAAATAGAGACACAGATCCCAAAGCTTTCTGTGAGGCACTCAGAGACAATTTGCAAGGAATACAGATGTAGAATCGAAATCAGGAATCTCCCCTCATACGGGACTTAAATCAACTCACTGAGTTGATATTTCTTAGAAATTGCCTTGAAGAATGCAAGATAAAAAGTTTTGACTGAATGTTTTTTCCCCAAGCAAAACTAGAGGTCTATACTACTGAACAATGATCATTTAAAGGAAATAAAAGCCATTTCAAAACAAGACACTGACACAGTAGGGCTCATTTCTCCTAAATCTCAGCAACTTTCAGAGGCTTTTCAATGTTAAAGATACTATACAGATCCACCTCTTTCTTTTGCCCTGACTGTCTTCTTGGCCTCCAAGTATTTACCCACTTTCTTTTACCATAGACCGTGCCTCCACAGTATCTCAATCTCTTTAGTATCATTGTAGAATCCCTACAGTGTGGGAACAGGCCATTCAGCCCACACCAACTCACTGAAGAGCATCAGACCCAGACTCAAACCCTCACCATATCCCTGCATTTCCCATGGCTAATCCACCTAACCTGCACATCTTTGGTCTGTGGGAGGAAACCACAGCACCCGGAGGAAGCCCACGCAGGCAAAGAGAATGTATAAACTGCACACAGACAGTCACCCGAGGCTGGAATTGTCCCCTTCGTGGGGTGTGGACATCACTGGCAAGGTCAGCACTTTTTGCCCAAGTCCCTAATTGCCCTTGAATTAACTGGCTTGCTCAGTCATTAGAGGGCAGCGAAAAGCTAGCCACGTTGCTGTGGGTCTGGAATCACATTCAGGTCAGACCTCACATGGACAAGAGGTTTCTTTCCCCAGTAGTGAAACAAAAGGGTTTTTTTGCAACAAAATGAGGCTGGTTGTCAGGATAACCATTACTGAAGTGAGCTCTCAATTTCTTAATTCATCATGACTACTTACATGGCCTCAGAGATAAAAGGTACTGCACATGCTGCTCTACTTACATGGCCTGCCCAGTTCAGTTTCTGGTCAATTGTAACCTCTAGGATGCTGATAGAGGGGGAATTCAGTGACGATAATGCCTTTGAATGTCACGGGCAATGGTTAGATTCCGTTTTGTTGGAGAGGGTCATTGACTGGCACTTGTGTAGCACAAATGTTACTTGCCATGCATCAACCCAACATCGGACCCAGTGCAGCATCAAGGAGATTTCGCAAAACAGGAGACCAGGTGGGGCAACTCTGCTGGCTACAGTCATACCTATCACAAAGGAAGATGGCTGTGATTGTCGGAGGTTGACTGTCTCTGTCCGAGATCATCACGGTAGGAGTTCCTCAGGCTAGTGCCCTAGATCCAATCACCTTCAACTGCAAGTCAGCTTTCTGCCACAATTAGATCAGAAGTAGGATTGACCACTTATGATTGCACAATGTTCAGCATCATCCATGGCCCCTCGGATACTGAACCGGTACATGTTCATATGTAGCAAGACCTGGACAACATTCAAGCTTGCCCTGACAAGAGGGAATTAACATACATACTATACACATCCCAGACAATGAAAATACGGTGCAGACACAACAGGTTGAGTGGGCTCCTTCTGCACTGTAACACCCCTGTGCTCTTAAACAAGACAGAATCTAACCACCGCCCCTTGATATTCAATGGCATTATCATGTTGAACCCCACACGATCTGCACCCTGCGGTAGTTATCATGAACCAGAAGCTGAACTGGGCTATCTGTATAAATACTGCGGCTACAAGAAGTCGAGAATTCTGAAGAAAAGTAGTTCACCTCCTGACTCCCAAAGCCTGCCTACAATCTACAAGGCACAAGTCAGCAGTGTGATTGAATACACTCCACTTTCCCAGAGGATTATGAAATCCAAGGTCAAAAAAAACCTAGATGGTCAGCACCTCACCCACTGCCTAAAACATTCACTCCCCAGCTGCCAGTCAAATTGGCAAGACTGTATACCAAACTAGGCATACTGAAACAACTCAAATCAGGCTCTGTAAAAAGCCCCTTCAAAATCCCACATGATTTCTTTCACTGGGAAGGACAAGGCCTGCAGATACGCAGGAACACCAGTTAAATGTTCTAATCAACCACTGGGTAGAGATGTTTCTCATTCTCTTTTGGATTACTTTGCAACTACCTTGTAATTAAAGAATATTAATAAATGTCTATACAACTCAAATAGGTGTACTACCCCAGTAAAATAGCACTTGTAAAAATCTGTTAGACAGAAGAAAACTGAATATTCTTGTGGCATTTGGCTATCGCCCATCCATTGCAGAGTTAATGCTAAATTCTTCAGTTTGGTATCGTCCTTCCAAATGAGGAGGCACTACTATCAGCAACTCCTGAAGGGCAACTACCAATGTCCTTGTCAGCCAGAAATCAGGAGAAAGATCCTGGGGTCCCACCCACCATTTACCCCATTTTGTTGTCAGCTTGTTTCAAACCACTGGAGCAAACATTTATTAGAATACAATTCCTACAGGAGGCTCAACAATTGTGCACATCACTCACCATGTGTGGATATTTCTCTGGGTCAGTGACACTTATGTCTGTCAGCTTGATGTTCAAATACTGAAAGGATAAGGAGATAGTGAAAACGTCCTGCAAAATATCACTTCCAGATCATTCAGGGAGACAAATACATCTGGCACGGAAATAGGCCATTCAGCCCAATGCTCAGATCATGCTCAACTTTCAGAAAGGTTCAGTAAATAAATAATGCTTTCACAGTACTCATGGAAATCATGATCTGGAGAAGCATACCATATGATCTGCCAAGCATGCTCAATAAGATCATAGCTGATCATCAGTTCAACTCTACCTTCCCCCACACACCCCAGATCCCTTGATTCCCCCACCATTTCAAAACATTTGACAAGGATTATCCTCTGGGACAGAGAATCCCACTGATTTAAAGCCCTTGAGTAGAGCCATTTCTCATCTCAGTGGTAAGTGATCAGACATATCCTGAAACCATAGCACCTGCATTCAAAGATCCCCAGTCAAGAGGAAACAACCAGTGAGTGTCCACCCTGTCAAACCCCTTTAGAATCTTGTATATTTCTATCTCATTCTAAACCCCAGAGATTTCTAACCCACTTTAGACAGGGTGAGGGGGCAACAGGGCAAGTCATCCAAGGAACCAGTAACAAAGATCTGCAACCTGGACAATGCTTCCCTCCCAAGCAAACACGAGTATATGCTTGAAGAGATGGTCAGTAACACACAGTGGATAAAACATTTCCTTTTAAAAAAACAGGCTTTTTGGGAAAGAGAGGTTAAATCCTGGTTGGAATCAAGCATCAAATTCAAGGGAATAAATAGTTACACGCTCAATGCTCGCCCTGATTTGTAGCTTGAAGGTTGTTCCACACAGCTTTGAAGTTCAATGAAGCTACGCCTTAGTGTTAATTCACTGCCAAAACATGCAACCCTCACCTGATCAACTGAGTGCAGCGTTCCACAGATACTAAAAATAAATGAGAGGAAAATAATATATTATTATGTTTGCATTAGAGTTTAGGCATCATCATTCTTTCTAAATGTACAGCGCACAGCTTCTCCTCCTCAGTCTTAAAAATATTCACAGCACAAGTCATTCAGCTCAATTAGTCCAACAGAGCACCCCTGGCCCTCAGAAGCCATCTCCCTGACACAGTAAGGTCCACATGCTAATCATATTCTGGGCAGTAAGGAAGTAGTTTCTCCCAGATTCCACACCGGACTAACAAATGACCATCTTACATTGACAGCCTGTAGACCAAGTCCCATTAATTAAAACCAAGTGCTATACAGACAACTCAAACTTATCAAAAGAACACGCAGTCAGTCAGTCACAGCGAAATACCATCTGCACCAAGGTGAAGTCAGGAAAGGCTGGGAACGTCAGGTCAGGCAGAAGGGGATACAAAGACAATTCACACTGCAGGTCAGTGACAACTTATTGAAACAAGCGATGCAAGCACTGACGAAACCAGCTCCAAAGACGAGTCACATTGGACTCAAACACAGAAAGTAGGAAAAATAGGCCTGGAGATTGCTCTGCCATTCAAAATGATCATGGCTGATCATCCAACTCACTACGCTGTTCCCCCTTTCTCCCCATAACCGTTGATACTTTTAATACCATTAGTCCTATGAACTACATCTACATCTTTCTTGAAAGTCCTCAATGTTTTTAACTTCAACAGTTTCATGTAACAGAGAATTTTAAAGGCTCACCAGACTCTGGGTAAAGAAATTTCTCAACTGTCCTAAAAGGCCTAACCCTGATCCTTTATAGTCAGTCTGTTGAAACTTCTTTGCGCTCTCTCAATAGCTAAAGCATCCTTCCTCCGATAAGGAGGAGGCCACAACTGCATACACTACTCCAGGAGCAGTCTTAATAATGCCCTGTATAGTTACAGCAAGACTCCCTGCACCTATACTCAAATCTTCTTGCTACCAAGGTCAACATTTTGCCTTCGTCAGCACCTGCACACTTACTTTCAGCAACTGGTGCACAAGGACACTCAGGGCTTGTTGTACAATTTTCTTTTTCTAATCTATCAAATAATAATCTGACTGTCTGTTTTCCCCGAGTGGATAACCTCATATTTATCCATATTATTCAGCATCTGCCATTTATTTGCACACTTACTGAACTTGTCCAAAATAAACTGGATCTTCTCGGGACACAGAGCATCTCCTCACAGCAAACCCTCTCACCGAGCTTTGTCTCATCAGCGAACCTGGAGATATGACAAGTAGTTTCCTCATCTAATTCGTCAATATATTGTGAATAGTTGGAGTTCAAGCACTGATCCCTGCAGTGGTCCAGTCACTGCCTGCCACTCAAAATAAAACCCAGTTATTCCTACACTGTTCTCTTCCTGCCAACCAGTTCTGTTTCATACATGACCTCCAATCCCACATGCCTTAGTTTTGCAGGCTAACCTCTTATGTGGGACTTTATCGACAGCCTTCTGTAACATTAACTGTTTCTCTCTCCATAGGTGCTGTCAGACTTGAGATTCTCCAGCAATTTGTTTTTAATCTCAGATGGCCAGCATCCAGAGTAGTTTGTTTTCATTGTACTGCCAAGACCAACTTTTATTGTCTGATCCTATTTGTCCTGAGATGACAAACTAACTTCTCGAACCACTGCAGTCCATGTGCTGTAGGTAGACCCACAATGCCACTAGGGAGGGAGTTTCAGGATTTTGACCCAGCGATACTGAAGGAACGGCAATATATTTCCAAGTCAGAATTAGGGGCTTGGAGGGGAACTTGCAGGTCGTTGTTTTCCCACACACCTGCTGCCCGTGTCACTCTAGACGGTGAAGGTTTGGAAGGCACTGTCTAAAGGATCGTTGGTGAATTTCTGCAGTGGATCTCTTAGAAGGAACCCACTCATGTACTGAGTATCGGTGGAGGGGGGAGTGGATGTGGTACCAATCAAGCTAGTTGCTTTGTCCTGGATAGCATCAAGTTTTTGCATCAAATAGGTCAGCATTCTTCCACGTCAAAGACAATTCTGAGGATGCACTTGAGGTGGCGAGTGCAGAGAATATGCAAGAATTTCAACGGCCTCAGCCGAGAGTGACTCCATAACACCACTAGTGACTGAGCTGGCCAAGATTTAAAGGCCTGTGGTAGATGGTGACAGAACAAAGAGGGAAAGATATACCGGAGCCCACTGCAAACACTTCTGTTCATGACAGTTTTGGTAGGAGTGGGTACCACATAGTTCTTCCAGAGACAAAGTCCCATATTCACTGTGAAGATGACCTCTACTGCTCTGTGGGACACTACCACTGTGCTGAATGGGACAGATTTCCAACAGATTTAGCAGCTCAAGACTGGGCCTCCATGAGGGACTGAGAGTCATCAGCAACAGAATTGCATACAATCACAAACCGCAATCTCATGGCCCAGCATAGCCCACACTCTATCATCATCAAGCCAGGGAATCAATCCTGGTTGGAAGAAAACTGAAGGATAACTAGTACTCGATATAGATCATAGAATCCCTAACAGTGTGGAAACAGGCCCTTCGGCCCAACAAGTCCACACCGACCCTCAGTGCATCCCACCCTTACCTCTATAACCTACCTAATCTACATATCCCTCTACACTAGGGATAATTTAGCGTGGCCAAACCACCTTAGCCTGCACACCTCTGGACTGTGGGAGGAAACCGGAGCACCCGGAGGAAACCCACGCAGACACGGGGAGAACGTGCAAACTCCACACAGACAGTTGCTGAGCGTGGGATTGAACCTGGGTCCCTGGCGCTGTGAGGCAGCAATGCTAATCACTGAGCCACTGTGCCACCCTAAAAGTATGCTGTCAATCTGACGAAGGACTACTCACGTGCCAAACAATGGAAGCAACATGTAATAGACAGACTAAAGGAATCAGATCTAAGTTCTGTAATCCTACCACATCCCGTTGTGAATAGTGGTGGAGAATTAAACAACTCTGAAGGCAGGGGCTCCACAAATATCCCCATCTTTAATAAGTTACAACAATCTTTAATGAGACAGTCATACGGCATGGATACTGATCCTTCAGTCCAACCAGTTCATGCGGAATATAATCCTAAACTAAACTAGTCCTATCTGTCTGCACGTGACCCATATCCCTCCCATCTGCCTGTACGTGACCCAGTTCTTATTCATGTACTTATCTAAATGTCTTTTAAATGCTGTAACTTCAACACATCCATCACTTCCTCTGGAAGTTGATTCCTCACACAAACCACTGTGTAAAAAATCTGCCCTTCACGTCTTTAAAATCTTTCTCCTCTCACCTTAAAAACACGATCCCTTGTCTTGAAATCCATCACCCTAGCAAAAAGACAACTGCCATTCACCTTATTTACACCCCTCATGATTTTATAAACCTTTATAAGGTCACCTCCCAGCCTCCTATGCTCCAGTGAAAAACGTCCCAGCCTATCCAGCCTCTCCTTATAGCTCAAGCCTTCCATACCCGGCAACATCCTGGTAAATGATTTTTGAACCTTCTCCAGCTTAATAATAATAATTATTATTATAGATGGTCAATCCTTCTCAGCATTCTCTGGAGATCCCACCACCACAGATACCACTCTTCAACCATGTGGTATCAAGCAACAGCTATGGGCCTTAACATCACTTCAGCAATAGTACTGAAGACTTAAGCTCCTGAACTTACCATGGTTCTAGCTAAGGGGTGGTTGTACAGCTAGAACACTAACGTCTATCAGACAGTTTGATGTAACTCCCATCAACATTCAGGAGGTTATCACTGACCTGAAATTGAACTGGACTCACAACATAAATACTGTGGCTATAAGGTCAGGTCAGAAGCTAGGAATACTGTAGCAAGTAACTGCCTCCTGACTTCCCCAAGCCAGTCCACCATCTACAATGCACAAATCAGGATGGAATATACCCCAGTTGCTTAGATGAGTGCAGCTCCAACAATACAAAACCAACACCATCCAGGACAAAGTAACGCACTTGACTTGCACCACATTCACCACCTTCAACGTTCACTCCTAATGCACGGTATACCATCAGCAAGATGCAAAAGCTCCACAGGAGCCTTTCAAACATATGACTTTTAGAACCTAGAAGGACAAGGACAGCAGACACGACCTTCAAATTCCTAAGCTACTCACCATCTATATTTGGAAATATATCACTCTTCCCTTGCTGTCACTTGGTCAAAAATCTTGAACTCCCTTCTTAACAGCATTGGGAGTGTTCCTACACCACAGGAACTGCAATAGCTCATGAACTCACCATGCCTACTCCAGGGCAATTAGGGATAAACAATAAATGCTGATCTATCCAACACTGTTCACATCCCATCAAGTTGGAGGTTTTCAACCTATCAAAGTCTGATATTACATTTTCTCTTTAAAAAGTCACCTCTGTTTACTGGCAGGAAGTTAATTTGCTTTGTTGCTATTCAGATATTGGCGCCCGTAGAATAAAATGAAAATCACAGAATCCCTACAGTGCGGACAAGAAGCCATTTGGGCCACCAAGCCTACACCTACCCTCCAAAAATGCTCAAACATCTTAAGAGTCATAGAATCCCAACAGTGTGGAAGCAGGCCATTCCGCCCAATGAATCCACATCGATCCTTCAAAGAGTATTGTCCCCAGGTCCAAACACCGCCCCCCGCCAACCCTATCCCTGTAACCCTGCATTTCCCATGGCTCACCCACCCAGCCTGCACATCCCTGAATACAATGGACAATTTAGCATGGCCAATCCACCTCGCTTGGTGCTGTGACGCAGCACTGCTAACCACTGAGCCACCGTGCCACCCATCATGTGAATGTGTTACCTACAAAATACTGAAGAAAAGTAAACAGGTAGATAATATTTCATCCACTTTACATTGTCCATATGCTTTTCCAAAAGTGTGTTTTGGATACGGTATTGTCTTATCTGGAATGTGTATTGCTAACACAGCGGACAGACCACCACTTTTGATGACCATGATTCAACCACGTAGGTGCAGTTACAACCTCAATGCGCCTTTAAACAGTTTCAAACCGCAAGTGGGATTTTGTTGCCTCTTTAAACAAAATCTGATGGACTTTAACATCAATTGTTCACTGTAATGAATGGTTGGATTGATTTCAATCAATTAAATACATAGACGCAGTGTTCTGAACAGTCGACAGTTCAAACACTACTCCCAAGAACTTCTCCCAAATGCACTTTTTCTTTGGACTAGGGACCTCGTTTATAATAAGAGCGACAGCTAGACATGTTAAAAAAAGAACACACTGGCCTTAAACAAGCTCATGCAGTATTCCACTGAGCAGTCACATTTAGGCTGCACGTGTGGCCACTTATCACCTTATAAATCAAGGCATCATTTACTGCAATATTCCTTTTTGTTTTGAAGAAAAGTTAACACCACTACTGAAGAACTTAGTCACAACACTCACCAATAACATTACTTATCCAGCCACACTTCAACCTACCGACACAAGGACAAGGAGAACTCACCTGAGATCATTCTTTAACTCGACAACAACATCTTTCCCAACCAGGGATTTGAAAAACGAATAAAACAACTGAAACAAAGACAAAAGAATGAGCCCAGGAACTCTTGTGCAATCAAAACAGCTAAATTTAAAACTTTGGTGGATCATGTCAAAGCTGAACAACTTCCTACGCTTGACTGAGTCAAATGGTTATGACATTAAGTTGCTTTTTAAAAATGCTTCAAAAGGGATGTGGGCATGACCAGCACAGCCAATGGCCAAATACTTACCCCACTCCCCTCCACATCAACCCTTATTCACCATCCTCCTCCTTCCCCCCACCTCTCTCTCTCCCCTTCCTTCCTTCCCTCCCTCCACTCTCACTATCTCTCTCCCTCCCCTCCCCCTTGTTGCTCCTTCTCTCCCTCCTTCCTCCCCTGATCTCTGTGAAACTCGACCCTCTTCTATCCCTCTCTCCTACCCACCCAGTGACAGAGAGAGATACAAACACACACTCTCTCTCTCTCTCTCTTCCCCCACTCCCCCCGTCGCTATGGGTCTCTGTCTTTCACCACCCTTCTGTTCTCCGCCCCCTGGTCTGGTCTCTGAGAGACACTCACTCACTCACTCTCTCTCCCTCCGTCCCCATCCCTCCCCTTCCTACCTCCTCACTC